>OX103971.1:85396201-85426258 GCA_944470395.2 Schistosoma turkestanicum | reverse complement strand
GTTCTCACACTTGCTTTCGTATTTTGATCAGGTATCCCTCTTTCCAATCTGATGGTAGCTGATCCTCATCCCATATCTTCTTGAAGAGGATGTGAAATATTTTCTCAGTTGCTTCCACATCTGCTTTCATTGCCTCTGCTGGAATGTTGTCTGGTCCTGCTGTTTTGCCGCTCTTGATTTGTCTGATGGCCATACTGACCTCCTCAATCGTAGGTGCGCCAATATTAATTGGGAGGTCAGTGGATACTGCTTCGATGTTGGGTGGGTTCAGTGCAGCTGGTCGATTCAAGAGTTCCTTAAAGTGCTCTACCCACCTATTTCGCTGTTCTTCAGTGTGGCAGATTACTTTGCCTTCCTTGCTTTTCACTGATCGTTCTGATTTACGATAGTTCCGGGCGAGCTTCTTTGTTGTTTCGTACAATTGTCTCAAGTTTCCGTCTCTTGCAGCCTTTTCCGCCGTCATTGCTAGATCTTCCACATATTTTCGTTTGTCAGCTCTGATGCTCTTCTTCACTTCCCTGTTTGCTTCTGTATACCCGGCTTGCGCCTTAACTTTCTCTGCTCTTGTTCGGCTGACATTCACTGCTGCCTTCTTGTTTCTCCTTTCTTCAATTTTTTCAAGAGTACCAACAGAGATCCATTCCTTGTGATGGTGCTTCTTGCGACCAAGGACCTCCTGACATGTTGAAGTGATTGCCTCCCTAATCCCTTTCCAATTGTTCTCCAATGTTGCTTCTTCTTCATTGAGTAGATCCTGAAAGGCCTGGAACCTATTGGTGAGGGCTATCTTGAATTCGTTGAGTTTTACGGTATCCCGAAGAAAGGCCGTATTAAACTTCTGTGATGTTGTCTGCCCCGTTGTCCAGTGCTTCTTTAGCTTCAGTTTCATTTTGGCGATCAGCAAGTGGTGATCTGAGGCTATATCAGCTCCTCTCCTGGTTCTCACATCCTCCATGGTCCTTCTGAACTTTTTGTTGATACAGATATTGTCAATTTGGTTTTGAGTAGTGTGATCCGATGAAATTCATGTGGCTTTGTGAATGCGTTTGTGCGGGAATATTGTGCCACCGATGACCAGTTTGTTGAAGGCACATAGGCTCGCAAATCTCTCACCATTTTCGTTCCTTTCTCCCAGTCCATGTCGTCCCATGATGTCTTCATATCCAGTGTTGTCCATTCCAACCTTGGCATTCAGATCTCCCATAAGAATCGTCAAATCCTTTGGTGAACATTTCTCGACGATTGACTGCAGCCTTTCCTAGAATCGATCTTTAACGTCGTCATTGTAGTCACTGGTAGGTGTATAACATTGGAAGACGTTCATTGTAATGTCCTCTTTCTTTGATTTGAAGGATGCTTTAATGATCCTCGGTCCATGAGATTCCCATCCTATCAGTGCCTTTTGTGCATGTTTGGACAGCATCAGTGCAACTCCTTGTGTATGTGAAGCGTAATCCTCTTCATGACCAGAGTATAACAGCAGTTCCCCTGAAGCTAGTCTCAGTTGTCCTGCCTGTGTCCAGTGCGTTTCAATGATGCCAAGCACCTCGAGGTGGTATCTTTTCATTTCTACGGCAACTTGAAATAGTCTTCCAGTCTCCCACAATGTACGAACGTTCCATGTACCTAAAAGAATGGTTGCTCTGGTTGTCAGAAGAGGCATCCTCCCCGTGACTTCAGAGGGAACTCTGCTTTCATCACGCGACGTCATGATTCTTCTTCCAAATCCCAGGGCAGAGTTAAAATGGTTTGAATTATTTTTTCTGGTTAGCGTTTTTTTGGCAAGTGAGATTTCGACGGAATGGGGTGGCCAACCACATGTCCAACCCTCCTCCTTTACCCGGGGTTGGGACAGGGAGTAGCACCGAAGGTTCTGCTGGCGGAGTTTTGTAGAATCGTAGCTCTGCTATTTTGGAAGCCCTCATTGGGCAATACTTTCGCCGGTGACGGAAATCCGTGAGTAAGGGTGAGGTGTGACATTTTTAGGGTCGACGTTTGTTAACCACTTCCTTCCTTGTGAGAAGGCAGCTTCGCTGCCGATGTTAGTTGACCGAGGGAGACACCCTACTACTGTCACAAACAATCGCAGTCAGCAGTACGACTTCGCTCTCTGAACGTGAGTAGATGCTTTTAGTCTCAACATTCTCCAATCGACCTGCCTGGCATGCTAGAACCTCCAGGAACATATGTTCCTTGCAGAATAGCTCGGTTGGGTCATCACGATAGGCTAGCCCGACCACCTATTCAAGGTGGCAGCTACGGTCACGAGTTATGAATTAAATCTTCAGATAATCAACTATGATATGATACATTCGGAACTGCTCTACTGACGGTTTGCTAGGATGTGCCGAAACATTTCATTTGTCAGCAGATGCTATACAAACATTCGAGAACGCTGATTGCGTGCTCAAGTAAAAGACGATGTTAGAACGCCGAAAAAGCAAAGCTCTATTAGCCATCATAACTGACGCGTCGAACATCACTGTCGAAGCCGTGTTGTAGCAGTTCTTAAACGGTAGTCGGGAACCCATTTCATTCTCTTCTAAGAAATCAGGTCACACTGAAACCAGGTATAGTACTTTCGGAAGAGAACTGCTAGCAGGTCGCCATACAGCCACTAAAATAAGTGACTCAATATCTCAGTGAGCTTGCGGTGGCCAGTGCCTCACTAGTTTCAGGGCAGTCGTTATTCCATAAGTCCCTAGACTTCGCATACTACTCGCTTAGACAACCACTACTAAATAACGCCACTCGGTTGGTAAAACCAAAAGAACAATGCGAAGTGTTGAAGACTTTTATTTGGTGCAGCACAAATAGATCATTAAACCATCAGCACACAAATGTAGGCTACCTGGTCGGAATGCGCAAAATGTAAGACTCCAATGGTTAGGGACCTTGAACGACATGGCTCAAAAATCGTTTTCAATGATGCAAGTGCATCCACTTAGTGTTCTCTCAAAATCTAACCTTCAGAGTTACTCATCATCTCTATCTTTCACTTTCTATATTTATATCACTGAATTATACTTCTCAAGTCATATCTTCGCACCATAATCTTTTCCACTACTGCTAATACTTCTGTTATCAATACCACTACGTTGTTTGAACTGACAGTTGCGTCTGTGCTAATGCGGTATGGCAACCTGAACTGATGTACGTACGTACGAAGTTCTGCGTTGTATTCCCGTGTCTATACTAACAAACTAGTTGTTCCATAATCACATGCTCACATGTCACAAACATTTTCTGTTTCTTATAGGGTTCAGTTAATATCAGATCAACTTCGGCTGCCTTTAGTAAGCACATGTATCCATAGGAAATCTATTCAGATTTGCTACCATTATGCTTCAGTGAGTTACTACAGTTGAATAACACCACATTTATCAGCATACAAATACTTTTCGACACCAAAATAAGAGATTCTAGTAGACTGTTAGAGTCAAATCAGCTATTCTAAAGATTTATCAAGTGTCTTTGATCGAAATGATATTTTATTAATCGTTTAATTCGTCTCTGTGATAGTAGGTCACCTGTTAGTAATCTAGTTAATTGAATTTCCGTTAACCCAATGTTAATCTTTGCACCACTTATTCATCCATAACGAAGAAAACTGAAATTGTAGAAACAATAACTAATTCAGTGTATCTGAGTTGTCTAGGAGACAACTCTGTGGGACAGTAAGTTCATAAGACTCTCCAGATGGATCCCGATCAAAAATGGATGAACTGGATTGTTTTAGAACATTCAATAACTACAAACCTCACTGCTCTCAACATTTGTGGATAAAAACAGAGTGCAGAATTCTTTCAAAACTTGTTTCACCACTTTCAGCAGTCACTTTTCATGTGGTCTCATGAAATATATATACATATATATATGACTTCATAGAGTATGAAACCGATAACATCAAATAAACATCTTTATACACTTAATCTCTTCTAATAATCATATTCGGGTAATTAATTAATACAACCCAAAGTTCAATCACTTCTCTAACCTAGTAAGTTGTTCAAGTCATAAAATTAGTATACATATCAAATAAGTCTATTATCATATGAACAGTTTGTGATGTCAGTTTGAACGAACTATATATATATATATATATATATATATATATATATATATATATATATATATAAACAACTTGAACAACCATAATATGTTTCACCATTACAAGCAAAATCAGAACACAAATTCAAACAATAAACTAAAATTTATTATTTATATGATATTAGTAAAGAACATAAAAATAAATAAAAAATAACAAGTGAAATCTAAGCGTATATACGCTATAAAAGTTAGTATAGAGAAACAAATTAAACAAAAATAATGAACAAGAACTAGAAATATAAATGCAGTTCCGTTATTATCGTCGGAATGTATTGCGGGCATGTAAACAAATTTCGCAACTGCAGAAAAAAAAAAACAGAAATTAATGTTCATTTTCAAGTTTCTGTTGTCATAAAACATCACATTTAAAAGAACAGTGGGAAGACGTAATTGATCAGTTGTTTACCGGTTTAACAAATCTTATAAAACGAAATAATTGTATTAAAAAATAAACTACATTCAATGAAATGACACCATCAATCACATCACATTTAATTAATATACAACATTCCTGACTTCATAACATCATATCAAATTATCAATGAAAGTGATCGAACAATAGTGCTATTGAATGAAACAAGTAACTGAGTTCAATCATTTGCAAAATGGATAGTAAAATTTCAACTAGTGCAAAATACAATTGTAACATTTTATGGTAAATTCTTGTCATTGTGTTGCCTAATAACACTGCTGACTGATTTAGTTTGTAGTTCAGATGACTTGTTACACTTGTCTCTTGACATTGTCAATAATTCGTCGCTTTTATTCGTTCATGTGCTTGCCTATCTCACTTATTACGTGTCAGCGGTATTTTTGTCTAATCACACAATATAAGTGATGCTTTATCTACTTGAATCGGCTCACTAGCCTACTCCATTCCACTACATTCATCCAATCACGAATTCATGAATTCGCTCGCCAGTGTGCTTGCCCTAATCCGTGCATTTTTGGTCTGCTGGCCAATTTGTGGTGTGGCAAGAATAAACGTATTCAGTGCCCTCGTTTTGCATTCCGACTTATAACCGTGAGACACTATTTGGTGACCATTGCCTATACGAACAAATTACGAAGTCTAAGTATACGTTGAAAACGTCACAAACGTCACATAAATAGTGACAGAATGTCCAACAAAACATGCAATTACACAATTTACAAATGTTTATCACGCTGATGTTTACTAAGTACAACTTTAAAAAAAATATTCACTGCAATCAACATGCAGTTACACTTGTGGAAAACATTTAACGCCACATTTACCATCACGACTATCTCCACTAGATTCACATCTATTCTACACAAACAAGCATTATTAAAATGGATACTTACATTTCTGGATTGCTGCTGAATCATTCGTTCAATTTGCCACAATCTTCTTTCCATCTGCAATAGATACAGCAATAGAAAGAAAGTTATTTCTTATTACATAGTTGCCAAATAACACAACTGTTGGTTATGTCCCGACCGAAGCTGCTACCTTGACGTGGTGGTCGGGCTTGCCTATCGTGATGACCCAACCGAGCTATACTGGCTGGAACACATGTTCCTGCAGGTCCTACCATGCCAGGCTGGTCGATTGGAGAACGATGAGACTAAAAGCAGCTACCCAAGGTCTGAGGGCGAAGTCGTACTGCTGACTGCAGAGGGGTGTGACGGCAGTAAGGTGTTTCCCTCGGACAACCAGCATCTGCAGCGATGCTGCCTTCTCACAAGGAAGGAAGGGTTAGAAAAGGTCGGCCCTAAAAATGTCACACTCCCCCTAACTCACGGCTTTCCGTCTCCTTGGGTAAGGGTGCCCACTAAGCGCCTTTAAGAACGGAGCTAATCCTAAAAAAACGTTTCATAAAAAGGCCGTGTGTGACCGGCCTCAAGCAGTTGTCCCTTGGGCTCTGCGGTCACGCACCAACACTAATCCATCTTCCTTTTCAGGTCCCTCAAGAAACAACCTTCCACGGTGTGGGCAGCCGGGAAGTGATAACCGCCCTCATACCCGTAACAGCACGCGAGACCAAATTGGTCAAAATCAAATCCTTCCTACACCCCCTAATGTCTCTTTTATCTCTACAACTAACTCTACTCACACTCCCTTTTCTCACTGCACCGCTAATGCAGACGAAGCGAGATCACGAAACGTCGTTCCTGGTCTCTTGAAACCCCGTTCTAAACTACATGTTGGAGCTTTTAATGTACGGACATTGTGTCAAATAGGGCAACAGGCATCATTAGCTAGGACTTTAGAAACTCGTGCCATCGATGTATGCTGCGTCTCGGAAACGCGCATACAGGATCCTAGTAAAGTCATTAACCTGATTCCACCTTGTCAAAACGAAGAAGCAGCTCGATTTACTCTTCGGGTATCCGGTAGCCCTGATGCTGCTTCCAGGGGTCTTGCTGGCGTAGGCATAGCGTTGAGTCCTAGGGCAGAATTATCTCTCCTTGACTGGATCCCAATAGATAGTCGACTGTGCGCTGTCCGACTAAACGGGACAGTAAGGACTCGTAAGGATAGGGACACTCGCCGTTGCCTCTTCGTCATATCTGCCTATGCCCCCACTGACTGCAGTGCAGACGAGGTTAAAGATGAGTTTTACAGAAAGCTTTCGGACCTCCTCCAAAAAGTTAAGCGCTCTGATATAGTAATAATGGCTGGTGACTTCAATGCACAAGTAGGTAGACTAAGTGAAAATGAAAGACACCTAGGTGGATGTTACGGTCTCGCGGCTCAAAGAACAGACAATGGTGACCGTCTGTTGCAACTGTGCTCAGATAACCAACTATTTCTAGCAAACACTAATTTTAAGCATAAAGAAAAACACCTTTTGACCTGGCGACCCCCGAAGTCGTCTCAACGTTGGACTCAACTAGATCACATCGCCATCAGCCACCGATAGAGGGGTTCGATAGAAGACTGTCGCTCGTTCTGGAGCACATGTTTGGATTCAGATCATGCTCTAGTGCGAGCTCGTATCTGTTTAAGGCTTACTGGACGTAGGAAAGACACCGTAAGAAAGCCTCTTAGGGTTTAACTTAATGATAATCAAACCAAGAAAATATTTCAGGAGCAACTAGAAAGAGAGTTAAGCAACCATGCAAGCGATTCCCATCCAGAAACAGGTTGGTATGATATCAAAAAGGCTGTGGAAACAGCAGTGATATCTGCTAGGAAGGTAAACTATGAGGCTAGGATGAAGCCGTGGATTTCAGTCGCATCCACCGAACTGATGGATGCTCGAAAACTCATCCCACCTGACTCTAAGCATGATGAAGAGCGTAGTCAGCTTAGGCGCAGACTTATAAAAAGTCTGCGTAACGACCGCGAACAGTGGTGGGTGGCGAAAGCAAAAGCAATGGAAAAGGCAGCGGCGATAGGCAACACTAGACAACTTTTCCGCCTTATCAAAGAAACCGGTATTAAGAACCCGAATGTGAGTGAGACTATCTCGGAAAACGATGGGATTATTATCCATTCTCAATCCAGGAGACTGGATCGATGGGCAGAACACTTTAGGGATCAGTTCAACTGGCCACGAGCCACTCTTCAGTTACCCACGATCTCCAGTCATCCTGAATGGCAAATCGACCTAAGTCCTCCTAGTCTTAATGACGTTGAGAAAGCGCTAGGAAATCTGAAGCGAGGATGAGCTGCAGGTCCTGATAGACTGACCCCTGAGATATTCAGGGATGGTGGTCCAGTTTTAGCAGCTAGATTGACTGAGATCTTAGGTAAAATCTGGGAACTGGACGTAATCCCACCCGACTGGTCTCAATCCTTGATTGTCCCAATCTATAAGAAAGGACAAAAGTCTTCTTGTGACAATCACAGAGGAATAAGTCTAACTAATATAGTATCTAAAATATTGGCCTCAATAATACTTCGACGCTTAACGAAAGCTCGTGAAGAGCAGACTCGAGAAAACCAGTCTGGTTTTCGACCTGGACGTGGCTGTATAGACCACATCTTCACGCTCAGACAGGTCCTGGAACATAGACACACATTTAGGCGTCCTACAATAGTTGTTTTCCTAGACCTTAAGGCGGCATTTGACTCTGTTGATCGTAAGGTTCTGTGGCAGTGTCTGTCATTGAAAGGTGTACCAAAGAAATACATTAACCTCATACAAGCTCTCTACTCGAACACCACTGGTCGGGTGAGGGCTTATGGCGAACTGTCACCGGAATTCTCTACATCAAGTGGTGTCCGTCAGGGATGTCCACTATCTCCATTCTTGTTTAATTTTATCATAGACATGCTCCTAGAGTTAACCTTATCCTCGTCTGAATTTTCAGGAGTAGACCTTCTTCCAGGTGGCTCGCTTATTGACTTAGAATATGCCGATGACATTGTCCTACTTGGTGAAGACGCTGACAAAATGCAGTCTTCTGACTACCCTTAGCAACAATGCAAGCATGTTCGGGATGCGGTTTTCCCCCTCGAAATGCAAAATGTTGCTTCAAGACTGGGTTGCTTCGGCACCTGAACTAGTGATAGGGAGTGAAGTAGTCGAACGTGTAGACCGATTCACTTATCTTGGGAGTCTCATCAGTGCCGATGGCCTGGTGACTGACGAAATCTCAGCACGGATACAGAAGGCTCGATTGGCTTTTGCCAACCTGCGTCACTTATGGCGTAGACGAGATATCCGTTTGCTGACTAAAGGACGGGTATACTGCCCAGAAGTTCGCTCCGTCTTACTTTATGGCTGTAAAACATGGCCAGTGAGAGTAGAAGATATTCGTAGGTTACTGGTTTTCGATCATAGGTGTCTTCGAAGCATTGCTCGTATATCGTGGGACACCCGAGTGAGCAACGCTGTTATTAGGAATCGGGTGCTAGGTAAGAATGGCAGATCAATCGATGAAGTATTGAAACTTCACCAGTTGAGGTGGTTGGGACATGTGTTGCGTATGCCGAACCACCGACTGCCTCGTCGAGCCTTGTTTTGTAGTGTGGGAATAGGTTGGAAGAAAGTTAGGGGCGGCCAAACCAAAACATGGCAGAAATCCATGAAGTCATTGACGAGTGGACTGAGCCATGTCGGTAATTGTCGACTACCTGGTTGGGGTCCGCGAGATGATAATAATCGATGGTTAGAGACCTTGAATGACATGGCTCAAAATCGTTCGCAATGGCGCCAGTGCATTTATTCTCTGTGTTCTCTCAAATCCTAATCTTCTGGATTCTTCAACCGCTCTAGTTTTTTCCTTTCTAAACGTATCTCACTGAATCATACTTCTTGAGTAGTATCTTCTAATCCTAACCTCTCCGATTATTTCTAATTCCCTTACTACCTCTTCTACTATTGGATTTGAATTGACGATTACTTCTCTGTGCTGATGTGGTATGGCAACATGAACTGATGTATTTATGTACAAAGTTCTACGTTGCATCTGACTGACTGACTGACTGACTGTTGGTTATGTGGTGATTGGCACTACGTACGATTTTGTCCATTTAAAAAACATAAATGTCAGATGTGCCATAAACGTGGACATAAAGAAGGCCATTGCCAACCAATTCGTACGTCTCAGCCCAAGAAGAAGCGCAAACGTACTCGACATGTGGTGAAATCAGCCGAGTCTAAATCACTTTCTCTCGTAGCTGCTTTTCAAACAGAATATGACGTTCGGAGAAAGCATGTTACTATCCAAATGAACGGTGCATCAGCTCGTTTCCAAATCGACACGGCATCAGATATCACCTTAATGTCTAGAGAAACGTACAACATGCTGGGAAAACCGCCAATGAAGCCATCTAAGAAAACAGCTAAAAGCGCTTCAGGTGGTGTGTTAAAACTGGTTGGTGAGATACACTGTGTATTTTCCTTCAACGGAACAAAATGTACAGGTATATGCTATCTGACAGAACGGCCAAACCTTGATCTTCTTGGTCTAGATATGCTAGAAAAGCTGGGAATAATGGATCTACCCATTAACAGTGTCTGCAGCGTATCGTGTTCATCAGTGGACACTCCGATACTTAAAAAGAAGACAGGTGAAAGGTTACAAGATAAATGGAAGAGGAAGTCAGCCTCTGTTTCTCAGAATAGCCTTGGCCGCGGTACGAATCTGAAAGCTAACCCACCAGCGAAAGCAGATGCCAAACCTACTTCACGTCCGAGACGCCCTATACCATATGCTGTTCATGAGCCTCAACAAAAGTTATCGGTGGGGAAGCAGCCCGATCGACGGTTGTTTAAAGATATGGCTCCAACAAAGCAGGCGGCTCGTAAGAGTACGGGTGGCAAGGCACCCAGGAAGCAGTTGGACTCTAGCACCAGATCCTACGAATCTTCTCAAAGGGGAGGTGTTAGTGGGACATAGATGGATTTAAAGCATGATTACGTCACTGCGCGCTGATTGGCTAATTTCCTACCCAATCAGCGCCTGATCGAAGCTTGGAGAACAGGATAGAAAATTCTCGTATTATTAGCTGCATGCTGATTGGTCAAATCCAGTCCAGTCGATCACGTGAATTTCCTTCCAGAAGTTTTCTCATGCAAAGGCTATAAATAGACTAGCATTGTATTTATCTTTGCCTTCTAGCCTATCTGAGCCTTCTAGCCTTCTTCGCTTTCAAGCCTTTTTGCCTTGGCTTTCGCCATCACCTCCAGCTTCTTTTCCTTGCTATTTTGGAATACAATCCTTCCTGTTCAACCGTGTTTTGATTTGTGTTACTTGTCCAGTGTTTTGTGTCAAGAATACTAAGCAATAAGATTTAGCCGGGAAATATCGTAAGCAACCGTTACAACAACAACCAAAAACAATCGATTACCATATTCACAATAAGTCAGTCGGTTGCAACGTAGAACTTTGTACGTATGTTGATAAGTTCAGGTTGCCATACCACATTAGCACAGAGAGGCAAATGTCAAATCAAATCCAACAGTGATAGAGTTAGTAGAGGTAATAATCGTAAATGGGAAGACTAGGGTTTGAAGATATTATTCAAGATGTATAATTCAGTGAGATAAGGTTAGTAAGACAAATGTAGAGGTGCAAATGAATCCAGAAGATTAGGATTTGAGAGAGCACAACGAATGGATGCACTTGCGCCATTGCTAACGATTCTAAGCCATATCGTTCAACGTTTATAACCGTTGGTGACTTTCGTCTCGCTGACCCCCAACCAAGTAGCCTACATCTACCAACATGACTCGGTCCACTTGTCAGTGACTTCGTGGATTTCTGCCATCTTTTGGTCTGGCCACCTATTCCTACACCACAAAACATAGCCCGTCGAGGCTGTCGGTAGTTTGGCATTCGCAACACATGTCCCAACCACCTCAACTGATGGTGTTTCATTACTCCATCTATTGATTTGCCATCCTTAACTAGTACTAGTTTCATAACGACAGCATTGCTTACTCAATTGTCCAACGATACACGAGCAATGCTTTGGAGTCATCTATGACCGAATACCAGTAACCTACGAATATCTTCAACTCTAAACGGTCATGTTTCGCATCAATATATCAGAACGAAGCGAACTGCTACTCAATACAATCGTCCTTTGGTTGAAGAACGGATATCCCGCCTACACCATAAACGGCGTAAATTGGCAAAAGTCATTCGAGCTTTCTGTATCCGTGCTGAGATTTCATCAGTTATCAGCACGCTCGACTACTTCACTCCCTATCACTAGTTCAGGTGCCGATGCAACCCAATCTTCAAGCAACATTTTGCATTTCGAGGGAGAAAACCGCATCCCGAACATGCTTGCGTTGTTGCTTGGGGTAGTCAGAAGACTGCATTTTGTCAGCGTCTTCACCGAGTAGAACTACGTCATCGGCATATTCTAAGTCAATAAACAAGCCTTCAAATAGAAGATGTACTCCAGAAAAATCTGACGAGGTTAATGTTAACTATAGGAGTATGTAACGGTGGACCCAACTAGGTCACGCTGCCATCAGCCACTGGTGGGGGGGTTCAGTAGAGGACTGTCGCACGTTCTAGGACACATGTTTAGATTCAGATCATGTCCTAGTGCGAGCGCGTATTTGTTTGAAGCATACTGGACGTAGGAAACACCGTGAGAAAGCCCCCCAGGGTTTTACGCAATGATAATAAAGCTAAGGATATATTTCAGGAGCAACCAGAAAGGGAGTTAGGCAGCATATAAGCGATTCCACTCCGGAAGCAGGTTGGAATAATATCGAAAAGGCTGTGGAAACAGCAGTGATATCTGCTAGTAAAGTTTACCATAAGGCTATAATGAAGCCGTGGAACTCCGTACCATCTACCGAACTGACGGATGCTCGAAAACTCACCCCTCCTGGCTCTGAGTGCGATGAGGAGCGGAGTCAGCTTAGGCGCAGGCTAACCAAAAGCCTACGCAATGATCGAGAACAGTGGTGGGACAATTTTTGGTATGTCAAGATTAAACGTATTCAGGGACCTGGTATCACGCTGATGTTTACTAAGTTTAACTTTAAAACAAATATTCACTGCAATCTAAATGCAGTTGCACTTGTGGAAAACATTTAAGGCCACATTTCCCATTACCAGTGTTTCCACTAGGTTCACATCTATCCTATACAAACAAATACAGTTAGTGATGCACACACATGAAGTGATCTGAATTTGCCATTAACATTAACTAACTACCAATCTCGATTGCTTCTACGTTGCATCTCAACATAACATCACGATAGTTCTCTCGTGGGTCACTATGTTATTTACGAAAATTGAGTTTATTCGCGATAACAGTTTCATCACAAACTGACAGCATCTAATCAAGATTTTCGTCCATCATACCATATGAATATTGGTGGTCGATCGATGCCGGTTGTAAAATAAATAACTTATATGTCTATAACGTAGGAAGGAATTTAGGTATAAATTCGTATGTGTGAATTTATCTATTACACACTTGTTGTTACTAACTCTTCACCAAAAACACAAAATAACTAATAGTGTTTACCCTTATTACCTGTCCGTTATTATTACGTTCCTCCATCATAAACTCTTTTCCACCGCTCTAACACGAATATTGGTGTATGCCGCGTCAGCTGAACAAAAAAATGTACAATATCCAAGCTCTTTTTCTCAAGCTATTCAAAACAAGTTGATTTCTTCACGCTTGGCCCTTGTTCTTTCGGTAGGTTTTCAGTTGTTTGGCAGTGTCTAATGAATAGATTAAAGTTCACTTGATGGATATCTAGTCACTCGACCGTCTAATTCTAGTCATTTCGGAGTTGGTTGTGAGTTTGTATGTTCCTTGATCTGAATGAAAACGTTTTTTTCTGAGCAGTAGGGTTTCCAGATACGAGCATCTTTCAAAATTTCATGCCGGTCATCAGTAAGTTGCAACGTGGAGAATAATGAGTAAAAATTCTAGTACTAATGGGAAGACTTCAGAAGTCTGTTGATAAATAGATAAGTCAGTCACCTAACCAGTAGTGAAGATCGTGCGAGAGGAGTAACGTGTAAACAAAGAAGAGTAAACAGAGCTAATAAGTGGGACAAATTGAGTTGGTGATCTGAGTGGAAGACGTAATTTTTCGAGGATTGCCTTGTGGTTAGTGGTGATGATGCATCGGTATGGTGCTCGCTTTAGGACCTTTCGACGTGGCTAATATGTAATACGCCATAATCGGATCACCTCTGATTCTACTGTAACTCAGGTAAAGTAATCTCAAATGCTGTTGCTCATCTTCGTATGGTTCATTCTTCGACCCTATCATCCATTTGATTACTGTCTGTCAATTCAATGTCCATTATACATAGCACGAAACTCCGCCAGTAGAACCTTCGGTGCTACTGCCGGTCCCAAGCCCGGATAAAGGAGGAGGGTTGGACATGGGGTTGGCCACCCCATTCCGTCGAAATCTCACTTGCCAAAAAACGCTAAGCAGAAAAAATAATTCAAACCATTTTAACTCTGCCCTGGGATTTGGAAGAAGAATCATGACGTCGCGTGATGAAAGCAGAGTTCCCTTTGAAGTCACGGGGACGATGCCTCTTCTGACAACCAGAGCAACCATTCTTTTAGGTACATGGAACGTTCGTACATTGTGAGAGACTGGAAGACTATTTCAAGTTTCGGCAGAAATGAAAGGATACAACCTCGAGGTGCTTGGCATCATTGAAACGCACTGGACACAGGCAGGACAACTGAGACTAGCTTCAGAGGAACTGCTGTTATACTCTGGTCATGAAGAGGATTACGCTTCACATACACAAGGAGTTGCACTGATGCTGTCCAAACATGCACAAAAGGCACTGATAGGATGGGAATCTCATGGACCGAGGATCATTAAAGCATCCTTCAAATCAAAGAAAGAGGACATTACAATGAACGTCTTCCAATGTTATACACCTACCAGTGACTACAATGACGACGTTAAAGATCGATTCTAGGAAAGGCTGCAGTCAATCGTCGAGAAATGTTCACCAAAGGATTTGACGATTCTTATGGGAGATCTGAATGCCAAGGTTGGAATGGACAACACTGGATATGAAGACATCATGGGACGACATGGACTGGGAGAAAGGAACGAAAATGGTGAGAGATTTGCGAGCCTATGTGCCTTCAACAAACTGGTCATCGGTGGCACAATATTCCCGCACAAACGCATTCACAAAGCCACATGAATTTCACCGGATCACACTACTCAAAACCAAATTGACAATATCTGTATCAACAAAAAGTTCAGTAGGACCATGGAGGATGTGAGAACCAGGAGAGGAGCTGATATAGCCTCAGATCACCACTTGCTGATCGCCAAAATGAAACTGAAACTAAAGAAGCACTGGACAACGGGGCAGACAACATCACAGAAGTTTAATACGGCCTTTCTTCGGGATACCGTAAAACTCAACGAATTCAAGATAGCCCTCACCAATAGGTTCCACGCCTTTCAGGATCTACTCAATGAAGAGGAAGCAACATTGGAGTACAGTTGGAAAAGGATTAAGGAGGCAATCACTTCAACATGTGAGGATGTCCTTGGTCGCAAGAAGCACCATCACAAGGAATGGATCTCTGTTGGTACTCTTGAAAAAATTCAAGAAAGGAGGAACAAGAAGGCAGCAGTGAATGTCAGCCGAACAAGAGCAGAGAAAGTTAAGGCGCAAGCCGGGTATACAGAAGCAAACAGGGAAGTGAAGAAGAGCATCAGAGCTGACAAACGAAAATATGTGGAAGATCTAGCAATGACGGCGGAAAAGGCTGCAAGAGAAGGAAACATGAGACAATTGTACGAAACAACAAAGAAGCTCGCCGGGAACTATCGTAAACCAGAACGACCAGTGAAAAGCAAGGAAGGCAAAGTAATCTGCCACACTGAAGAACAGCGAAATAGGTGGGTAGAGCACTTTAAGGAACTCTTGAATCGATCAGCTCCGCTGAACACACCCAACATCGAAGCAGCATCCAAGGACCTCCCAATTAATATTGACGCACCTACGATTGAGGAGATCAGTATGACCATCAGACAAATCAAGAGCGGCAAATCAGCAGGACCAGCAGAGGCAATGAAAGCAGATGTGGAAGCAACTGAGAAAATATTTCACATCCTCTTCAAGAAGATATGGGATGAGGATCAGCTACCATCAGATTGGAAAGAGGGATACCTGATCAAAATACGAAAGCAAGTGTGAGAACTACAGAGGCATCACTCTTCTTTCAATACCAGGCAAAGTCTTCAACAGTGTATTGTTAAACAGAATGAAGGACTTCGTAGACGCCCGACTTCGAGATCAACAGGCCGGATTTCGTAAGGATCGATCGTGTACTGACCAAATTGCTACATTACGGATCATTGTGGAACAATCAATTGAATGGAACTCACCACTCTACATCAACTTCATCGACTACGAGAAAGCATTTGATAGCGTGGATAGGAAAACACTGTGGAGGCTTCTTCGACACTACGGTGTGCCTGAGAAAATAGTCAACATCATACGGAATTCTTATGATGGATTCAACTGCAAAATCGTGCACGGAGGTCAGCTGACAGACTCTTTTGAGGTAAAGACCGGTGTGAGGCAAGGTTGCTTACTCTCACGCTTTCTCTTTCTCCTGGTCATCGACTGGATTATGAAGACGTCAACATCTGGAGGGAAGCACGGTATCAACTGGACAGTTAGGACGCAGCTGGACGATCTGGACTTCGCAGATGACCTGGCTCTTCTATCGCACACTCAACAACAAATGCAAGAGAAGACGACCAGTGTAGCAGCAGCCTCTGCAGCAGTAGGTCTCAACATACATAAAGGAAAACGCGAAATTCTCCGATGCAACACAACATGCATCAACCAAATCACGCTTGATGGAGATGCTTTCGAGGACGTTAACAACTTTACATATCTGGGCAGCATCATCGACGAGAAAGGTGGATCCGATGCAGATGTGAGGGCGCGGATTGATAAAGCAAGGGCTGAATTTCTACAGTTGAAAAATATCTGGAACTCCAAACAACTTTCAACCAAAACCAAAATCAGGATATTCAATACAAATGTGAAGACAATTCTACTGTATGGAGCAGAAACATGGTGAACTACGAAAGCCATCATCCAGAAGATACAAGTGTTTATTAACAGTTGTCTACGCAAAATACTTCGTATTCGTTGGCCAGAAACCATCAGCAACAACGAACCGTGGGAGAGAACAAACCAGATTCCAGTGGATGAGGAAATCAGGAAGAAGTGGTGGAAGTGGATAGGACACACATTGCGGAAAGCACCTAACTGCGTCACGAGACAAGCCCTCACATGGAACCCTCAAGGCAAAAGGAAAAGAGGAAGGCCAAAAAACACATTACGCCGAGAAATAGAGAAAGATATGAGAAGAATGAACAAACATTGGGAAGCTCAGGACAGAGTTGGTTGGAGAAAACTGGTTAGCGGCCTATGCTCCATTGGGGGTAACAGGCGTAAGTAAGTAAGTAAGTATGCATAGCACGAGCTAGTGCAAAACCAATTCGTTTCTCTACGCTTTCTTCGTGTTCGTTCGCAACTGTTCTAGGTCTTTTAGGCACTCCACGATCTAATGCTAGTTTATGAGTTTGTATGTGCTGTGATATGAATGAATACTTTTGTTTCAGGGCACTCGGGTTTCTGGACACCAATAGCTATCTCAATATCAGGGCAAAATAACGATGAAGTGGAATTTCGAAATGTCTATTTTTTAACCTTATTTCATTGTTGATTCTCCAATTTGTGTTAGATCCTCCTGGTACTCAATCAAATCCGGTTCGCTTCTAGTGGACCTTTAGATCTTTCCGTCGTCAGGCAAAATCGATGCCAGCGAGAACTGAACCTTTGATGGTCCAGTTTAGGACTCTCGGTGTTCAGACTCGCCAACTTGTGTGCACTCTATTTGCCCTGGTACGAAACCTGCTTTTTCTAAGGTAGTTTTAAGCCTAGATAGGAGTGGATCACTGAATCCGATTTCCTCAACTTTCACAATGACGAGTGCCTGAGGTACTTTGGTAAAGGCTTTTGCGCAGTCTGAAAATATTAGATGCACCGATATTTTTTGGTTCCTGGTTTCCCTAATACCAAGTCAGGAGTATTATGGATAATCCGTCAGGCATCATCCAGCACTAGGTTTATGTAGTATTCTGAGAGTACGGATACCCGATTCAACTGGTCAGGATTTCAAAAAACGCAAAATGTGGATGCACCTGCACCATTCCAAAAGATTTTGGGCCATAACATTCAAGGTGTCTAACCATCGATCGACTCAACCCACATGTCATTTACTTCATAGATTTCTGCCACGTTTTGCTTTGGCCTGTCCTAGCTCAGCAACTTGGAACTTCGTACGTACGTACATCAGTTCAAATGCCATTAGTCCAGTGACGTAACTTGTCAGTGACTTCATGCATTTCTGACATGTTATGTTCTGGCCACCCCTAACTTTCTTCTAACCTACTCCGACGCCGCAAAACATTGCTCATCGTGGCAGTAGGTGGTTTGTCATCCGTAACACATGACCCAACAACCTCAACAGAATACGATTCAATACTTTATCAACTGATCTACCTTATTTACCTAGTACTCGTTTCCTAATTTCAATTAGTCGTGAGGATTTAGAGTTGAAAGTTGAAGTACGTACGATCACTCTGAATCCTGGCTAAATTTTCGTCCACATCTTCAGGCTCATAGCTGTATACTATTTCCGAAATCATCAGCATTTAAGTATGCTCTTCCAAATGTTATAGCATTACTTTTATCATTTATGTACATAAGAAACTGTGAGCTTGCGGTGGCCAGTGCCTCACTTGTTTCAGGGCAGTCGATATTCCATAATTTCCTAGACTACTCGTTAAGACAACCACTACTAAATAACGCCACTCGGTTGGTAAAACCAAAAGAACAATGCGAAGTGTTGAAGACTTTTATTTGGTGCAGCACAAATAGACCACTAAACCATCAGCACACAAATGTAGGCTACCTGGTTGGAATGCGCAAAATGTAAGACTCCAATGGTTAGGGACCTTGAACGACATGGCTCAAAAATCGTTTTCAATGATGCAAGTGCATCCACTTAGTGTTCTCTCAAAATCTAACCTTCAGAGTTACTCATCATCTCTATCTTTCACTTTCTATATTTATATCACTGAATTATACTTCTCAAGTCATATCTTCGCACCATAATCTTTTCCACTACTGCTAATTATCAATAGCACTATGTTGTTTGAACTGACAGTTGCGTCTCTGTGCTAATGCGGTATGGCAACCTGAACTGATGTACGTACGTACGAAGTTCTGCGTTGTATTCCCGTGTCTATACTAACAAACTAGTTGTTCCATAATCACATGCTCACATGTCACAAACATTTTCTGTTTCTTATAGGGTTCAGTTAATATCAGATCAACTTCGGCTGCCTTTTGTAAGCACATGTATCCATAGGAAATCTATTCAGATTTGCTACCATTATGCCACAGTGAGTTACTACAGTTGAATAACACCACATTTATCAGCATACGAATTCTTGTCATTGTGTTGCCTAATAACACTGCTGACTGATTTAGTTTGTAGTTCAGATGACTTGTTACACTTGTCTCTTGACATTGTCAATAATTCGTCGCTTTTATTCGTTCACGTGCTTGCCTATTTCACTTATTACATGTCAGCTGTATTTGTGTCTGATCGTACAATATTGGTGATGCTATATCTACTTGAATCGGCTCACTGGCCTACTCCATTCCACTGCATTCATGCAATCACGAATTCATGAATTCGCTCGCCAGTGTATTTGCCCTAATGAGTGCATTTTTGAGCTGCTGGCCAATTTGTGTTATGTCAAGAATAAACGTATTCAGTGCCCTCGTTTTGCATTCCGACTTATAACCGTGAGGCACTATTTGGTGACCATTGCCTATACGAACAAATTACGAAGTCTAAGTATACGTTGAAAACGTCACAAACGTCACATAAATAGTGACAGAATGTCCAACAAAACATGCAATTACACAATTTACAAATGTTTATCACGCTGATGTTTACTAAGTACAACTTTAAAAAAAATATTCACTGCAATCAACATGCAGTTACACTTGTGGAAAACATTTAACGCCGCATTTACCACCACGACTATCTCTACTAGATTCATATCTATTCTACACAAACAAGCATTATTAAAATGGATACTTACATTTCTGGATTGCTGCTGAATCATTCGTTCAATTTGCCACAATCTTCTTTCCATCTGCAATAGATACAGCAATAGAAAGAAAGTTATTTCTTCTTACATAGTTGCCAAATAACACAACCAAAAACAATCGATTACCATATTCACAATAAGTCAGTCGGTTGCAACGTAGAACTTTGTACGTATGTTGATAAGTTCAGGTTGCCATACCACATTAGCACATAGATGCAAATGTCAAATCAAATCCAATAGTGATAGAGTTAGTAGAGGTAATAATCGTAAATGGGAAGACTAGGGTTTGAAGATATTATTCAAGATGTATAATTCAGTGAGCAGAACATTTTGTTTGCTTTCGGCTCTTTAGATTGATGAGGCAACTAATCAGTAACACTGAGGTTGCTCTTATACGCTTGTTACTTCTGTGGTTCATGCTGAGGTCGCTATTCTGTCGAGACACCTGCAACATTCTTACTCAGGCGCTTCCAGTATGACTAAGAGGTTGGCATTCAATAATAATAAAATAAAAAAACAGTTAGACAGTGAGAACTATTAATCATCAATGTCTTCGTTTTACTAATTCTACTCTTTCGATTTCAACGTACATAAATCCAGCTTCTTACTTCGACTTCTCTTCTATCCACCTGACACTGCACAACTCTTCCTTTCTTTTGCTGTACTCCTTTATCTGTGTGTTATATTCTTATATTCCCATAATTTAATTTAATTTAAGTGGTCAGTATGAATTTTATCTTGACTTACTACTGTATTGACTACTTCAACATGACAGGTTAAGTAGTGCTTTGGTTATATATATACACTTGCCACACTGCTGCCTTTTTCTCTCTCTCTCTCTCTTCTCCTTTTCAGAACCCCATTCACTGTGAGAAATCCTTGGCGACTCTAGGGAACATGCACCCTATATACATGACTGTCTGGATCACAGCTCGTATCAAGCGCGTTCCATATGACCTTTCCCAACAAATTCACTATTGATCTCGGCCAATCGCCAATAGAACCTATTGTGCACCTTCCTTCCTTATTTGTACTCTACTATTGAAAATGTGGCTGTATAATACTGTTTCTGTCAGTGACATGGTGTAAATATGCAATCAGAAAATGACTCTTATACTTAGTTTAACTGCTATAACTTTACAGTAATTGTGAAAGCATTTGTGACAATTTGATCTAGCCTGTAAACTGGCGTGACTCTTGTAACGTAGTTATTTGAGAATAAATATATTATTATTATTATTATATTATAGTTATCATCCTTATCGGAGAGTGAACCTCTAAAGACTGAATGATCTGAGGGAACTTGCCTTCCAACAATAGAATATTTATTCAGTTGTTCTCCATAGCTTCCACCCAGATTCCAGCTTGGATAATTCGTCTTGCGAGAATTCATTATAGCACCTGAAACTCAGTGAAAAAGAAGCTCCAATTTATTGATATAACAATGATCAGAAATTAAGATTCAGCGCTTCCGTATCCTTAATTATTGTTGACAATAAGATATCCAAAAGCTTATTCTCCAAATATGGTTTTGAACTGTATTTAACAATAAAATATCCAAAGTATCTTCCAAAATATTATTCTGAACTGGTCAACAGTAAAAATCTAAATGTTGTTTTGAACTGGTTAAGAATAAGATATCCAAAGTAACTTCCAAAATATTGTTTCAAAATATAGTGAACGATAAATTATCCGAAGGATCATCATTTAAATATTGTTTTGAACTGTAGAAATATTTATTACTCTTGCAGTGCTCTTAAACCGGAAGGTGCAGGTCCACACGTGTGTTGCCCAGTTTAAGTCCAAAAATATAAATTCTAGAAAAGAACGGTTCTATATTTAATCAAAAATGGAAATACAAACAATTACCAAAACAATATTACACCGAGTTTCTAATCCCAACAATAAGTTCCGATGTTGGGAGAATAAGCGCTTCCAGTCAGTATCAACGAGCAGCTGCTAGAGTATCGAATTCAAAAATGGCTGTAGCCATATTAAGTATCAACTTTAAACAACACATACATAGTTCAGAAGGAAACATAACATAGAAATTTCAATATAAGTACAAGATATAGAAATAATGGCAAGATACAAATGATAAAGTTGTTACGTCCAGGATTTTGCTCTTTGATCCTACGAAGCACGGTTGTCGATCTATTTGTAATTCACGATCCCAAATGTTTAAACCAAGAACGAAACTCCAAAGTAGATACCAAAGTTTATTCCAAATCACAAATTCGACCAAAATATTAATACAAATAGACGACCGATATCGTTCTATTTTATTGGCTCTTGGAGCAAAAAACTGCAAACAAACAACCAAGAGAAACGGGAGTCCAAAATGTCCGCAAATAATAATTCAAACAAGTTCACAAGTTAAGTAAAACAAATGTACCCAAAAAATAGTGAAATTAGTGATATTTATACATGAAGGTTTTGATCAGCAAAATGTCTTCGTTTCTCCCGTAACAAAGTCCCAAAATGGGATCAAATAAAGTACCAAAATATCGAACAGAAAAAATCAGTCAGCTCATCACACAAATATATATACATGGAGGGATTTTCCAAAACAAGGCCTTCAAATTAGATTCTACAGTAGTTCTATCACTGATAATTCTAATTTCCTTAGATATGGTATGTTTCTAAATAGTGACTGACTATTAATGAAGTGATTGGTCTCCATCACAGTAATAAAATGAAGAAGAATGGGACTGGGAAATTTAGTCTGAACATTGCGTAGCCTGCGTGCTACACACCAAGAGTGGGACAATCCACACTTTATATAGAGAGTAATTTTAACAGTTTAAGTACTGCTTTGGTTATATATATACACTTGCCACACTGCTGCCTTTTTCTCTCTCTCTTCTCCTTTTCAGAACCCCATTCACGGTGGGAAATCCTTGGCGACTCTAGGGAACATGCACCCTATATACATGACTGTCTGGATCACAGCTCGTATCAAGCGCGTTCCATATGACCTTTCCCAACAAATTCACTATTGATCTCGGCCAATCGCCAATAGAACCTATTGTGCACCTTCCTTCCTTATTTGTACTCTACTATTGAAAATGTGGCTGTATAATACTGTTTCTGTCAGTGACATGGTGTAAATATGCAATCAGAAAATGACTCTTATACTTAGTTTAACTGCTATAACTTTACAGTAATTGTGAAAGCATTTGTGACAAAGCATTTGAGAATAAATATATTATTATTATTATCATTGCTACCATTTTTCAGCATGCTGGTTTGGATACCATCTGGTCCCTCATTGTAACAGTGCTTCAGTGTACTAATCGCCTTGAAAATGTTCAGTACACTATGGTAAACACTGGTGATTTCACAGGTAGGAACTTGGGTTAGGTGTGATTTATTTGTTGGTATTTCGTTCGTTATTACAGCACAAAACGTTGACTTAGCAGCTCTGCGATGTTTTTGCGGTCTTCGTACACTAGCTTGTCTTCAATAAATATGCTACCTACTTTCACTTTGGAGCATTTGAGTTCATTCCGAAGGAGATTTATGGGTTCAGAGGATTCATTCACCTTATCTCTGCCTAGACACATATTTAAATACGGAAACTATGAATACGCTGACTGAGACAGCTTCCGGTTTCTAATTCATCACTCCGACTGGACCGACTTTTTTCTAGTCTTGAACTCTCTGATGCATTACATTTATTCAATGTCATCATTAAATGTGCTCAAGACACTACTATCCCACTCAAATCATCTTTCAAAACACTTATTCCCTATATCAATTATAAAGTTAGGGCTAAACTACGTCAACTAAAATGGGCATATTGCAAATTTAAGGACTACAGCATCTTGTACCAAATTTACGCTATACTTGAAGGTGTGAAAAACCAACATGAAGTGCGTTAATAAACATATCAGAGAGCGAACAGTCCAGATCGACAGTACTGAATTTTCTATGGCGAAAAGGCCTAGACACATTTTGTGAATTGCTTTAAACTTGATCCGCTTGCAGGCTCGTCAGGTGTTTAAGACCAGTCATACTTTCTAACAAGTGCTCACAGAAATCTACTTCAGATGAAACACATGAAGTCGTGGATGGTGTCAAGTCACTGAGAAGGAAGTTAGTTGTATTTATATAAACGAGCGGGATACAAGGTAAAGAGATGTCGTTTTCAAGTTCACGGTAAGATTCTATTGAGCCAGTAGGAAGATCAGAATAAGATACGGATGAAACACTGTTCTTACGTTTGATTTTATCGACTTTAGTAGTGAATTTAGATTTTTTACATGTGTTACATTCGACAGGTGACATCAAGTGTTTTTTTATAATTGTGACATGTTTATGGAGTTATTGATAAGCAGAATTTCGTTACTATAAGCACAATATCTGTTTGAAATTATGAAGCCAAAAGCTACAGCGAAAATAACTAAAATAAGAATCACATAAGAGTGGTTATAAGAGATGGTTTTATATGTCCCGTTGCACTGGAGTAAAACGATCGTAAAACGAAAAAGACAAAACACGTGAATAAAAGGTAAAACCTCCAAAGTACGCGCCTCCTTTCAGTCATTGTGTATTACTTCCTTCTTCCATCTCAACGAAACAGTATAACTGTTTCGATGCTATTGAATGTCTATTACTTGGAATATGCCATTGAAACAGGTAATTTGACTAACAGTTTGTAAATCCTGAGTAAAATTCTCAATTCAACATCACACGTGAGAAATATTTGAATTCAAACCATGATGGTGCCTACACTGGCACAGTGTTTCGGGGAACCGACCACATGCTCGTCTAGGGGATCGGTTCATCTGGGTTTTCATTTCGTGAGGAGGAAGTTTTCAGCCTCTGTTGTCCAGGATGTTAAGTTCATCTCCGTAAGAACGTCAATGAATAAACAAATAAATAATAAAGTGTCGCACACAACAATCACGTTCCAAGTTCAAGTCTGATCATGGTGTAGTCAAATAACAACTCAAAACAAGTGCGTAAAATGTTCATAATGATTAATACAGATGCGACATCAAACTCACAAATCCGAAATATATATTTACTACAATGTACATGCACTTGCACTTGTGGAAACAACTACGGCCACATTTCCCATCACCATAGTCTCCACTAGATTCGACTATTGTTACTGCTACAGTTCATGTAATTATTAGGCATAAGAGATGTTTTCTCACTGAGGTAGAACCATGTACTAAACAGCTCACAAATAACAGCTTCGCCATAATCTGTCAGTCCATCGTGTAGTACAGAATGAATTTTTGCTGTCTAAGTCCTCTTTTATGCGTTTGTTAAGCAAACGACAGAGGATTTGCGACTTTAATGTAGTGACGAGAGCAGTGTTTTCTTCTATTCGCTTACTCACTTCATGTTGGTTTTGACTCATAAAAGTATAGTGTAAATTTGGTACAAGAGGCTGTAGTCCTTAAATTTGCAATATGCCCATTTTGCTTGAAGTAGATTACCCCTAACTTTATAATTGATATAAGGAATAAGTGTTTTGAAAGATGACTTAAGAGAAATAGTAGTGTATTGAGCACATTTAATGATGACATTGAATAAATGTAATGCATCAGAGAGTTCAAGACTAGAAAAAAGTCGGTCCAGTTGGAGTGATGAATTAGAAACCGGAAGCTGTCTCAGTCAGCATATTCATAGTTTCCGTATTTAAATATGTGTCTAGGCAGAGATAAGGTGAATGAATCCTCTGAACCCATAAATCTCCTTCGGAATGAACTCAAATGCTCCAAAGTGAAAGTAGGTAGCATATTTATTGTCATGGATGTGCCTAAGACAAGCTATGTGTGCTGCATCTTATTCTCTCGGATACTTAGGGTTCCTCTAGTGCCTAGCAAAAATCTCAGGTCTCGTTCCTGCTCGTGTTTGTTTGCCCTTCTGTTGGTGGTTATGGCGTCGTTTTGTTGGCGCACTGCATTTTTGATGCCCCTGAAGTGAGGTGTGACATTTATCATACGGGTGCGTGAGGTTAGAAGATAGGTAATCGCAATCACACGAGGTGGGTGAGGCACGGGGAGACAGTGGTGGCGAGGTGACTTGCGCGAACTAGTGATGGAAGAGGAGTTGAGGGAGTAATGATGAGTGAGTGGAGAAAGGTCGGGAAGGAGGGGGAGGCGAAGAGTAGCGCTGCTGGTCGGGACCGAAGAGGGGAGTTTTTGTGGGAGGAAAAGGGAGAAAAAAACAGGAGGAAAAGGGGAAAGGAGAGAGAATGTGGTAGGAGAAGGAGGGTAAAAAGAGGGAAAGGACGGGAGGGATACAGTAAAGAAGTAGAAGAGTAATTTTAGAGGGCAGTTTGACAAAATGTAAAAAGTAGACAGTGGATATATATAAAAAAAGAAGATGGGGGAAGGTGTAGAGTTCAAGTTCTACCTGGGTTGACGGGTGTAATATGCCATCAGAGAATGACTCTTATACTTAGGTTAACTGCTATACGTTACGGTAAGTGTGAAAGCATTTGTGACAAAGCATTTGAGAATAAATATATTATTATTATTATCATTGCTACCATTTTTCAGCATGCTGGTTTGGATACCATCTGGTCCCTCATTGTAACAGTGCTTCAGTGTACTAATCGCCTTGAAAATGTTCTGTACACTATGGTAAACACTGGTGATTTCACAGGTAGGAACTTGGGTTAGGTGTGATTTATTTGTTGGTATTTCGTTCGTTATTACAGCACAAAACGTTGACTTAGCAGCTCTGCGATGTTTTTGCGGTCTTCGTACACTAGCTTGTCTTCAATAAATATGCTACCTACTTTCACTTTGGAGCATTTGAGTTCATTCCGAAGGAGATTTATGGGTTCAGAGGATTCATTCACCTTATCTCTGCCTAGACACATATTTAAATACGGAAACTATGAATACGCTGACTGAGACAGCTTCCGGTTTCTAATTCATCACTCCGACTGGACCGACTTTTTTCTAGTCTTGAACTCTCTGATGCATTACATTTATTCAATGTCATCATTAAATGTGCTCAAGACACTACTATCCCACTCAAATCATCTTTCAAAACACTTATTCCCTATATCAATTATAAAGTTAGGGCTAAACTACGTCAACTAAAAGAGGCATTTTGCATATCTAAGGACTACAGCATCTTGTACCAAATTTACACTTAACTTGTAGGAGTCAAAAACCAACATGAAGTGAGTAAGCGAATAGTAGAAAACACTGCTCGCGTGACTACATGAAAGTCCCAAATCCTCTGTCGTTTGCTTAACGAACGCATAAAAAAGGACTTAGACCGCAAAATTCATTCTATACTACATGATGGACAGACATATTATGGCGAAACTGTTATTTGTGAACTGTTTAGTACATGGTTCTATCTCAACAAGAAAACATCTTTTATTCCTAATACTAACATAAACTGTAGCAGTAAGAATAGTCGAATCTAGTGGAGACTATGGTGATGGGAAATGTGGCCGTAGTTGTTTCCACAAGTGCAAGTGCATGTACATTGTAGTAAATATATATTTCGGATTTGTGCGTTTGAAGAAGCATCTTTTTTAATCATTATGAACAGTTTACGCACTTGTTTTGAGTCGTTATTTGAGGACACGGTGATCAGACTTGAACTTGGAACGTGATTATTGTGTGTGACAATTTATTGTTTATTTGTTTATTCATTGACGTTCTTATGGAGATGAACTTAACATCCTGGACAAGAGTGGCTGCAAACTTCCTCTTCAAGAAATGAAAACCCAGATGAACCGATCCCCTAGACGAGCATGAGGTCGGTTCCTCGAAACATTGTACTAGTGTAGGCAACATTACGGTTTGAATTCAAATATTTCTCACGTGTGATGTTGAATTAGAAATTTTATTCAGGATTTACAAACTGTTAGTCAAATTACCTGTTTCAATGGCATATTCCAAGTAATAGACATTCAATAGCATCGAAACAGTTATACTGTTTCGTTGAGATGGAAGAAGGAAGTAATACACAATGACTGAAAGGAGGCGCGTACTTTGGAGGTTTTACCTTTTATTCACGTGTTTTGTCTTTTTCGTTTTACGATCGTTTTACTCCAGTGCAACGGGACATATAAAACCATCTCTTATAACCACTCTTATGTGATTCTTATTTTAGTTATTTTCGCTGTAGCTTTTGGCTTCATAATTTCAAACAGATATTGTGCTTATAGTAACGAAATTCTGCTTATCAATAACTCCATAAACATGTCACAATTATAAAAACAACACTTGATTTAACCTGTCGAATATAACACGTGTAAAAAATCTAAATCCACTAATAAAATCGATAAAATCAAACGTAATAACAGTGTTCCATCCGTATCTTATTCTGATCTTCCTACTGACTCAATAGAATCTCACCGTGAACTTGAAAACGACATCTCTTTACCTTGTAACCCGCTCGTTGATATAAATACAATTAACTTACTTCCCAGTGACTTGACACCATCCACTACTTCATGTGTTTCCTCTGAAGTAGATTCCTGTGAGCACTTGTTAGAAAGTATGACTGGTCTTAAACACCTGACGAGCCTGCAAGCGGATCAAGTTTATAGCAATTCACAAAATGTCTCTAGGCCTTTTCGCCATAGAAAATTCAGTACTGTCGATCTGGACTGTTCGCTCTCTGATATGTTCATTAACGCACTTCATGTTGGTTTTTCACATCTTGAAGTATAGCGTAAATTTGGTACAAGATGCTGTAGTCCTTAAATTTGCAGTATGCCCGTTTTGGTTGACGTAGTTTAGCCCTAACTTTATAATTGATATAAGGAATAAGTGTTTTGAAAGATGATTTGAGTGAGATAGTAGTGTCTAGAGCAGATTTAATGGTGACATTGAATATATGTAATGCATCAGAGAGTTCAAGACTAGAAAACAAGGCGGTCCAGTGGAAGTGACGAATTAGGAACCGGAAGCTGTCTCAGTCAGCATATTCATAGTTTCGATATTTAAATATGTGTCGAGGCAGAGGTAAGGCGTATGAATCCTCTGAACCCATAAATCTCCTTCGGAATGAACTCAAATGCTCCAAAGTGAAAGTAGGTAGCATATTTATTGAAGACAAGCTAGTGTACGAGACCGCAAAAACATCGCAGAGGCTGCTAAGTCAACGTTTTGTGCTGTATTAACGAACGAAATACCAACAAATAAATCACACCTAACCCAAGTTCCTTCCTGTGAAATCACCAGTGTTTACCTTAGTGTACAGAACATTTTCAAGGCGATTAGTAAACTGAAGCACTGTTACATTGAAGGACCAGATGAATATCCAAACCAGCATGCTGAAAAAATGGTAGCAATGATAATAAATAATAATAATATTTTATTCTCAAATGCTTTGTCCCAAATGCTTTCACAATTACTGTAAAGTTATAACAGTTAAACTAAGTATAAGAGTCATGATTGCATATTTACACCATGTCACTGACAGAGACAGTAAAATACAGTCACATTTTCAATAGTAGAGTACAAATCAGGAAGGTGCACAATAGTTTCTTCTGGCGATTTGCCGAGATCAATAGTGAATTTGTTGGGATAGTTCATATGGAACGCGCTTGATACGAGCTGTGATCCAAACAGTCATGTACATAGGGTGCATGTTCCCTGGAGTCGCCAAGGATTTCCCACCGTGAATGGGGTTCTGAAAAGGAGAAGAGAGAGAGAGAAAAAGGCAACAGTGTGGCAAGTGTATATATTAAACCAAAGCACTACTTAACCTGTTAAAATTACTCTCTATATAAAGTGTGGATTGTCCCACTCTTGGTGTGTAGCACGCAGGCTACGCAATGTTCAGACTAAATTTCCCAGTCCCATTCTTCTTCATTTTAGTACTGTGATGGAGACCAATCACTTCATTAATAGTCAGTCACTATTTAGAAACATACCATATCTAAGGAAATTAGAATTATCAGTGATAGAACTACTGTAGAATCTAATTTGAAGGCCTTGTTTTGGAAAATCCCTCCATGTATATATATTTGTGTGATGAGCTGACTGATTTTTTCTGTTCGATATTTTGGTACTTTATTTGATCCCATTTTGGGACTTTGTTACGGGAGAAACGAAGACATTTTGCTGATCAAAACCTTCATGTATAAATATCACTAATTTCACTATTTTTTGGGTACATTTGTTTTACTTAACTTGTGAACTTGTTTGAATTATTATTTGCGGACATTTTGGACTCCCGTTTCTCTTGGTTGTTTGTTTGCAGTTTTTTGCTCCAAGAGCCAATAAAATAGAACGATATCGGTCGTCTATTTGTATTAATATTTTGGTCGAATTTGTGATTTGGAATAAACTTTGGTATCTACTTTGGAGTTTCGTTCTTGGTTTAAACATTTGTT
>OX103971.1:85374666-85395703 GCA_944470395.2 Schistosoma turkestanicum | reverse complement strand
AAAACGCATTATCTGTAACGTTTTATGACCCGGATCCGGATCCCTAGTCTGGGATCCTGATTCTCTCGTGGACTCGGACCTCGCACTTTCTGAATGCTTGTGGAATACGCGTACTACTTCATATGAAGTCTTCTTCTTTTGCTCAATGGGGATTCAGGACAATCGGATTAGAGTAGCCTGTTGTGTCACCTGACGCCTGCTCTCGTTTACTGACTAAGGTAAACTAGTAATAGTTCAAGCATATCAAAATGAAGTGTTTACGTGCATGCATAACACGATCTTTTAAAGCAATTTAAGCTATTCAACATGCAGAAACTCCTAGTTATGGCTTAAGCAACTCTTTGTCGTAGTGGTATTTCGTTCTCTGAGCTGGTTGTTTTGGTTGTGGAGCTTTCATTGTTCTTCTGCTGAACAACATCAGCACAAACTTCAGATAGAAGTGAAGCATTCGAATTTCTCCACGTTTGACCTGTAGCTTGTTCTGCTAACCTCGATCTTGATTTGTTGCTGTTGACCTTTGACCTCTCGTTGTTTGCAACTTTGTTTTGATTGCATCCCCCTTTTGATCTGTTTCTTGATCCTATGTCACCTATGATTTTCTTGATTGGTTGATAAATTGGGTCAGTGTCGATGTGTTTGTTGATTACTGATTGACCTGAGTGGCAAGCTTCTAAAAATTCTCTAGTGTTCTTTGTCCTCCCCCTACCCAGTCTTTCCACATTGTTCCAATCAAATGTGTGTCCATAATTGTCGGTGTGTATTGATATAAGCGAAGCGTTGTCGTGGCGTTTGACTGCTAACTGATGTTCACGTGTTGTAAGAAATATTTTATCAGTAGGTTTTTGAGAAACTGAAATAATTCCTAACAATCTACCTGTGAAATCAAATCACATTCAACTAAGATTCTCTGCATCAACGTATACTACAACCCATGAAATCCATTACGTATGCTTAGGTCTGTAAGTATATCCACAAGTGAGCTTATAGCAATTGCAAATGCTCAATCGTTTTATTACTGAGTCCACTAATTAAACCTCCTATCTTTACACCAACACAGCTCTCTCTAAATTTAACTAATTTTAGTAGTATCTAAATTGAACATTGAAACAATGTGCCGTATATCTGATTCACGATAGACTTGATAGACCTGACCGAGCTATCATGGTAGTTATTTCTTTTCTTGTTCCATTCTGTTTCATTTTCACTAGTTGTAGATGATTATATACAATACGTTATGTCACTGTAAACGACACTACATACACTCACTGTTCAAGTAGCGATAAGCTGTCCTCAATCAATCATTATTAGACCACCATTAATAACCTGTAAGCACTGGAGGGCCATTTCGTCCTGGTATGGGACACATCAGCAGTGCACATCCATGACTGATTTCAAATGTGTGAAAACACAAACCTCCAAAACTCTGCCTGAAAATAAGATGTCCAATTAAAAAGAATTACTAGTTCTTGACTGACTATTATATAAGTGAAAAATATACTGCTCAAACTATTTCCGAACTGAAACTCCTCAATCAATGTAACGTGACATATCTCTCACCTATATTCAACATTTATTTCTATATCAAACTGACCATACCTATAAACAGGCATAAATTCTGTGATTCTTATTTTTATGATTCATAATCACGTAAATAAATGTTCTGGAGAAAAGTTAAACATTTTATAAGAAAAAACCTCTATTATATTAGTTCTGTAGATTGCAAATTTCTGATAGTAAAATAAAAGAGTTCTAAAAGTGTATTTTATTATTAGTACGGATATTTTTTTTATTTCCAAAACCTGAAATATATCCTGAAAATTGACTTTTCAATTCAAAAAAGCAGTAACGAGAAACCGTAAATAGCAGTACAAAATTCATTTCGTCATTTGTTATTTAAGTTCAAATGCTCAACGGAAATCCACTTCATTCTCATTATTCATCTATTATATAATGATGGAACTTGTGATGACGTTTATATGCGTATGCTTTGAGTAATATGTTCATAAAAGTTTGTTTGTTAAAAATTTGATCACTATCCTCTTTTATTTTTTAATACAATTACATGTATGAAGGAACTTCAGGTCAGATCAAAATTTACCGCAACATACTATGAGGTTCAATAGAATGCTGTTAATGAGAAAAATGTTTAAAAAATCAAAATTGTATTGAATGCTACACTTCAGAATATTTTGTCTTTCAAAAAATATTAATTAACCTGCTTTCTAATACAATTTTAATGTTGACTAAATTAAATCACTAAACACGATAAATTTCTGTCTAAACTAGGGAACCGATTAAAAATAAACTTCAATTTACGAATTACCAATCAACTTAAATGATTCGTAAAACCTCTTGTTATCGACATTCAGGACCGTATTCCATCAGTATCTGTTGATAAATGTGACTTCTGAATAGATTTTCTAATTGAAACAACAGTCATTATTTAAAGTTTCGTCATGAACATAAAAATCTGGGAGTCAAGTTCATTTAGTTATCAGTTGTAATTATATATACCATGTCAGATAATATATTTGAAGATTCAATATTCTTCATCCACCTTCATTTTAATATTCCTTTTTTCTATTAGCATTCTTTCCGCACTTATCAGTAGCTGAATTATTAATATAAAATATTAGTGAGTTGAGTTATGCTGAAAAACTGACTAAAAAAATACTTTCTTATTCATTTTCTTCAATGTCCATAAATACGCCTATAATTATGTCACTATGAAGATTGAGACGGCATTTGATTTAAAATCAGAACCGCTATAAGTGTTTGATACATGCTAGTTCAGTTCACAAAAGCGAGAAATAATATCACAGCATAGGATTTCATACAGATATAATTAAAAAATGCACAAATTCAAATTTTATTAATTACCTCATGCTCAGTTGTCTGATAAAAAAATTAGAACGCCTAATTTATGAATCCTTCTAGTTTACCTCTGTTTTGATCTGTTTTCTATCTGTTTAAATCAAATACTATCATCATGTTTATTTAACAATAAGTGAGATTTGTTGATTGATCGACATTGAAAAATTTCGATTCATTTCAATAAATTTCAGATGAAACCAGTTAAATCCATTGCTCGATTTGTTTCACTAAAATACAATCGCTATGTGTTCTGTCACCGATATCGATATAAATTCAATTCATTGACGAAAAAGTTTATTTTTGATATTAATCCAACACAATACCATCTATTCAATTCACATGTCTCCACTGGATTGTTTTGACTGTGCTAGTGATTCAGTGTTTTTGATTGTTGCTGTTATCAGGAAGCTGGATGGTTTGGTCGTGAAGTTTTCTCTATTTTTCTGAACATCATCAGCACAAACTTCGCGTAGAAGTAAAGATTCCTGGATGAACCATCCATCTTAGAGACTAAAACTTCATAAGCTACAAATTTTCGCCATCATCTCAAAATCATATGCTTACTACTAGGTATTCTAGTTCAGTTACTTAAATATGCAACCAGGGATAATTTTATTTCACTTTTAACCTCTTCCATCCGCCTTTGGTTATCAAGTCAAAGACAACGAACAGTAAATTGATACAAAGTGTTAAAAAATTAGTAAAATAATTTAGACAGTTATGTACGGTCAATAAACAGACAAGTGTGTAAAGGGTTTTCACTGAACACATAAACTAAGATTTGAATCCCTATTTTTAATAATTATTCACTACTGTTACATCTAACAGAGCATTAGCAGCTGGCTACCATTCTCCAAACTACCCTGTGTTGGGCGTGCCTCTCCAGTTCTTCCAAAAAGCCAATAATTCTTTTCATACCTATACCCAAATCTTGATTCAGAGTGTTCCTTGATCTCTCTCTTCTCCTTTCTCTTTCAGTTCACGAAGTCAAGTTTTGCGACCAGGTTTCCACATTAGGCATCCTATCCTGCTAATTTATTCCTCAGCTGGAATCCGATTTGTTCTCTCCCAAATCAACCTAATATTGTGGTACGTAATGTGTGTTTGCAGGATCTTGCGTAGAAAAACGTTAATAGCCACCTACATATCTTAAATGATGGGTTTTGTAGCTCAACAAATTACTGCTCCATACAATAGACCTGTCTTGACGTTTGCACTGAAAACTCTGATTTTGGCGTTGGTTGGGAGATTTTCTGAATCCCAGCTGTCCTTCAATTGTAGAAGTGCTGCCCTTGTCCTAGGTCCACCAGGTCAGGTCCACTTTTTCATCAAGGATGCTGCTAGGTATGTAACGGTCTCCACGTCTTCCAAAGCATCTCCGTCAGGTTCGATTTGGTTGGTGCATGTTGTGTTGTATCAAAGGATAATGCTTTTTCCATTGATCATGTTGAAATCGGCTAGTTCAGAAACTGATGCTACGCTGGTCGTCTTCTCCTGCATTTCTTGTTGCGTGTGAGAAAGAACAGCTAGGTGATCTGTGAAGTGAAAATCATCTTTAAATGACGTCACACCGAAATCACTTAGAAATCACTAGTTTGATTTCACATTGAGTCCTGTAGAACTACTTAATCTTTTCAGATATTGAAAACAATGGTTCATTGAATAGATATTTAGTGATTGCTTAATATACTACTGAACAGCTTTACGTTTAACAAGATAGCATTGTATATTTATTTGCCATTAAATTGTTCACATTCCAAACGTTATCTATTCCTCAATATTTGTTGACCATTTGCCGTGCATTAAATAAAGTTCGTTCGTGGAGTTGGCTAAAATTTATTAGTTCTGTAGCCAGGAAGCCATGATCGGTGATCTTCTACACAAATGTTTATCATTGCATGAGAAAAGGAACTAAATATAAACACCTCATCGCTTAGAGGTAGATTAATAAATGTGTAGAATATAATTGATTATGAGCTGAATAAAACCAAATAAGATATTTTGATAGTGGTCTATATATAGTGAAATTTAACCGATGCCAAGCTCATAGCGATTCCATAGTAGTACCAAGATGCATTTTGTTCACAAGCATTGAATTCAAAGGACATCCGGTAATTTAGGATCTAAGATGTTAAATTTAATAATATCTACATTTGTAAGCAACGTAGTGAATCCCTTGTTTTACTCATGACTCATAGCTCCTTTTCAACAGTGTATTAATTTGTTCTCAATGAGTGTTCATCTTTTATTTATCACTATCAAGCGGTGTATTAAATTCAAGCCTCTTAAGTGATTTGGATGTATAAAAGATCATGACATTTCAATCTCTGGTGAATTATATTCTTTTCATTCGAACTAAATAATACACCCATGTTGAAATTATCTATTTTATTTCGAATAGACACACTTTTTGCTATTAAAGTATTGATCTCCAAAACACTGAATAGCTTACTATGAAAACATTTTAAGCGATGCTAATCAATAGACATTTTATTTGATTTAATGTTTAAGAAAACACTATACACCATTTGTTTAGATATATAGTAAACAAAGTTACAATTATGAAGTCTTTTGAAGACGATTAGGTTCTTATTATAAAGTGAATGTACCTTATTTTTCTAGGCCATAAATTAATAAAGTTAGCTAAGTGAAATAAATTAGTAGAAAAACTTATTTCTCTCTTTTTTTTTAATCAAATTTAATACTCTAGTACTATTCAAATTAATGAACACTTAGTCTATTAACAACTACGCCAGTAGAACCTTAGGGGCTACAGCCGGTCCCAAGTCCGGATTAAGGAGCAGGGTTGGACATGGGGTTGGCGACCCTATCCCGTCGAAATCTCACTTGCCAAAAAACGCTAACCAGAAAAAATAATTCAAACCATTTTAACTCTGCCCTGCGAGTTGGAAGAACAATTATGACGTCGCGTGATGAAAGCAGAGTTCCTTCGGAGGTCACGGGGCCGATGCCTCTTCTGACAACCAGAGCAACCATTCTTTTAGGTACATTGTGGGAGACTGGAAGACTAATTCAAGTTGCGGCAGAAATGAAAAGATACCACCTCGAGGTGCTCGGCATCAGTGAAACGCATTGGACACAGGTAGGACAATTGAGACTAGCTTCAAGGTAACTGCTGTTATACTCTGGTCATGAAGAGGAAAATGCTTCACATACACAAGGAGTTGCACTGATGCTGTCCAAACATGCACAAAAGGCACTGATAGGATGGGAATCTCATGGACCGAGGATCATCAAAGCATCCTTCAAAACAAAGAAAGCGGACATTACAATGAACGTCATCCAATGCTATGCAACTACCAATGACCTTACATGGAACCCTCAAGGCAAAAGGAAAAGAGGAAGGCCAAAGAATACATTACACCGAGAAATAGAGAAAGATATGAGAGAAATGAACAAACATTGGACAGAACTGGAGAAGGAAGCCCAGGACAGAGTTGGTTGGAGAAAACTGGTGGTCGGCCTATGCTCCATTTGGGGTAACAGGCGCAAGTAAGAAGTCTATTAACATTTATTATTGACGTTGAATATTTCTATGCACAACTTTTTATGTTTCTCATCCAACGACCCTGTAGAATAAGTTAAAGAAAGCAGAAATAAAAATCCTTAGAATTATTGCTGAAATTAATTTTCTTTATAACTAAGAAACATAGTTTCTGATTATAAATTGATGCTAGATGTTAGCTCAAAATTTACGTATACTGAGAGATAAAATCATCATTATACACCAAATACACTCCATTGTACCAAAGAAGCACACTAATAAAATATGCTAAAATAATCAAGATTAAAATGATTCTAAACTTGATACTTTTTGAGAAAACATATTTATAGGTGACAGGCCTACAGGTGAAATAAAAATTACAGTGTTACGCCTAATTATTCTTCACAACATAATTTAACGTAAGCAATTCAATTCAATAAGTTTATGTTATATTGTGTGACGTATCCATTGCCTCTTTAGAGCACGTTATTAGGCAGAAATTCAGAAAGGGAGATGTATATTTCATTTCCATAAACAACAACAGTAAACAGCTCCGATGTTTCCGAATAAGATTATCTATTTAACTGTTGAAAATTAGTCCATGAAAACGTAAAGATAGATCCACCAGAATCTTTTCTTTATACTTTACTTTTGTCAAATTTTTTTTTTTTGAGATCTAATAGGAAGCATGTAAACTGATATAATTTTAATCTGATCGATAAGAAACATATGACTGTTTATTATTATTAATCCAACAAATTTTAGTAAATATTTACACTTTTTTTTGCACCATCAACGGTTTTGAGATAATCGATTACCCAATTATGAAAATCGGTTTTTAACATGATTCAAACATGATCTAATTCGTTTTTTTTTTTTTGGTTACAATGATAAAATGCTATGTATTTGTGCTTTACACTTCAAACATTTCCGGTTACACATATTGTACTTGTCAAGGGACTTTTAAATAATAACGGTCAGCTAACAAGAAATATGTCATACCTTGTAAAAATGTTTTCATCAGTCATTTCTTCCATAAGCATATTGTGATGGTATCGTTTCAAAGGGATTTTAGCTTATGATTAATGATAGATTTCAAGTTGTTACAAAGTGTGAAAGTTAGTCGGTTGGTTGACTTGTCACTTAGACACTTTTTCAGTCATTTATAGTTTTGTAGTGCCTCCACATATATTCCAGTTCGCTTACATCTAACTTGGTTAAGCCCTTTCGATTAATTTATTTAACCAAGCCATAATTTGTATTGCAACAATTTATATGTACCATTGGTATTTTTTATTATCTGGTTTGTATGAGCTCACATGACATGTTCCACTTGTCATTTGACCTTGTCAATCATTCGTCGCTTTTATTCATGTGTGTACACTCCTATTTCGCTTGTCATATGTCGGTCTTATTTTTGTATGACTATAATTTCTTAGTCATGCTTTGTCTCAGTGAGTTGGCTCTTAGCCTTCTCCGATTCGCTTCGCTTTGTGGTGTGTCCCGAATAAACGTATTCATCATTACGAGTTCATCTTCTGTTTTATAAACCGAGCTTAAGAACATCACATTAATTCGACACACTACAGTTTATTCCTGGTAAAATCCTAGAGTGTACATTCAACATTTGTATTGTCTTAAATAATATTTAGTGGAAAAAATTGACCGATCAGCTACAGATTAACCTTTAAGTTCAATTTTAACTGCTTTCTTTTTGTTGAAATAAAAAAACGGGCTCCTGAATGAGATTATAAGTAAACTATATCTATCTATACTGCCGTTACATGGACAATAAATTATCCTCATAGAATAGGACATCAATAAAATGTGTCCATAAATCAGGTTAACAGTGTGTGTTCATTGATAAGAATAATTATAAAAATAATCTAAATTTCCCATAAATCCCATTGAGTAAACGAGGTGAGGTCTCGTTTAGTAATAACTTGAATTGAAACAGCTTCTGTGCTTGTTGCTTAAGAAATCTGGCTAGAAGGTTCTAAAAACAGAACAAAGTGATCTATTAAGAAAATGTAGGTACAAAAAGGGACCTGAAGTTTATGAATAACACATTAGTGTATATTGGTTACCCTGTACTGGTGGCTACACATAAGTTTGAGTTCGCTTATATTTAATTTAGTTAAGCTTTTCGATTAAGTTATTTAACCAAGCCATTCGTACAGTAACAACTTATATGTACCATTGGTTTTTACTATTGTCTTGTTTGTTTGTGCTGATACAACTGAATATTGCTTACACCTACGCACATATTCATCCTATTCGCTTTCATGTTAATCTCTCAAATATCTCAATGACTCAACATTTCCCTATGTATAATATATACGAACATTTTACTCTTATTAATTCATTCGCACATTTATCAATTCGGTCGCTAGTGTGCTTGCCGTTCCTGTTTGTGGTTTGCTGTTTCACTTCGTAGTGTACTAAAAATAAACGAATTCAACAGTTCGTATTTACCTTCTGATTTATAACCATCAGGCGCTATTCGGTGACGATTGCCTAGACGAGCAAGTTACGAAGCTTAAAAACATGTTGAAATCGGCCACCACAACCCGAGATATTTAAAGGTAATGGTATAGAAAGCTAATAAGTTGTAGACAGGAATCGTTCTTATGAAACCTCTTTACTTAATAGCAATAATAGAAGGGGATCTAGTTATAAGGTAAAACGGATTAGCTTGGGCAGTTTATGGAAAATTCTATGCAATTAATCTTACAGTGACATGTTGTAGTAGACCATTGATGAACAGTAAAATAAAAAATAAGGTAGCCGGGTTTGCACTTAAAATGTGTATTTCTAGATTCAGCTACTTCTTTGAAAGTAATTTTGATAAAAGCTAAAACCAAATCATTTGAATGATCTGTCACGTACATTTGTAGCTTTGCAGAATGTGGGAGACCAGTAGAATCGTTTAAATTGCAATGCAAATGAGAAACTACAACCTGATGTTACTTGGAACGAGCGGAACTTGTTAAATGCACGTTGGACAAAAAAGATTAACTTCAGAAGGGATGATGTCATACTGTGGCCATGAAAAAGAAAATACTTCAGATACACAAGAAGTTGCACTGATGCTGTCCGAACCAGTAAACAGAGCACTGAGAAGATAGGATGTGCGGTCAGGGAGGTTATATGCGATCGCATTGCAGGAAGACATTAGTCTTTTCGCAACTTCTTCAGCTACAAACTCTCGTATGTTATCAGCTTTGGTTAATTCGTCAAAGTTCCTATCATTAGCTGAGGCCCGTATGTACGTGAGGGGTGCTAAAAGGTCAAGCTTATCGTTAATTTGGGCAAGTGAGTTTTGTAACTGTCGTATCTCGCTGCCATGATTATTACTACTAAGATCGGTTTCGGATGGATCATTCAACTCCTTGGTTTGTGTATTTTCATATTTTGCCTTCACGAGATCATTCTGAAGTTTATTCTGTGATGACGTTTCAGTATAAGTGGGTATAGTACCTCTTATATCTACGAGTTTCAACGTTGGAATACTTAGTGAAGAGTTGTCACACAGATTACTGGCTAAAGATGATGAAGTTTGTTGATAAGAGGTACAGGGCTTACAAGACGGAGGTGTGACTCTGTTAATAATAGATTCACAAGACATAGGGTTGACTGATTTTGATCTTTTACGTGGTTTAGAAGTTGGAGATATGTCTCTTTTACGCGAATTAGTGGTCATAATAGAAAATTGAGTGTGATAATTGTTTGTCTAATTAACGCAGGTATATAAGACTATAATTTGTTGTGTATTAACTGGGTTAATAATAAAAATCAGTGGCGGTAGAGATAGATTTTATAGATAAGACGTTCAGTTATGAAGTGTAAGAATCACTGTCAGTCGATATGTAGGTTTAAACTAGTGTATTCAGAAGTTAAGAACGTTATCAAACTGCTGTAGGTTTATATATAGTATTTCGGAATGCTAGTCTACAACAAGTATGTACTAACTGATTAAAAACTTAGAGGGTTAGCTTCCTGTGAGCAAACTGCACAGGGTATAATAGATAATTTTACTGAATCAGTATAATACCGAAGAAAACTATACCACGTGAAAAAGTGTTACCACTTTCAGAGTTCGCGTGCCCAGTTTAGACAAGAGAGGTTCTGATATGCTCGTCACTATGTATGCTTTAAACTATTACGGGCTCACCTAAGTCGATAAACGAGAACGAGACAATGAACCAGAGTCCAGGTAGGCTACTCTGATCCGTTGACCCAAACTAACTGAAGGAAAAGTCTTTAAATGGCATAGAAAGTATATTCTACCCAGCAAGCACAATGAATTCAAGCACAAAAATCACGTTTACTTATACACCATGGAAACTTCCTTGGGAGAGTCACAAAAATAGCACACCAAAATAACAGTTACCAATCGCAGCTAAGGATCTTCCTGGTGGGAAATGTGATCTCAACGTCAACCGATCTGTCCATGAATGAAATCTAAAATGAGGAAATTAATGACGCGAGTTCTGAGGATCTAACATTGCTATTACTACTCACTTATTTAATAGCGTGCGATCTTAGGGTTGACTTGCATTTTGAGTGTTGTTCGTCGCCATCTGAGAGGATACCTTCCGAAATAGAGATCAGCTTGTGGCTAAGTTTCTTCTCGTATTGAGGCTGCCGGTAGCTTGAAGGTATCTAGCAGGATATCAAGGAGAACATTCGCTCCTGTTGGTGGACGATCCGGAGTTGGCCGTTTGTTCATCTTATTTTGATGGCGTGACCACCTTCCGCCCCCTGCCTCTACTTCGTACATAACTCGCCCAAATTTTCCGACCATTTACGCTTCTGTCCGAGGACCATGATTTGTTATGTAGCCGTTGTCAGGTGCTCTGTATGTACATATCAGGAATAGACTATGATTTAGAATACAGACTGACATCCATACTGATTAAGGTAACCTACTGTAGACACTGTCTTCATCTTTGTTGGCTTTTCAGGCAACTGAAGGCAGAAACAAGACAGCAAATGCCACGCTTGATTTCTCTAGCACAAGCGATAGAAGTGATAGTTCAAACTATTTGATTCTGAGTAAGACAATGAAGGAGAGCATCATGTTTCAGTGACAAGTATTAAGAAAGGTATGGATAGTGAAGCAAAATCATTGATAATTACCAAGTTTAAAAATGAAGTGTACAGTGTGAAATCCGATAACATCTTTATCTACGTGATGACTGTTAATAGTGACTAGGCTATGGTCTAGTTTCAGTGCTTGATCGTATGAGCCATGGCTTGAACAAGTCGTAGACCGAGTAGGACTATCGGCATTTGTAAACCGAAAATTTATAATCTCAGTAAATTAAACTTATTCGATGAAATTGATTCGGAAGAGATAGTTGAGAAAGTCAACTGCTTGCTAGAGTTGAGCGGTAGACATTATTTGCAAGCAGGGAGTTTGATTTCTCAGTATGCTTAGTTTGACGAGGTGATGAAAAATTATCATCTATATCATCAGCTGAATTATTACTCAATTGAATTTGTTTTGAACTTGACCTATTTTCTGTGTATTGATAATTTTATTTAGATTTTCAAACTACTAACAAATTTGCAGTAGACGTTCATAGAATCAAAGCAAAAACATCAAGATCCAAGTATGAAAAGAAACTTTTGAAATCAGTGGCTAAAATATATTTCATCAAGTTAAATTCAATAATTCCGTTTCTAAAGATCGTAAATGGAAACAATCATTTTCTTTCTATAAATTTCAACAGTTTAACAAGAAGATTTGGTTGATCTGATCAATATATATATAGTTAGTCATTTCTGGGTTTCAATTTTGAAGTCACTGCAAATAAAATCATAATGAGAAGTAAATTGTGAATTCCATAAAGAAGTGATAAATTAAAAATAAAATCATTAGATTATTGCTTTTTGTTAATTATATGTTGAAGGCGGCTTTTCTGCATTGAATTTACATATTTTCACCTTTAATTTATTCTTCACCTTGAGTTGGTGCATTTTTTTCTATCATATTTCTATAAATACTTCCATAAATACTTTTCAAATGAAATAAAATAACCTTTACACTTTGATTATTCTTATTTATTATTGAATGTTGTTGTTATTTTCAACAGACAGTGTGTCATACAAGGGCCTTCCAAAATATTCACTCCAAATTTCTTTTGTCATATGCTTTGAATTTCGCTCACGGACGATTTGCAACATATTCAGCATTGTTTGTAGAGTTTCTTTCAATCAAACAGTGCCGAGTACTGTTTCTCTACTGCGTGAATTTCTAGTATAAATCGATATCAGTTTAGTCATTGTCAAGTAACACGTTTTGGTGAATAGAATTCTGAATGAAATAAGTATTTGAAGTCGAGGACCCATTAAGTTCCATGGTTCATAAAAACACGTAACGTAACAAACCGTAGCGAAGCCATATTGACTTCATAAATTTCAGTAACTTTTCAATGTTATGAATTTCTCTATCACCATCGATTTCAATAAGGTCACATAATACACAATTTTATCAGACAGGTATTAAGAATAGTTTTATCAATTGCATTGTTCATAACTTTTAAGAAAAATAATTATTACCAACTTAATGAGGTTTGGTATGTGCATTTTTAACTCCCTACAGATAACACAAATTGATGTAATTGACTTCGTTCTGTTTTGAATGATTTCCAGTCAAAATTCCTACCGACCAAAGCAAAACGGCCTAATGAATTTTGAGCATTATATCATTAGATGTGATGATAATGATTACCGAATTAATACTGAATGTAGACTAATTAAACTTTGATGTTGTATTGGGTAACATCATATTCACTCAATTAATTACACTACCTAATTTATCAAAGAATTTGAACAAATGATTGTACGTTGTACATTTATTGCGGTATATCGTAGCAGCAATTCATATATGAACAATATTCTCTTTAAAAACTACAACTAATCAAAGATGCTTCTTACTTAGAAATTAGTGACAAAGTCTAATCATGTCTCTAAAGTAATTGGCTTCATGCGAGCACTTGTACTAGTAAAAGCCGTTCGTAAATGTAAGTTCAAGCACGGTATTTTTTACTACATTTAGGAAAAGTACAATTTTGTACAGGATGGTCATGTTAAATGAATGCTGTGAGTTTGTGCTTAACAGCCTTGTCGTTCCATTACTTCAGTAGTAAGTCATTTATGAGCTGCAGTGACTGAACAAAGATTTTCTTAAAACATATTTGTTGTGTACTGCCTTAACATAATTCATGTGATTGATCACAAACTCGCCTGGAAAGCCAATTATTTAAGTAACGATCAGGAGAACATTTAAACACTTTTCAATAACATCTACAGAACAAATCAGATCAATACAGTGAGATTTTCGCTTTTGCGTAATTGTACATTGTAGATGAAGAATGAATGAATGATTTCTGTCAAACTGATTTTGAATTTTCATGTATAACAATGTTCAACGCTCTACCATATCTTACTTACTTTGGTACATGATTCACATGTATGATTACTGTATACAAATTGAACTATGAAAACTTATCTCAAAATATTGAACTTCTAATTGAAACAAGTTGTACAAACATTATCATGAACGTTTCTGTCCATCTGACGTTTAGCTAGTAATACTCAATGTTACAAACTTATTGCATGTTGTGATTGTCAGAAGATACACTACAAAGCAGAGTTTAAGTGGCTTGAGAATTTTCCACGTTAGCGTTGTTTCCGACGGTTAGTTAAATATCAGTAACTTTTGAAGAGCTCCAAAGGGAGTTTCTTCGGTAGATATTCTTGCGTTATTCAAATGTGTGAATCACGAAATTGCATGCATGTAATCTTGGTCACACACCGCCTAAACTTGTGATTTATCAGTGTTCATTTGACTTGTCTTCTAATTTACTTTATGTCTACAGAATGGTGAGACTCATCCTCACTTAATTTCCCCGTATGTATGACACGAATTCCTGGTCTGCATATCAATTCCCAGTTAAACAACCCCCCAGTAATCAAGTAAGTACACACGTTCTTGGATCTTCATACAATTAAAGTTGGTGTAAATCAAAGTAGGTGGATATGTTTGTGTGAACAATTAACACTTTTTATACTATCATGGTAGAACATTATCTTTTACATTTCTGAACAAAATTATTATCTCATAATCGTTAAAACTGTTATCTGACTTGTATTTGACACTTAAGAACCTCTCATCATTTTTGAAACCTTCATTGAATAATTCAAGATTCCTCTCATTTATTATGGGCTACCTGATATGAAGCGGAGTGATTTCGATGGTATGCTTTTGGTAACTGACTTAATTGGAAAGTGTTTAGTTCGCTGGACAGTTTTCAATTTTTACTGACCCAGTGGTTTTCCCTCTTGATAATAACTTGGAGAATTCGTTCTAATATTCATTTGAGGAATTCACCATTTTACTCACAGCTAAATACTTGTAGAAGCTAATGAATAGGGATTATTCATATGAACAAAACAGTTTTCTATTATTCCGACCCTTATTTATTGTCGACGTTAATCTTTTCATGTCTTTTAGTGAGTATCACTTTGATACAACGTATGTAGACAGGTTGCGTTTAAACTGGTCAGTACTATCATGTTGAGATTGTGACCCAGAAAATAAATGAACTTGTTTGTTGGTAGATATTATTGCCTTATTCAAATGTGTCAGTCAATAAATTGGATCAAACCAAACTTAGTCACACAATACGGTCAGTGAAAAGTGAACCGTAAATGCATACATTCGCATCGCACAATATTAAACACTCACAGAGTTATTTTTCATCATTACAAAGGCTCAACTTAATCTACTAATTGCTGATGAACTTTGTTGCATTTTGAAGATCGAATACTTAAAGTACATTTCGTGTTGAATTTGGCACAATCAACAACTTTAAAAGGTTATCTTCAAGTGTAACTGACTTCGGGTATTGACAAGATGTGAAATTGTGCACTAACTTCTAATTATTTTGGTTAATCATGCAGAGTGAGATACGATGTTATCGATCTGTACGCATTTAGAAAATCGTAGACAAGAAACAAATGATTCTGCGAAAGTAAAACTCTGAATTAACCAAGTTTATATTGATCCCTGAATACACGGTTTAATTAAAGAAGCTGAGTGAAAAATTAAATTATGAACAGGGCAAAATATGTGTAGAAATAATGAATAAATACTTCTCTGTATAAAAGTAGATTTCCGATGTTCTTTGTTGAACGTTTTCAGTGGGTAGTGTAATTTCTGTTCGTATTTATGTACACCAACATATATATTATTTGTTATGTAATTCTATTCATATTCACCTCGGTTTATAGCGACTAGAACACATACTGAGAATATCATGGAAATAATTTGTATCAAGGCAAGCAGAAACACGCTAATTATGATAGACTCCAAGTAATTCCGGCCTTTTTGACTGACTATTTGTATGCATCCCTGAAACGAAGAGCATATTATTGTTAAAAGAATGGTTTTAATAAGGAATAAGTTTGATTGACTTCTATCAAAATAAACTGCATCAACATATTGAAAAATTGTGTTATACTGGTTGTTATGTTCGGAAATTCCAGATTATATTTACGGTTTAGGGATTGCTTGTCGTGCATATTTGTTTCATTCAAGAATCAAAAGTGATATAAAACTGAAAGCATGAAATTTTCAGGATGAAAAGGAAGATTACACAGTCTTTTAATTCCAACATTTTTGAAAAAGAAATTGTAAACTTTCTAAACCTTAACAAATTTTACGGAGAATCACTGCTTACAAGAATTATTTCGAGATCTAATTTCGTTAACACTATGTACCATAAGTGAACCGTTGTGATGCAGGTTATAAATTATAGGGTTAATTATGGAAGGAGAGGATAAAATAATATCTATGGTCATTTACTGTCTTATTCTTAAATAGATCATCTCAGGCGATGGTCAAATAAGTAACTTCTGCCTGTTAGACAGTTGCCGAAATATCGTAATGAAGTTCTTACAAAGTCCGTATTGGGCAGCAAACTAGGAGAAACTTGCTATAGTTGAACAAGTTTTCATGACAACGAGACGTATGTAGGCAGTTTGTGGAGAGATACGAAATATACTGAATGCATATTATTCAATCTCAATTTTGATGTTGGCTTTATTTCAATTTACAAGCTGGGCCAACTGAATTCACCAATATTAACATAATCGCGTCTTCCGGAAACTTTCTCTACTCTGGGCATAAGTTCAAAAATTTAGGCACGACACCAGACCTGCTGCTCATCTGACAATAAAGTAAAATATGGGTCAGTTACTAAGTCTGATCTTTGAATATGACACGCATCGGTATATTTTTAAGCACAAAATCTTGATTACGTTTATTCTCGTTTTGCAGGCTGTGGTGTAAGACTGAAAACTCTTCTACTTTTTCATACAGATGACCTTAAAAAGGCGAGCGTGTAAAGAATAACTTTCATAAAAGATTGATGTGATGTAATCTAAACACTACTTTCGTAAACAGAGACACATGTCAAAAGCTGATCAATCCGGTTACGTTCTTGTCATTCCAGGTAGTGATAATTACAAAACTACAAATAAACCTATCCAACTTGTTTCAAGTCGTAGTGGTTTACGAATCCTACGTAAGTGTGATTTTAAAAGCACAGCTCACCATCATTTAGTTTCAAGCACAGATTTCAAACAAACACGGATTTTAAAAAGCACATTACGGAAGCATTAAAATTACACACTCACCTTCATCTACAGAGAAATAGAGAATCGCGGAGAAGCAAGCCCTAAAAATTTTGAAAACTTCTCTATGGAAGATGGATTTTGTTCTCCTGTGGCAGTTTAAAGACTGGTACGCCTAATGTTAGCCATCATAACTCTACTACTTCCCCCAACTATGTGTAAGCAACTTTCTTAGTTTGAACGTATATTGAGGCTTTTTCTCAACCAACTAACCCAAAACAAGTCAAATGATAAGGTGAGTTCAAACATCCAGAAATGATCGTGTTCCCGGAAACTACACGGTTCTGTGTATAGGTGAAATTTTTTTAAATATGCTGCAAACGTATTTCGTGTATCTAGGTTTAATTGACTTGGCGGGAAGAGAATGTTATTATTCTTGAAAGGAGTGAATATATCGCATCACCTTTTAACCAGAAAATTAAAAGTATCGGTTGGAGTAGGTTTCCTTCATGTTTTCCGTCGGACTTATTGTCCTTCAAGTTTTGGTTACACACCTGTTGGTTGTATTACGTTCTTAATATAATCAAGTGTTTCCCTGTTGAAATAAAGTTGGAAGTGACTTTGAAGAAATAAAAGTATTAATATACTTCAAAATTATCGCCAGTGAACAATTCGATTCACAGGCGTTTCTGTGTTTCCGCTTCTGCACTTTTAACATGAATATTTTTATGTTTGATTGACGTTATTTTTGGTGAGAATACTTATTACTTGGTTTTGTTAAGTATCTTAAATTGGTTCACTAATATCATAAATTAAGCTCGAGCAAATAAAATGTATAAATCTCAGACTTTCAGACAAAATTTACATGAAAACTAACCATTGTGAATTGTAGGTCATTATCGTAGCACGATTTGGGTAACGAATCTCCATAATCTGCAGGGGATTTAGCACCACAACATTGTAGCTGTAAAGTCTGGATAACAATTAATTAAACTCACTGTTTTTTGAATTGAATCAAGAGCATTTTTAACATGCTCGTCTTCGTTGTACACTTTGACGAATTCTGTTAATTCATCAGTAACGTATTTTGTGAACTATAACAATTGCGTCTGCAAACTAAACCTTACTTTGGACCTTTCTGTGAGCGCAAATATTCCTACGGCTATTTCGAAAATGATTAAAATTAACAACAGTACACAGTGCTACAAGGATTTCATAATTGTGTATATATATTCCTACCATATTCAATAAGCAAACATTCTTCCTGAATGCACCAATCATTCCTAAAGCCCCTAAAATAAGACAGAAGCATCCAAGGGTCATGATGAAGATGATGATTGATTGAAATGGGGGGTCGATGTCATTCCAGTGTTTGAAAACATAATGTAATCGAAGACCGCCAAAAACAGTGAGCCCGAGACCACATATCTAAATATCTTTTAGCAATTTGGAGGAGAACTAACGAAGGCTCCACAGTTAAAAATGATCAGCAAAACCTGCAAACACTTGTATCCGCAACTGAGCTTCATGAGGTCCAAGAATGCGTGAAAACCTCCCACACCTTTTATAAACATGAAAAGGATCAAGGTCATCCAATATTTTTCCTTGAGCTAGTATAAGCCAATATCCAATATCTTTTTCACGAGCTAGTGTAAACCAGTTTGATTTCTTAGCGCTCGGTTCTTGTTCTTTCGGTACGGTTCCGGGTGTTCGGTAATGTCCAATGGATGGAGGTCTAGCCCCTCGACTGTCTAATTCTAGTCAGTTGGCAGTTGGTTGTGAGTTTGTATGTCTCGGGATTTGAATGAAACGTTTGTCTCAGGGCAGTAGGGTTTCTGGATACTAGCAGCCGTCACATTACCAAACCGGAGATCAGTTAGTTGCAATGTGGAGAGTAATAAGGGTAATAAGGGTAAATTAAAATGATAATATGGGTAAAATTTCAGAACTGAGTAATATATAGATGAGTTTAGTTTATTAATTGGTAGTGAAGATTGTGAGAGAGGACCGGAGTGTAGGCAAGGGAGAGGAATAGGCGAGTTAGATTAATTAAGTGATCTGAGGAGATGGCAATGGTAACAACTAGCAGGTCTCAAGATATGCATCAGGCACAGCTTGTCCAAGAGGGAGATGATAGTCCGCATGTGAGTACGTGATTATCAAGTCTCTTCTTAAAGCAGTCCACTGAGGGGGCTGTAACTACCTCGGCTGGGAGAGCATTCCAAGTTGCGACGACTCGCAATGAGAAAAAGTGTGCGCGAATCTGAGTGTTTGCTCTTTGATGTGCAATCTTTTGAGGATTGCCTCGAGGGGAGCTGGAGTCTATCGTCGTACGGTTTATTTTTCAACCCTATCACCCATTTGGTTGCTCGTCTCTGCACTCGATCCAAGAGAATAATGTCTCTTTTAAGCAGAGGGGGTGCGATGACGTTGTGAACCTCCAAGTGTGGGCGCGCGTACGTCTTAAAGAGGGTTAAAAATAATTTCGGGGTTATAGCACCAAACTGTCTTCGCATAAAGTGAAGAGTCGCATTTGCCTTGGCTGCATCCCCTACATAGTTCGGACTCGTGTGGAGGCTTTCTGTGGTTATTAAACCAAGATCGCGCTCTGAGGAGACATTAGGGAGCGGACTTCCATTGAGAGTGTAGGTGGTTTGCGTCATATGAGGCAGGAAATGCATGACGTGGCACTTCGGTTGGTTGAGTTTTAAACCGTTTTTCACTGCCCATTTCTCAATGGATGTAAGGTCCTTTTGAAGCTCAGTCGAATCCTCTCCGCTTCTAATGGACCTCCAGATCTTCGCATCATCTGCTTAGATCAGTGCCGGTGAGCTAACTAAGCTTAGCAGGTCGTTAATGAATATCAGGAAGAGGAGTGGGCCTAGGATGGTCCCCTGTGAAACTCCTGAAGTGGATACTCTCCAACTCGCGTGCACCCTGTTTACCTTGGTGCGAAACTTTCTATTCTCAAGGTAGTTTCTGAGCCAAGATACGAGTGGGTCAGTGAAGCCCATTTCCACAACCTTTTCGATTAGGCGTGCGTGGGGCACTGTGTCAAGGGTTTTGCGAAGTCGAGAAATACTACGTGCACTGGTATTTTACGGTCCAAGCAGGATGTCCAACTGTCCCATGCGATGAGAAGATTAGATGCACACGACCTGCCTTTCCGAAACCCTTGTTGAGCTTCATGGAGTATTTTATTCTTATCCATGTACTCCCTCATTTGTTCGTCCACTAGCCCTTCCATAACCTTTGACAATATAGGTAGTAGTGCGACTGGTCTGTAACAGGCTGGGTCCTTTCTATCTCCTCCTTTGAAGATTGGAGAGAGAGTAGCTTGTTTCCATTCCGCTGGGAATTGGTGTGACTGCAGTGAATGCCTGAACAGGTTGCATAACGGTGAACAGAGGGCTTCAGCGCACTGTTGCAAGACTATAGGGCGGATGTTGTCACAACCTGGTGACTTACCTGGGCGTAAGGGTTTTAGTTTCCTTAATACTAGGTCAGGAGTGATACGGATGTTCCCTAAGCCGTCAGCTGGCATTGGTTTGGCGTAGTACTCTGAACATGTAGGCGCCTGGTTTAATTGATCAGAAAAACTGGTGTTGAAAATCTCGGCCATCTCTAGGTTGGTGAGGTCTTCCCCGTTTGATCTTTTTAGAGGACACAACCCTTGATTAGTAGGTTTTCTTTTGGACATGAACCTAAACAGATGTTTCGGGTTTGCGTCTATTCTGGCGGCTAGTTTCGTCTGGAATTGTCTCCTGTCGCTTCGAACTTTGGTATTGCATCTGTTTCTCAATGCCAAGTAAGAACTGCGATCGGAATCCTTCAAGGAGACCTTCCACTTGTGCCAGGCTCTCAGTTTCGCCTGTAGCAAGCGTTCCGTGCCGCGCCTAACCCAGGTTCTTCTGTTCTGGCGTTTTGGGTGTGATTGAGGTACGTTTTCTACGACAGCGTTTTGGATATCTCTCACTGCTTGCCAGTGATCATCTACTGTCAGCCTCCGCC
>OX103971.1:85243858-85374168 GCA_944470395.2 Schistosoma turkestanicum | reverse complement strand
TTTATGGTTAGGTTTAGATAAAGTAAAAGTTTACCAAATAGATCCATCAACATTCGTCGGTGTTAAGCCCCAAATCCCTCTTTGGGAACCACAGTCATCAACTGGAACTTCAGATGGAATTGAAGTATTCATATTTCTCCACGTGTGGCCCATAGCTTCTTTTGTTAACCTCGTTCTTGATTGGTGATTGTTGACCTTAAATCCCTCATTGTTTGCAGCTTTGTATTGATTGTATCTCACTCTGATTTTTTTCTTGATCCTATGTTTGTCAATGATTTCTCCGATTGGTCGATGTATTGGGTCAGCGTTTACGTGTTTGTTAATTGCTGATTGACCTGAGTGCCGAGCTTCTATAAATTTTCTACTGTTCTTTGTGCTCCCGCTATCCAATATTTCAAAATTGTTCCCACTGAACGTAGTCCATAGTTAACAGTATTTGTTGATATAAGGGAAGAAATGTTGTGGCGTTTTACTTCTAACTGATGTTCACGCTAAAGAGGATGTCCACTTTGTCTTACGTAGTCTTTTTCAAAATTTGAGCAATTTATTTTGTACATGATATTTGCTTTTTCTTCCTTTGAAATTCTGTCCTTTGATCTACCTAAGATTGATTGTAGTGACTCTGATGGTTTGTGTGCCACACCTATTCATATTGGTTTCAACAGTCGAGTTGTTGATTCCCATGCTTGATTTCGCTTTTAATGATGATTTCAGTCGATATGTTTTGATGAATTTGTGTGGATAATCCTTCTTTTGGAAGATAGTCATCAGATGCTTTTCCTGGGTTTTTTGTGCTGCATATGTGTGCAGTATATCTTCGCTCTCTTGAACAAAGTTTGCACGCAGTAGATTTTGTGAGTTCTTCGGTTGTTGATACTGTAGTTGAAAATTATTGCTGTGTGGGTTGACTTCCGAAATACTTGAGCCTTCAGTTTCCTTGTGTTCGTCCTGGTGATGATAGACTGTTGTTTGATTACTTTACCATTTTGTAATCTATGTCTGCCCTTGTTGTTCTGACTGTAGGTGTTTTCCAACTCGTTGCTTTTAATAACTGCGAATGTGTTTTCTACATAGCGAACAAAGCTTGATCACTGGTGAAATCGATGCTTCTAGTCTCTGCATTACGCCTTTTGCGATAAGTCCTGAGATTGGTGATACCACTAGTGTTTCTTTCGTTTGTTCACAGAGTTTGTTGTCTCATTGGAAAAACATTGTTAAAGATCCATAAATAAGACCTTTTCAGAGAACAAACAATGGTGACCGTCTGTTGCAAGTATGCTCAGACAACCGCCTATTCTTAGCCTATTCTTATCCCATCCGGTGACAGGATGGAATTACATCAAAAAGGCTTTGGAAACAGCAATAATATCTGCTAGTAAGGTTGACCATAAGGGTAGAATGAAGCCGTGGATCTCTGTAGCATCCAGCGATCTGATGGATGCCCGAAAACTCATCCCACCTGGCTCTGAACATGATGAAGAACGAAGTCAACTTAGGCGCAGACATATAAAAAGCCTACGTAACGACCGCGAACAGTGGTGGGTGGCGAAAGCAAAAGCGATGGAAAAGGCAGCGGCGATCGGCAACACTAGACAACTTTTTCGACTTATCAAGCAAACTGGTATTAGGAATCCTAGTGTAAGTCAGACTATCTCGGAAAAGGATGGGACTATTATTTATTCCCAATCCAGGAGACTGGATCGATGGGCAGAACACTTTAGGGATCAGTTCAACTGGCCTCGAGCCACTCTTCGGTTACCCACGATCTCCAGTCATCCTGAATGGCAAATCGACGTAAGTCCCCCTAGTCTTAATGACGTTGAGAAAGCGTTAGGAAATCTGAAGAGAGGACGAGCTGCAGGTCCTGATAGACTGATCCCTGAGATATTTAAGGATGGTGGTCCAGTTTTAGCAGCTAGGTTGACTGAAATTTTAGGGAGAATTTGGGAACTGGACATAATCCCATCCGACTGGTCTCATTCACTGATTGTCCCAATCTATAAGAAAGGACAAAAGTCTTCTTGTGACAATCACAGAGGAATAAGTCTAACTAATATAGTATCTAAAATACTGGCCTCAATAATACTTCGACGCTTAACGAAAGCTCGTGAAGAGCAGACTCGAGAAAACCAGGCTGGTTTTCGACCTGGACGTGGTTGTATAGACCACATCTTCACACTACGACAGGTCCTGGAACACAGACACACATTTAGGCGTCCTACAGTAGTTGTTTTCCTGGACCTAAAAGCGGCATTTGACTCTGTTGATCGTGAGGTTCTGTGGCAGTGTCTGTCATTGAAAGGTGTACCAAAGAAGTACATTAACCTCATACAAGCTCTCTACTTGAACACCACTGGTCGAGTGAGAGCTTATGGCGAACTGTCATCGGAATTCTTCACTTCAAGTGGTGTCCGTCAGGGATGTCCACTTTCTCCATTCTTGTTTAATTTTATCATAGACATGCTCCTAGAAATAACCTTATCCTCGTCTGAATTTTCGGGAGTAGACCATCTACCAGGTGGCTTGCTTATTGACTTAGAATATGCCGATGACATTGTCCTATTTGGCGAAGATGCTGACAAAATGCAGAGTCTTCTGACCAACCTAAGCAACAATGCAAGCATGTTCGGGATGCGGTTTTCCCCCTCGAAATGCAAAATGTTTCTTCAAGATTGGGTTGCATCGGCACCTGAACTAGTGATAGGGAGTGAAGTAGTCGAACGTGTAGACCGCTTCACTTATCTTGGGAGTCTCATCAGTGCCGATGGCCTGGTAACTGACGAAATCTCAGCACGGATACAGAAAGCTCGATTGGCTTTTGCCAACCTGCGTCACTTATGGCGTAGACGAGATATCCGTTTGCTGACTAAAGGACGGGTATACTGCCCAGAAGTTCGCTCCGTTTTACTTTATGGCTGTAAAACATGGCCAGTGAGAGTAGAAGATATTCGTAGGTTACTGGTTTTCGATCATAGGTGTCTTCGAAGCATTGCTCGTATATCGTGGGACACCCGAGTGAGCAACGCTGTTATTAGGAATCGGGTGCTAGGTAAGAATGGCAGATCAATCGATGAAGTATTGAAACTTCACCAGTTGAGGTGGTTGGGACATGTGTTGCGTATGGCCAACCACCGACTGCCCCGTCGAGCTTTGTTTTGTAGTGTAGCAATAGGTTGGAAGAAAGTTAGGGGCGGCCAAACCAAAACATGGCAGAAATCCATGAAGTCATTGACGAGTGGACTTAGCCATGTCAGTAATTGTCGACTACCTGGTTGAGGTCCACGAGATGATAATAATCGATGGTAAGAGACCTTGAATGACATGGCTCAGAATTGTTCGCAGTGGCGCCGGTGCATTTATGCTTTGTGTTCTCTCAAATCCTAATTTTCTGGATTCTTCAACACCTCTTCTTGAATAATATCTTCTCGTCCTAACCTCTCCGATTACTTCTAATACCTTTACTACCTCTTCTACTATTGGATTTGAATTGACAATTACATCTCTGTGCTGATGTGGTATGGCGACATGAACTGATGTACTTACGCACGAAGTTCTACGTTGCATCTGACTGACTGACTGACTGAAATAAGTCCTTCCAATTAGTCAAACAATTGAACATAAAGTAATCAATAAAATTGAATCAATGTATTTTTCACTCATATATCTATCATGTCATGTGCTTTAATGTTATCATTCGGTTTTTTGAACTGAACATGCTTATATCAAACACTATAGTTCACATGTCATTCTTCATTTACTTTCATCAACAAACTTCACTATCTGATTATTTGCAATAATTTCTATTATACCATAATAATGGTTTCCTGCAATTACTATTTTAATGTCCGCTTGTCTAAACTTGACCTAGCACTTGTGTTGAACTATGAAGTAAGAGCTTCAACTCAACACAAATTTTGATAATTATCCTTCTTTACCGATCAAAAGTAAGTAAGTTATCACTTTGATTTTTTCAGTCATTCTCACATATAATATTTTCAGTCAGTAAATCTATCATAAAAATCAGATTTGTCTTTTCAAATAGCGTCTTGTCTCATTTGATTTTATTTTTTAAACTGATGAAGTCACTGTTATATACATTATCAGTAATATTACAAGTTAGTGTATACAGTCAAATTTTTCAAAATAACTGACTTGTTCTATACAGATTACCATTAACTTGGAACGTTATACAGACAGTTAAGTATCACTATTAAATCAGTCTAACATTACAACCAGTGTTAAAATTATCCCACTTATTAAAATAAATGTAAACCATTAATTTTTAGTAGAAATGATGATCTGACTAAGTTTCTTTGATAATTGTCTAAATTTATACACATATTTGCTTGTAGTTGTTTTAATCAAAAGATTGACAAGTTATAACCGGTTTGTGTTGTTCTCTCATACCTTTTTATTAAATCTTTGATTCTGTTTCAAAAGTAGTCACCACATATTTATTGCACATGTTTGAAAGAGACTATTATTTATATTATAAATGTATTAAGTTATTCATTTGTAGAAGGTTGAAAATGATAGATAAAAAAAGTCATATATTGAAGACAAATATTGGCAAAATCAAATAAAGAAATATAAGTTCCGATGTGTGTTGTAACTTGCTTCAACTTATTCATAAATGTTTCAGTTTTTATTTAATAAATTGAATAAAATTTTCCTAAGTAGTATGTGGTCTCCTTCTAATACGTGGGTAGATTTAGAAGTTACTTTTTAATCGTCATAAAGAAGTTATAACTAAAAGTGGTCTCTTCATGCTGCATATATTCCCGATTCAATTTTCGTCAGTTTTTGTTCAATAGTTAAGGTGTTCTATATGATGAACTAAATAGTCAGGATACAATGTTCGTTCTTCTAAATGAATGGAATATTGCCTTAAAACCTTATTTCTTGTGTATGCGATTTTCATATGTTTAGATGGTCGCTTTTGATACCTGTGTTAGTTTACAAATCTTTCGGCGATATTGTTGAATAATATTAGAAACTAGTACAAGAACACCCAATCATTGTTTATGTCCATTAGTGCAAATATTATGAGAACTCTTGTTCTTTTATGGTTTGATTTTACTTCTTATAGTGTGTATGTAAAATTCTAAAGGCCTACATATGTCACATCTTTTTATCAGGCATTTTTTCAAAGTTTTTACCCCTTACGAACTGATTATCTCAAGTCACCATAAAATCTACATTAGAAACGTTTTGTCTAGAAGCTCACTTAATGATCTGATATTTCGAACTTTTTTCTGACTGCAGCATTCATTCAGTGATTTTCAACTAATGACGCAATTCAATGTTTATTGAATGACCAGATTCAGATTTACTTACATGATAGTTTTGTGCTTTCAGAAGTTGTAATTGTGATCTAACCCATAGCCTGAGAATCATTAGTCTCAAATATTTAACGTCTGCTCAGTGATCCTCACATAAAGAAGTTCATTATCGGTCTGAATGGAAATCTTTGTTTGTAATTCTTTCATTGTTTTTATTTGATTTTCTGATCATTTACCGATCTCAATACACTTACTTGTTACGACGACCATAATATTGACCAGTAGAATTGATCAATAGAACTAGACTTACAAAAATAATTCTCCTAGGATGAATAGCCTAACAGAAACACTACCCTAAGCATTATATTCGCACAACCGCAAGATTAATTTTTGAGCGTTCTTCCTTAAATTTATTTATTTACACGGGAATAAATACTGTAATAGATAAAAGAATGCCCATATTTTACGGTGGAAAATACATAGAACTTACTTGCTTAACCCTGACACTCTTTGTGCTGCATAGGTGACCGATCTATAAGCTCCAGCCAACAGTTACTAGAGCTTTCTTTTCCGACTTTCATCAAGTGCTATTTATGACTTCAATGTCTACCCTAAAATTTTTGATACAATAAGTTGTGGTGGTGTCTCGTTCTCTGAGCTCAGAGAACGAGACACCACTACAATCATCCACCTGAGCTACAAGTTTTCTCCACCATCTCAAAATCATATGAGCGTGGTACAATAAGTTCTTTGGTCTGCCTCTTTTCTTTTCACTTCAAGGATTCGAAGTTAAGGCTGACCTGGTAACGCAGTTTTATGATTTATACAATGTATATCTTATCCATCTCTTAGCATCTTTTCCTAAATTTCTCTTCAGTTAAAAACGGGTTTGTTGTCTGTCACAGTAAACTGTTTCTGATAGCATGTGTCTGAGGGATGGTTATAATCTCAGGTACATCATTGTATTGGATAAGATTCCGTCAGATATTTTCATTTACCCATTCGAGTACTCTCTTATAATCGAAGATGGTTGTTTATAGCAACTAATTCAGTTTAAATGATTGCCCGACAATGGTCCGTAGTGTCATAGTTTAGTCCATATGTGATTATTCTTCTCATAATCTAACTTAATGATCTGGAAGTTGGGTGCCGGCCACGTTTTACACTTGGTACAATGACGCTAGCAAAAATATCTCATGATGCAGTGTTCCTGGATCAAAGTGACTGGTTCATTTAACAGACATAATCCCCCTCCTAAATCGTTTTCTGTCGGGTTTCCAGCCTACGTCTTGGCTTTCTGTGATCCGGTTTAGCTCTTGTTTATTGAAGTTTTCTTATCCTTCCAACCCACCTCTTCCTTAAACCGTCTACAAAGATACATGCAATTAATTCATGAGGCCAGTGCTCCTGATGTGCTGGAGTTTTTACTTGTATAATCCCTTTCTATTTGTCCTCTGTAATGATTTCTCCTCCTTTGAGTAAATCTTGAAAGGCTTAGAATCAGTTGTTAGGAGCCATGTTGGATCGTCTGAGCTTGCAAATATGCAGTTCCATTTGTGCGTTTATGGAGAAGATGGTGCCTACTGAAACAACTTTTCGAAGGGACATAGGTCTGCCCGTGTATCTCCATTCTCTTTCTCTGCTCTAAGTTAATGTTAAAACATGATATCTCCGTACTCGACGTTGTTCATTCCGACTTTTGCCTAACCCCTCCTCATCAGGATTTTCAAGGCCTTTCCAGAGAGTTTCTCCAGGATCCAGTGAAGCATCGCGTAGATCGAATATTTTTTGATTTCATTTCTATTATTGGTTTATGTACAGCATTGGATGATAATTGTTGTAATCCCATCCTTTCTTTTTTAAAGGATGGTTTGATGATACTGTTTCTGTGAGATCGTCAACCTGCAATTAGATTTCACGCCTTTTTTGTCAAGAAACTTGAAAATATATTTAAGAAAAAGGTATGCTTGTATTAGATACCACAGAATGAAGTAAGGTGTCTTTTATAATCTTTATCAAGTGCTCAAAAGAGATCTAATCAAATTTGTCAAAGGAAAATGAGGCTGTAGAAGAAATATGTGCTTAAAAACGATTGACCCTATTCGATATACAGTTTATACACTTACAATTCTTACTCGAATTATCTTCTTTCGTAAAAGTTATTATCTGCTTACTATAACCAATCTTTTAGTTAGACTCCGTCGTTTCATTATCAAGCTTATTCTTCATTGATTCACCTGTACTTCATTTGTAAGAGTGTAAATCTCTCGGTCATTGATGTTAAGGACTGCGTAAGCTAGTGGATTTCAAGACTCGGAAGTTAAACGAATAGCATGTTGACTGTTCTAAACAAAAGATGCGACGTTCGAGTCCTGGTGTATACTCTAACACTAGGTTACTGGTACAGAAACGTGATAAATGCTGTTGATTACTATAAAGCGTTTAAATATGTTCACTACAATTGAACCTACAGTTTTTACGAATACCTCTTGTCATAAATATAATGTTGAGTATAAATGAAATCTAATGGTATTTTTAACTTCAGATGAATCTAACAGTCACTAAAGCTTTAGCGAATATCAACATTTGATGTTTAACATCTAATAATACCATAATAAGTAAGTTAGTTCACCGTCTCTAGTTTGACTAACTTTCTGATTTTTATTTTACTCACAGAAGTTTAATATGGCCTTTCTTCGGGATACCGTAAAACTCAACGAATTCAAGATAGCCCTCACCAATAGGTTCCAGGCCGTGTACGATATACTCAATGGAGAGGAAACAAACATGTGGAACAATTGGGAAGGGATCAGGGAGGCAATCACTTCAATATGTCAGGAGGTCCTCGGTCACAAGAAGTACCATCACAAGGACTGTGTCTCTGTTGGTACTCTTGCAAAAATTGAAGAAAGGGGGAACAAGAAGGCAGCAATCAATGTCAGCCAAACATGAGCAGAGAAATCTAAGGCACAAGCTGAATACACAGAAGCAAAGAGGCAAGTGAAGAAGAGCATCAGAGCTGACAAACGAAAATATGTGGACGATTTGCAACGACGGTTGAAATGGCTGCAAGAGAAGGAAACATGAGACAACTGTACGACACAACAAAGAAGCTTGCCGAAAATCACTCTTGACGGAGATTCTTTGAAGGGCGTAAACACCTTCACATATCTGGGCAGCATCATTGACAACCAAGGTGGATCCGATGCAGATGTGAAGTCGCGGATCGGCAAACAAAGGGCTGCATTTCTACAGTTGAAAAATATCTGGAACTCCAAACAAACATCAATCAACTCCAAAACCATGATTTTCAATACAAATGTAAAGATAGCTCTACTGTATGGAGCGGAAACATGGAGAACTACTAAACGCATCATCCAGAAGATACTAGTATTTATGAACAGTTGTCTTCAAAAAATACTTCGGATTCGTTGGCCAGACATGATCAGCAACAACTTACTGTAAGGGAGAACAAACCAGATTCCAGTGGAGGAGGAAATCAGGAAGAAGCGGTGGAAGTGAATAGGAGTCACACAACGAAAAGCACCTAACTGCGTCACGAGACAAGCCCTCACATGGAACCCTCAGGGAAACAGGGAAAGAGGAAGACCAAGGAACACATTACGCCGAGAAATGGAGAACGACATGACAAGAATGAACAAACATTGGACAGAATTAGAAAGGGAAGCCCAGGACAGAGTTGGTTGGAGAAAACTGGTGGGCGGCCTATGCTCCATTGGGGGTAGCAGGCGTAAGTAAGTAAAGTAAGTATAATAAGATCAAAGGAATCGCGGTGAGCACAAGTTCGGATACCATGAGGATAACATTTAACTTATCTGCATTCATCCTAGAATTTCGAATTTTCATTCAGAACATGACTTTAAATGAGTAGAAGCTAAAAATGTAATGAATTTTATTTATTCAATTACTTTAAGACCATGAATGACCCCTAAATTATGAATGATATATACTGCGCCGTAAATAAGACTTGGCTTTACTGAGGCTTATTTATCATTTTCCGCCCTCATTTTTATCGAAATATATTTTCAGCCCAGGAATTTATCTCAGTACCATAGGATCTAAAAATTCAGGTCGTAAATTCAAGATGAATTCACTAGTATCTGTTTGGTTAGTTAGGTGTAAGTTCAACCTTTTCTAACAAGTAGACAGTTACTTCGTTATTCACTGTTACTGTTAGTAGCAGTTAATAACATAAGAAAAATGATCATTTGCGTTTTAGTCATTATCGCATGTTCAGCTGCAGTAAAACGTTATCAGTGCAAAATATTTAATAGTGTGATAAATTAGCGCATCATTCCATTTTAGCCCCTATATATATATATATATATATATATATATATATATATATATTGCTTCGTTTGAAAGAGTTTCTAACACGCTATCACATCACAACAACAAAAATTTCTAGGTACAGTAATGTGGGGATAAACCTAAGAAAACCAGTCACTGAAAACGACCCAGACATAAAATGCGTATTGTGTATAATTATTTATACATTTGTTTACTCAGTGAGCCTTAAGCTCAGCTACAAGTTAGATTTTCTGTAAAAATGGAGAACCAAAGTCAAAAAATATTTGAAACAAAAAGTGAAAGAAGGAACAATCCTTTTCACGTAATAATTAAAAAAATACTGTGGGATTTGTTAAAACTCGTTCGTTTTATCTTGTCTAATGGCATAACACAAACAGATTGAAAGCATGAAACTCAAAATTTGTAGTAATACAAACAAAACCGTACAAACTACAATATTTACCATGTATCTGTTTACGTATACATTGATCGCCTCCATACAACCCTAAAAAATAAAGTTATTACAGAAATTTAAGAGGTTTTGGTGTTTTACAAAAGCCAACGTTTATATTGTTCGATGGCAAGAATGTTATATTCAGTTAGAAAATACTTATTTTAACAACTATGCGCAACATTTATAGCCTTGGTTTATCAGTACTCATTTCACGAAACAGAATTGTGATGCAGAGTGCCTATTACTTAACTTTAGAACTGCTTGCATTAATATGTGTAACGTATGTTGGGGCTAGTATTCATTCATAAACCTCTTTTAGCCTTGATATCACATATACCCAAAGTCTGAGTTGGCAAAATCAATCATTTTACCGATCTAAAAACAAAAATAACGGTAATAAATCTGATATTAAACACAACTACAACACTTAAAATCGTCTGTAGCCCAGCCATTTCAAACGACTTGGACTTTTCAACACATTCCTATCCAGTAAGTGAAGATAAATGGTACAAAAGATTAGATTTTGAGTTACAGATCAAACGGTAAAGTATATAACTCAAACTCCACAGAGGTTATTTTTAGTTTAGTTTATCGGCCCATTTCTGTAGATAATTTGCTTGTTATCATTATAGAAGAACTTTTCACAAACTAGTTACTTCTATTTCACCAATATCAAATTCGCTTTCTAAGATGAATACAATGAGCTTTCATTTCTTGATTTCTTAGCCAGAATAAATCGAAGCAGAACATTAAATCTAACCACCTTTTAGTAATTCGATATATCCTAGTCGATACGTTGGAGTAATTACAGCACTGATGTTGACCTGATTAGTTTTACTGGACAAATTCTAGGTAAACATGCTTAAGCACGCTCTCACAGTGAATAATCAGAGGGTATACTGAACGAAACATGTCTTTGGATCAACTAGCAAGTTCAGTCCACTCACTCCTCTAAATCCTGACCACCGTTCAAATATACCTTCGATCCTCCTTGTTCATGACTTTTGGTTTGACTTGGCTTCCGGTCTTCTCAATCTTAAAGGTGTTACAAGCGAATACATTGTGTTACTCTGAATATTTGATAAAATCTCCCACCTGTTTTACGGCAGTTACCGATAACGAGACAAATTGTAGTAACAAGTTCTCAAATTGATGACTTTTATCAACAATACACACTTAAAATTACTCTGCGAATCTTCATGGTAATGACAAAATGTGGTCTTAGTTTTAGTGCATGACTGTAAAAGCTTAAAACCTTGAGACCTCGGTAATCAGATTTTAGTCAACGTTAAAATAAAGTTTTACTACTTACTATTTCATAAACAGTCCCTTCCCTGTAACAAGAAGGCGGAATGTTCTCATAATCACTCTTTGATACTGCTCCACAACAGCCGAGCTGATGAAAATTAGGAAGAAACTTATAACATTTACCTCTTCCTGTATCTTGTCAATGAATTTTCTCAAGTCTAGGTTATTTTCATAATTGTTAACAGCGTCTTCGACTGCAACTCCAAACTTCTTTGTAACCTGGATGAGAAATCACAGTGATACTTATAGTATTGATGATTTACCTTCTCTTTCATCACCAGAGCTGCAATGCCACCAGATAGCTGACATAAAATGATGATGAAAAGAAATACAGTATACTAGGGAAATGAGACCAAGCATAATGAACTAACTAGAATTAGCTTAATAATGCTTTCTTGGCATGCTGCACAACATCCGATCATCCCCAAGACAAAAAGGAAAACACCGAGTAGGACTAGGAAAACTGCGAAACCATATACAGTTGCATCTATTCTCTTGGAGTAGTTGTTCAGAGATACACATGCTACTAACCCAACTGAAAGGATTGCTGACCCACACAACTATGACAATGCGACCAGTAACAAAATATCATTCACTTACAAGAACAATTATGTTGAATACAGTCAATATGATCTGTAGACATCTCTTGCCGCAAGAGAAGGAAGCCGTTGATTGACCTCGAAAACCCCTTGGAAATTCGTATATTCGCCATAAAATTGAGTGATATCCAATATCCAATATCTTTATCGCGAGCAAGTGTAAACCAATCGATTTCTTTGCGCTCGATTCTTCTTCTTTCGCTACGGTTCCAGGTGTTCAGTAATGTCCAAAGGATGGAGGTCTAGCCACTCGACTGTCTAATTCTAGTCACTTGGCAGTTGGTCGTGAGTTTGTATGTCTCGGGATTTTAATGAAAAAATTTGTTTCAGGGCAGTGGGATTTCTGGATACCAGCAGCCATCAAATTACCAGTTAGTTGCAATGTAGAGAGTAATAAGTATAATACGGATAAAATTCTAATGCTAATATGAATAAAATTTCAGAACTGAGTAATATATAGATGAATTTAGTTTGTTAATTGGTAGTGAGGATTGTGAGAGAGGACCGAAGTGAAAGCAAGGGAGAAGAAACAGAGATAATAGGCGAGATTGATTAGTTGAGTGATCTGAGGAGATGGCAATGATAACAACTAGCAGGTCTCAAGATATGAATCATGAACAGCTTGTCCAATAGGGTGGTGATAATCCGTATGTGAGTACGTGATTATCAAGTCTCTTCTAAAAGCAGTCCTCTGAGTCGGCTGTGGTCAACTGGGCTCAGAGAGCATATGGTGTGTCGATTTCGATCACGTCGGGCTCACCATTTGTGGTGGCCGATTCGGATGACGTCGGACTCACCATTTGTAGTGTGTCGAGTTACTGCGTGTTCTTAAGCTCGGTAATTAACTCGTTGAGACAATAGTTGCCAAATAGCGTCTGAACGTTTATAAATCAGAAGATGAATTCGTAGTGATGAATACGATTATTCTAGACACAACACAAGTGCATGACGTTGCATAAAAGTGAACAGAGAACTTCAGCACACTGTTGCAACTCTATAGGGCGGATATTGTCACAACCTGGTGGCTTACCTGGGCATAAGGATTTTAGTTTCCTTAATACTAGGTCAGGAGTGATACGGATGTTCCCTAAGCCGTCAGCTGGCATTGGGTTGGCGTAGTACTCTGAACATGTAGGCGCCTGGTTTAATTGATCAGAAAAACTGGTGTTGAAAATCTCGGCCATCTCTAGGTTGGTGAGGTCTTCCCCGTTTGATCCTTTTAGAGGACACAACCCTTGATTAGTAGGTTTTCTTTTGGACATGAACCTAAACAGATGTTTCGGGTTTGCGTCTATTCTGGCGGCTAGCTTCGTCTGGAATTGTCTCCTGTCGCTTCGAACTTTGGTATTGCATCTGTTTCTCAATGCCAAGTAAGAACTGCGATCGGAATCCTTCAAGGAGACCTTCCACTTGTGTCAGGCTCTCATTTTCGACTGTAGCAAGCGTTCAGTGCCGAGCCTAACCCGCGCGTGTTGTGTGACTGTAGTACAGTGTCTGCGACAGCGTTTTGGATGATATCTCTCACTGCTTGCCAGTGATCATCTACTGTCAGCCTCCACCACTCCCGTGGCCATGGGGCATGTAGGAGCACCTCTCTCATGCGTGTGTAGTTTGCCCTACTGTGGCAGAGGTAAGGCTCGTTATCGTCCAGTGTCCGCGTTTCGTTTGTGACCATGTTAAACAGGATTGTGCCACGGTCACTACTACCCATTGGAGCGCCGATGTAGACATCCTCTACCAGGAGCTGGTCATTTGTTAACAGATAATCCAGGTTTGAGGATCTTTCCTCTATAGTTCATCTATTGGCACTGCATACGTGCTCAGTCAGCCCAGAGCTTCTGATGGCTATACCAAGTTGTCTTTGGAAACAACCAGTGGGAGTCATACTATGATTGCTGAGATTTAGAAATGGGGTATTGAAATCTCCAGCTAAGAGTATTTGATCAAACCCCAGGAGTGACAGTTGAAGTATTACCTCGATCAGTCTGATTTATGTGCCTTAGTACCCGAAGGAGGTCGGTAGATCCCTCCAATCAAGTATTTCGTGTCATTCGAGTGGAAACAACACTAACATGATTCTGTCACCTCATTTAGTTGGGTGTCGTATAATCGCTCTGCTTTTAAGTTGCTATTTATATATATCGACACTCCACCTCCAGTTTGGTGTTCCCTATCGCTTTGGAAGAGTGTCATGTCTGGTAAGCTCACTTCTTCGTCTGCAATGTCAGGGGTTAGCCACGTTTCAGTTAGGATTATGATCTTCAGATCCATCTGAGAGCACATATCCCTGATTTCTAACAGCTTACCCCTTAGTCCTCTTACGTTACTATAGAGGCACTTGGTGGTTTGTCTCAGAAACTGGCGCACATTTGCAGCAGCAGCCGTTTTCAGATTTTCAGACAGGTTATTTAAACCAAATTGGCCAGTTCTGTGGGAACGGAGCTTTGTACTTCACAGTAAACCGGTTCTTATTTTAGTAATTGGATATTGCAACTATGCCTTGCGTGACGCATGTTGGCGAAGGCCAACCGCGCATTTTGTATCCATGCTGAGATCTTGTCTGACACTAAATCTCAGCACTAATGAGACTCCAAAGACAAGCGACGCCGTTAACACACTTGACTACTTCAATCTTTGTCACTAGTTAAAATGCATATGCAACCTGTCCCTGAAGCATCATTTTCCATTTCAAGAGGGAGAACTGCACCTTCAATATGCCCGCATTGTTGCTCAAATTTTTCAAAAAACTGCATTTTGTCAGCATCTTCAACAAATAGAAATGTGTGGTCGACAAATGAATCATGCGGTATGAGTTCAATTTGATTACAGGCTTCTTTATCTTTGAACGGAGTTGGTCAACTTCTGAATGGAAGGTGCGATGTTTTAAAAAAGTTTGAGTAGTACTAGTGATCAACCATGTCAATATTGAGTAGGCACAACAAAAGTGCTACTAAGTGATCTAAACCTGCATATTCATATTTTTTAAATTATAAATCCTGTTTATTGATTCTAAATATTTTGACAGTACTCTCATATAGTCACACCAGTTAATTTTTAGTTATTCATAATCATTAATTAGTCCGACGACTTCTTTACCCATGCTGGCATTGTCAGTCGTGAGTGCGAACTCAGATTCCTTACTGATGACCACCTCAAACCCCCCAAATTCATATACAGTCTTCAAGCACTCTAGGTCTCCGACATCAGAACTCGGTTTCTTAACTGACTTGAACTAGACCCAATATTGACACTCAATACGATCACTAATGAGTACCAAAGAATCATCAGACTGCAGCGTGACCCCACTTTGTTTCAATCTTTGCGCCAGGATGGTTCTGAAGTTCACCTTGTTCAGTAGCACAAAAAAATTTTTCACATCGAAAACCTTTGGTTGTTCGAACGCCAGTTCTGTTTCTGATCACTCCAAATCGGCTCATAAGAAACCCCTGTCACCACGTTGGTACTGTGGAGCCTGGCATCATGTGAAATTTTGTCCATTCAAGCAGCATGTGTACAATGGCTGTCAGAAAGTTGATCACAAAAGCAGTTTCTGTCAATGAACCCGATTCACTGGCCGGCGGCATTAACAGACGCAGCGTCATTTTCTCAAAAAGCCGTTCGCTGCATCCCGGAGTTTGGGAGCAGTCTTCCAAACCGATGCTTCTAGTGGACGCAAATTTCTGACCCTCTCTGTCAATGGTCAGCAGGTTCGGATGAAGTTGGATACTGCACCAAATATCACTATTCTTTCAGAAGAGACTTGGCGAACCTTGGGTCAACGATGCATCAAACCATCGTCACAAAGAGTTGTTAGTGCTTGTGGTGTTCATCTTCGTCTTCGTGGTAAACTCGATTGATGTGTTTCGTTTAGAGGTACAAACTTCAATTGAACATGCTACATCACCAAGTCTTCTCTCAAAATTCTGGGGTTAGATTGGTTTGAAAATCTCCCCATCAATAATATCTGCAGTCAAGTGAAAACTGCTGCCACTACACAACAGCACGCTGCAGACTTTCAGAAACGATTCACTGAATTCCTTCAGCCTGGTCTTGGACTGCAGCCAGTTGTTACGCCTGAAGAAAATATGATCTCAAATTATTTGAGTGACGTCACCAACCATGCCAAGTGACTAGATGAAGCAGACTGACATGATGAAGATGATGATACAAGAGACGAACAAAGATATTCACCTGACTCCATTCTTCCTTGTTAATCTTCGGGCATCGAAGTGTCACTAGATCATGATAAGGATATCATGAATAGCTTTTCAAATGCCAAAAGACCTCGTGAACAACTAAGGCCAATGGGAAATAAAGAGAAAGGTGAAATTAAGAAGCGCCTCCCACTCTGCTTGCTGTTGGACACTTCAACTTCCATCGATACCTCCAACAGAGACTACTGAGTCATCTACTCAAACAGAACATTTTACAGCTTCAGGGTTGCTACCTAGAAGGTGGTCGAAACGCGAACGAACAAAATCAAGTATTTACAAGTAAACCCTCAACTGTGTCGCTGTTAATTCTTTTCTTCTTCATTTTCTTCCAGAGGGAAGTGTTGGGGAATTCATTCAACATTTTAAGAGAATTATTGGTCAATTCCTATTGGTTAATTCCTACTGGTCAGTTTTATAGTCGTCCTCGATATCGATGTCACATACTCCAATGTTGTTTCTTATTGGTCGCCCTGACTATCAATGACACTTCGAGTGTTGTTTCATATTGGTCGTCTTAACTGTCAATATCACAGAACTCGGTAGTCCTTCGTATTCAACCTTAATGTATAAATACGCATTATCTGTAAAGCTTTGCATTCCTTCCCTGCCTTCCTTTATCTCTACTGTACTCTACCCAATAAACAACTCCATGTTGCGTTCTGATATATAGGAGATTTGAGAATAGTTTTCGGGGTAGTCCTGGAATATCTGAATTCGGACGTTGGTAGGATTTGAATAGTACAAAGAATAATTATGATACTCTAGTAACAGATTGTTACTTGAGAATAATTAATTATGATTATTATTATAAATTTCAGTTAGCAAAATAATCTAAATGTAGCTAAGAAATTACTGCTAACCCAGTGCCAGCTGACGGCTTAGGGAATTTCCGTATCACTCCTGACTTAGTAATAAGGAAACTAAAATACTTAGGCCGAGGTAAGTCACCAGGTCGTGACAACATCCGCCCCAATAGTCCTGAAACAGTGTGCAGGAGTCCTCTGTTCACCTGTCCAGGCATTCACTGAAGTCGCAGCAACTCCCAGCTGAATGGGAACAAGCCACACTCTCCTCAATATTCAAAGGAGGAGATAGAAAGGACCTAGTCTGTTACAGGCCAGACGCACTACTACCGATACTATCAAACGTAATGGAAGGGCTGTTGGACGAACAAATGAGGGATTACATGGATAAGAATAAAATACTCCATGAAGCTCAACACGGGTTTCGGAAAGGCAGGTCGTGTGCATCTAATCTTCTCATTGCATGGGACATTCGGACATCCTGTTTGGACCGTAAAATACCAGTGCACGTAATATTTCTCGACTTCGCAAAAGCCTTTGACACAGTACCCATGTGCGCCCAATCGAAAAGGTTGTGGAAATGGGCTTCACTGACCCACTCGTATCTTGGCTCAGAAACTACTTTGAGAATAGAAAGTTTTGTACCAAGATGAAAAGAGTGCACGCGAGCTGGCGATTATTCACCTCGAGGGTTTCACAGAGGACCATCTTAGGCCCACTTCACTTCCGGTTATTCATCGATGACTTGTTAGACACAGTGAGCTCACCTGCTTCTTTCTATGCGGACGGTCTGGAAGTGGATCTGGAAGTCAATTGGTGGCGAAGAGTATTCGGCTGAGCTTCCAAAGGACCTTACATCTATTGAGGAATGGGCAACGAAAAACGGTTTAAAGCTCAACAAGCCTAAGTGCCACGTCAATTATTTCCTGCTTCACACTACGTAAACGATCTATACCCTCAGTGAAAGTTCGCTGCCTAATGTCTCCTTAGAGCGCGATCTTGGTTTAATAACTTTTGTAAGCCAAAACACGAGTCCAGTTTATGTAGGGGACGCAGTCAAGTCAAATGAGACTCTTCACTTTATGCAAAGGCAGCTTGGTGCTATCACTCAGCAATAATTTTTAACCCTATTTAAGACGTACGCGCTCCTACACCAGGGGGTTAGTATAGTCATCACACCCCCTATCCTCAAAAGAGACATAAATCTCTTGGATTGAGTTCGGAGACGAGCAACCAAATGGGTGATGTGTTTGAAAAATAAGCCTTACGACGATAGACTCCAGCTCTTAGGATTATTCGCACTGGGCTACATGAGAATCGGAGGTGATATGATTATGGCGTACACCATATTAAACACGCCAAACCATCCCAATGTGAGCATCGTACCGATGCATCACAACCACTCCCCTCGAAGCAATCTTCGAAAGATTGCACATCAAACAGCGAACACTCGGATTCGTGCACACGTTTACTCATTGCGAGTCGTCGCAACCTGGAATGCTCTCTGAGCCGAGGTGACCACAGCCCACTCAGAGGACTGCTTTTAGAAGAGACTTGATAATCACGTACTCACATACGGATTATCACCACCCTATTGGACAAGCTGTTCATGATTCATATCTTGAGACCTGCTAGTTGTTATCATTGCCATCTCCTCAGATCACTCAACTAATCAATCTCGCCTATTATCTCTGTTTCTTCTCCCTTGCTTTCACTTCGGTCCTCTCTCACAATCCTCACTACCAATTAACAAACTAAATTCATCTATATATTACTCAGTTCTGAAATTTTATTCATATTAGCATTAGAATTTTATCCGTATTATACTTATTACTCTCTACATTGCAACTAACTGGTAATTTGATGGCTGCTGGTATCCAGAAATCCCACTGCCCTGAAACAAATTTTTTCATTAAAATCCCGAGACATACAAACTCACGACCAACTGCCAAGTGACTAGAATTAGACAGTCGAGTGGCTAGACCTCCATCCTTTGGACATTACTAAACACCTGGACCCGTAGCGAAAGAACAAGAAATCGATTGGTTTGCACTAGCTCCCGAAAAAGATATTGAATTTAGATATTGAAGTCTACCGTGAATCAGATATACGGCACATTGTTTCAATGTTCAAGTTAGATATTACTGAAATTAGTTAAATTTAGAGAGAGCTGTGTTTGTGTAAATTATCTGGAAGATAGGAGGTTTAATTAGTGGGTTCAGTAATAAAAGGATTGAGCGTTTGCAGTTGCCGTAAACTCACTTGTAGATATACTTTCAGACCTAAAAATAAGTAATGAATTTCCTTGGGTGCAGTATGTGTCAATGCACAGAATTTAGAATGAGTATGATTTGACTTCACGGATACTTTGCATTAGATCATATTAGATTCTCGAAAATTAACACACCTGAATTTTAAAATTAGAAGTACAATCGGTTCTAAGAATGCTTTCTATAGATCCCCTCTAATGGTATCTAGCCGTTAGTAGTCCTTTGCACAAACACTACTTAGAATGAATGTTGAGTTTCGAGGTTTTATATAATTTATAATATCAATAAATTAAAATTATTCGATGAAATTGATTCGGAAGATAGTTGAGAAAGTCAGCTGCTTGTTAGAGGTGGGCGGTCGACATTATTTGCAAGCAGGGAGTTTGAGTTCTCAGTATGCTTAGTTTGACGAGGTGATGAAAAATTATCAGCTATATCATCAGCTGAATTATTACTAAACTGAAATTGTTTTGAACTTGACCTATTTTCCGTGCATTAAAAATTTTATTTAGATTTTCAAACTACTAAAAAAAATTGGAGTAGACGTTCATAGAATCAAAGCAATAATATCAAGATCCAAGTATGAAAAATATATTTCATCAAGTTAAATTCAATAATTCCGTTTCTAAAGACCATAAATGGAAACAATCATTTTCTTTCTATAAATTTCAACAGTTTAACAAGAAGAGTCGATTGATCTGATCAATATATATAGTTAGGCATTTCTGGGTTTCAATTTTGAACGAATAATATGTCATTTAGGAATCACAAAGGATATTTTATTGAGTTGAAAAGCAAGCCAATAAGTCGACCTAAACATTTATCTTTCCATAAGTTATTTGTTTGTTAGCGAACGTGTTCGTGTCGTTCATTCATCAGTGACAATTCATAACTGAATGAAGAGAGTTAATAAGCATTTGGATTCTGGTGGAAACTATCTATGACCGAAATATCTGTCTAAATTTCTCTTGTATACAACACTTGTTTGCCGAATGAATGCAAGTTATCCTTAGAAATAGTTCTGTCTTTGAGCTAGTTAGGATACAAGTACATATCGGAACGGAACATTTGGCAGTAAGACAACAACAACACGACTAAATTGAGCAAGAGTTTTAAGTTTAGTAGGAAGATTTTTCATAAATGAGAAGCGATGCCGAACTAGCGAGCTAAAAAGCATTCAACTTAAGTGCGATCCATAAAGTACAAAACAGCACACTTAAAGCGGAAACTGAACAATGAGGCTTAGGGTGTTTCCAAGTGGGAAATACGAACTGGCGTTAATAAGAGTCACTTCTAGAGGAAATATCAGAAATCCCAATTCCTAATCATAAACTACAAAATTAGGAAGACTACCAAGACATTCGTGAGGACCTAGATTCCCAACAAGCAGAGAATATAAAACATCTACCAAACGAATGTGTTTATTTTATAATTATTACTGATGCTGATGTGTCCATTGATTAAGTAACTTAACTTTATCTAATATTGTTGCATTTGTCATCTGAGTTTTTAAACGACAATATTATGATGTAAATATGGTCTAATAGTTCTTGTGCAAAGTTCCTATTCATTTCCTCAAAGCATACATCGACTGTTTTTCATTAAGGGGAAGAAATTAAAAATTTGACTGATAATGATTTGTAGAGGAAAAGCCCTAATTCCTTCAGAACTATCTAATAATAGAGTTACGGTAATGTTACAAAATAAGACACAAAAATGAATCACAGATTTTCAACCATAAAAATACTTTTTTTATGTTTTCATTGTAATGGTCTAGTATACTGATAATTAAATGAATAAATTTTTAACAAGTTGCTGAAAAACTAATAGATAGCATAAATAAATGAGAGAAATGAAACAAACCTGCGGTAAGTCTAACAATAACTAGAATTTGTGTGGACACGAATGTAGTGTTATAATTAACTACGTAAAGATGAAAAAACAATTTACATCTTTGGAAAAAACTACTAGGAAGTAGTGTATCATGGTGTTTGCTGTCGTATTCATTCACTCTTTAACCAGGAAATAAAAGCCATACAAATGAAGACAATTAATATTGATCTACTGACTGTATCAGTTAATTGATTTCTATTGAAAAACAAATATAGAAGTAAAATTACACAAGAATTATGGAATGAATATTTTGAAAGGATTTTGTATGATACACTGCCTATTGAAAGTAACAACAATAATTAACATAAGAAACAATATTGTTTTATTCAATAAGAAATAAGAATAATCAAAGTGTAAAGGTTATTTTATTTCACTTGGAAATTGTTTATGGAAGTATTTATAGAAATATGATTGAAAAAAAATGCACCAACTCAAGGTGAAGAATAAATTAAAGGTGAAAATATGTAAATTCAATGCTGAGAAGCCGCCTTCAACATATAATTAACAAAAAGCAATAATCTAATGATTTCATTTATCGCTTCTTTCTAAATTTACAATTTACTTCTAGTTATGACTTAATCTATAGTGATTTTATGATTTTATGAATAGAACTCGATTGGTTTAATAGAAACATTCATTGTGGTGCTGTTTCATTCTCTGAACTGGATATTTTGTTTGTGGACTTCAGATGGAAGTGACGTTTGTGATGATAATGTTGTACAGAGAAGAACAATGAAAGCGCCACAACAAAAATATCCAGCTCAGAGAACGAAATACCCCACCTGAGCAAACAATAATTTCCAACATCTCAAACATTCATTATTATAACCAAATGTACCAGTGACTGTTTTAATGAATCTTTTGTTGATTTGTATTTTTTGTACTCACTAACTTTTCTTTTGTGTTGCTGCCATTTTTGGGCATACTACTCACTGGTAACTTCGCCCCCTTTTTTTCTGGCACGAATTCGGTATTCCTTTGATACCACGAATTTTGCCTGTAAATTAATTAAGCACTTTGTAAATGTAAGTTCAAGCAGGGTATTTTTACTACATTTAGGAATGGTACAATGTATAGAATGGTCATGTTAGATGAATGCTGTGAGTTTGTACTTAAGAGCCTTGTCGTTCCATCACTTCACTGGTAAAGCAACTAAGAACTGCAGTTGCAGAACTTAGATGACTCTAGTGGTCTCAAATATTGCACGCAAACTGATTAATACAAACTTATTGCATGCTTTGGTTGTCAGAAGATGCACTAAACTCGTAAATCCTAAAGAAACTCGGCTTTCATCATGAGACACCATCAATTTTCTAAAGGAATATATTCACACTACCGGGCAGAAATTAAATAGCTTGAGAATTTGCCTCGTTAGCGTTGTTTCCGAGGTTTAGTTAAATATCAGTAACTTTTGAAGAGCTCCAAGGGGAGTTTCTTCGGTAGATATTCTTGCGTTATTCAAATGTGTGAATCACGAAATTGCATGCATGTAATCTTGGTCACACACCGCCTAAACTTGTGATTTATCAGTATTCATTTAACTTGTCTTCTAATTTACTTTATGTCTACGGAATGGTGAGACTCAGCACCACTTAACTTTCTCGCGTGCATGATATGAATTCCTGGTCTGCAAATCTATTCCTTGTTATAAAACCCTCAGATATCAAGTAAATACATATGTTCTTGGACCTTCATACAATCAAAGTTGGTGTAAATCAAAGTAGGTGGATATGTTTGTGTGAACAATTAACACTTTTTATACTATCATGGTAGAACATTATCTTTTACATTTCTGAACAAAATTATTATCTCATAATCGTTAAAACTGTTATCTGACTTGTATTTGACACTTAAGAACCTCTCATCATTTTTGAAACCTTCATTGAATAATTTAAGACTCCTCTCATTTATTATGGGCTACCTGATATGAAGCGGAGTGATTTCGACTGTATGCTTTTGGTAACTGACTTAATTGGAAAGTGTTTAGTTCGCTGGACAGTTTTCAATTTTTACTGACCCAGTGGTTTTCCCTCTTGATAATAACTTGGAGAATTCGTTCTAATATTCATTTGAGGAATTCACCATTTTACTCACAGCTAAATACTTGTAGAAGCTGATGAATAGGGATTATTCATATGAACAAAACAGTTTTCTATTATTCCGACCTTATTTATTGTCGACGTTAATCTTTTCATGTCTTTTAGTGAGTATCACTTTGATACAACGTATGTAGACAGGTTGCGTTTAAACTGATCAGTACTATCATGTTGAGATTGTGACCCAGAAAATAAATGAACTTGTTTGTTGGTAGATATTATTGCCTTATTCAAATGTGTCAGTCAATAAATTGGATCAAACCAAACTTAGTCACACAATACAGTCAGTGAAAAGTGAACCGTAAATGCTACATTCGCATCGCACAATATAAAACACTCACAGAGTTATTTTTCATCATTACAAAGGCTCAGCTTAATCTACTAATTGCTGATGAACTTTGTTGCATTTTGAAAATCGAATACTTAAAGTAAATTTCGTGTTGAATTTGGCACAATCAACAACTTTAAAAGGTTATCTTCAAGTGTAACTGACTTCGGGTATTGACAAGATGTGAAATTGTGCACTAACTTCTAATTATTTTGGTTAATCATGCAGAGTGAGATACGATGTTATCGATCTGTACACATTTAGAAAATTGTAGACAAGAAACAAATGATTCTGCGAAAGTAAAACTCTGAATTAACCAAGTTTATATTGATCCCTGAATACACGGTTTAATTAAAGAAGCTGAGTGAAAAATTAAATTATGAACAGGGCAAAATATGTGTAGAAATAATGAATTAATATTTCTCTGTATAAAAGTAGATTTCCGATGTTCTTTGTTGAACGTTTTCAGTGGGTAGTGTAATTTCTGTTCGTATTTATGTACACCAACATATATATTATTTGTTATGTAATTCTATTCATATTCACCTCGGTTTATAGCGACTAGAACAAATACTGTGAATATCATGGAAATAATTTGTATCAAGGCAAGCAGAAAAACGCTAATTATGATAGACTCCAAGTAATTCCGGCCTTTTTGACTGACTATTTGTATGCATCCCTGAAACGAAGAGAATATTATTGTTAAAAGAATGGTTTTAATAAGGAATAAGTTTGATTGACTTCTATCAAATGACATGTACAATAAACGGCATCAACATACTGGAAAATTGTTTTATTCGGGTTGTTTTGTTTGGAAATTCCAGATTATATTTACGGTTTAGGGATTGCTTGACGTGCATATTTGTTTCATTCAAGAATCAAAAGTGATATAAAACTGAAAGCATGAAATTTTCAGGATGAAAAGGAAGATTACACAGTCTTTTAATTCCAACATTTTTGAAAAAGAAATTGTAAACTTTCTAAACCTTAACAAATTTTACGGAGAATCACTACTTATAAGAATTATTGCGAGATCTAATTTCGTTAACACTATGTACCATAAGTGAACCGTTGTGATGCAGGTTATAAATTAAAGGGTTATTTATGGAACTTACTTACTTACGCCTGTTAACACCAATGGAGCATAGGCCGCACACCAATTTTCTCCAACCAACTCTGTCCTGGGCTTCCCTCTCCAGCTCTCTCCAATGTTTGTTCATTCCTCTCATATCTTTCTCTATTTCTCGGCGTAATGTATTCTTTGGTCTTCCTCTTTTCCTTTTGCCTTCAGGGTTCAGTGAGGGCTTGTCTAGTGACGCAGTTAGATGCTTTTCGTAGTGTGTGTCCTATCCACTTCCACCGCTTCTTCCTGATTTCCTCCTCCACTGGAATCTGGTTTGTTCTCTCCCACAGTACGTTGTTGCTGATGGTGTCTGGCCAACGAATACGAAGTATTTTGCGTAGACAACTGTTAATAAACACTTGTATCTTCTGAATGATGGCTTTGGTAGTTCTCCAAGTTTCCGCTCCATACAGTAGAACTGTCTTGACATTTGTATTGAAAATCGTGATTTTGGTTTTGGTTGGTTGGTTGTTTGGAGTTCCAGATATTTTTCAACTGTAGAAATGCAGCCTTTGCTTTGCCAATCCGCGCCCTCACATCCGCTTCGGATGCACCTTGATTGTCGATGATGCTGCCCAGATATGTAAAGTTGTTAACGTCCTCCAAGGCATCTCCATCAACAGTGATTTAGTTGGTGCGCGTTATGTTTCGTCGGAGAATTTTGGTTTTTCCTTTATGTATGTTGAGACCTACTGCTGCAGAGGCTGCTGCTACACTGGTCGTCTTCTCTTGCATTTGTTGTTGCGAGTGAGATAAAAGAGTCAGGTCATCTACGAAGTCCAGGTCGTCCATCTGCGTCCCAGCTGTCCACTGAATACCGTACTTCCTTTCAGATGTCGACGTCTTCATAATCCAGTCGATGACCAGGAGAAAGAGAAAAGGTGAGAGTAAGCAACCTTGCGTGACACCGGTCTGAAGCTAGTCTCAGTTGTCCTACCTGTGTCCAATGCGTTTCACTGATGCCGAGCACCTCAAAGTTGTATCTTTTCATTTCTGCCGCAACTTGAAATAGTCTTCCAGTCTCCCACAATGTACGAACGTTCCATGTACCTAAAGAATGATTGCTCTGGTTGTCAGAAGAGGCATTGGCCCCCGTAACTTGCGAGGGAACTCGGCTTTCATCATGTGACGTCATAATTCTTCTTAAACTCCCAGGGCAGAGTTAAAATGGTTTGAATTATTTTTTCTGGCTATTGTTTTTTGTCAAGTTAGTTTTTTGACGGAATGGGGTGGCCAACCCCATGCCTAACCCTCCTCCTTTATCCGGGCTTGGGACCGGCAATAGCCCCGAAGGTTCTACTGGCGGAGTTGTTAATTATGGTAGGAGAGGATAAAATAATGTCTATGGTCATTTACTGTCTTTTTCTTAAATAGATCATCTCAGGCGATGGTCAAATAAGTAACTTCAGCCTGTTAGCCAGTTGCCGAAGTATCGTAATGAAGTTCTTACAAAGTGGGTATTGGGCAGCAAACTAGGAGAAACTTGCAATAGTTGAACAAGTTTTCATGACAACGAGACGTATGTAGGCAGTTTGTGGAGAGATACGAAATATACTGAATGCATATTATTCAATCTCAATTTTGATGTTGGCTTTATTTCAATTTACAAGCTGGGCCAACTGAATTCACCAATATTAACATAATCGCGTCTTCCAGAAACTTTCTCTACTCTGGGCATAAGTTCAAAAATTTAGGCACTACACCAGACCTGCTGCTTATCTGACAATAAAGTAAAATATGGGTCAGTTATAAAGTCTGATCTTTGAATATGACACGCATCGGTATATTTTTAAGCACAAAATCTTGATTACGTTTATTCTCGTTTTGCAGGCTGTGGTGTAAGACTGAAAACTCTTCTACTTTTTCATACAGATGACCTTAAAAAGGCGAGCGTGTAAAGAATAACTTTCATAAAAGATTGATGTGATGTAATCTAAACACTACTTTCGTAAGCAGAGACACATGTCAAAAGCTGATCAATCCGGTTACGTTCTTGTCATTCCAGGTAGTGATAATTACAAAACTACAAATAAACCTATCCAACTTGTTTCAAGTCGTAGTGGTTTACGAATCCTACGTAAGTGTGATTTTAAAAGCACAGCTCACCATCATTTAGTTTCAAGCACAGATTTCAAACAAACACGGATTTTAAAAAGCACATTACGGAAGCATTAAAATTACACACTCACCTTCATCTACAGAGAAATAGAGAATCGCGGAGAAGCAAGCCCTAAAAATTTTGAAAACTTCTCTATTGAAGATGGATTTTGTTCTCCTATGGCAGTTTAAAGACTGGTACGCCTAATGTTAGCCATCATAACTCTACTACTTCCCCCAACTATGTGTAAGCAACTTTCTTAGTTTGAACGTATATTGAGGCTTTTTCTCAACCAACTAACCCAAAACAAGTCAAATGATAAGGTGAGTTCAAACACGCAGAGATGATCGTGTTCCCGTTAACTACACGGTTCTGTGTATAGGTGAAATTTTTTTAAATATGCTGCAAACGTATTTCGTGTATCTAGGTTTAATTGACTTGGCGAGAAGAGAATGTTATTATTCTTGAAAGGAGTGAATATATCGCATCACCTTTTAACCAGAAAATTAAAAGTATCGGTTGGAGTAGGTTTCCTTCATGTTTTCCGTCGGACTTATTGTCCTTCAAGTTTTGGTTACACACCTGTTGGTTGTAATACGTTCTCAATATAATCAAGTGTTTCCCTGTTGAAATAAAGTTGGAAGTGACTTTGAGGAAATAAAAGTACTGACATATTTCAAAATTATCGCCAGTGAACAATTCGATTCACAGGCGTTTCTGTGTTTCCGCTTCTGCACTTTTAACATGAATATTTTTATGTTTGTTTGACGTTATTTTTGGTGAGAATACTTATTACTTGGTTTTGTTAAGTATCTTAAATTGGTTCACTAATATCATAAATTAAGCTCGAGCAAATAAAATGTATAAATCTCAGACTCTCAGACAAAATTTACATGAAAACTAACCATTGTGAATTGTAGGTCATTATCGTAGCACGATTTGGGTGACGAATCTCCATAATCTGCAGGAGATGTAGCACCACAACATTTTAGCTGTAAAGTCTGGATAACAATTAATTAAACTCACTGTTTTTTGAATTGAATCAAGAGTATTTTTAACATGCTCGTCTTCGTTGTACACTTTGACGAATTCTGTTAATTCATCAGTAACGTATTCTGTGAACTATAACAATTGCGTCTGCAAACTAAACCTTACTTTGGACCTTTCTGTGAACGCAAATATTACTACGGCTATTTCGAAGATGATTAAAATTAACAAAAGTACACAGTGCTACAAGGATTTCATAATTGTGTATATATATTCCTACCACATTCAATAAGCGAACATCCATCTTGAATGCACCAATAATTCCTAAAGCCCCTAAAATAAGGAAGAAGCATCCAACGGTCATGATGAGGATGATGATTGATTGAAGTGGAAGGTTGATGTCATTTAATTGTTTGAAAAAAGGATGTAATCGAATAGCGCCAAAAATAGTGAGCCCGAGACCACATATCTAAATGCTTGTTAGCAATTTGGAGGAGAACTAACGAAGGCTCCACAGTTAAATATGACTAACAAAACCTGCAAACGCTTGTATCCGCAACTAATCTTCATGGCGTCCAAGTATGCGTGAAAACCTCCCACACCTTTTATAAACATGGAAAGAATCAAGGTCATACAATATCCAATATTTTTCCTTGAGCTAGTATAAGCCAATCGATTTCTTTGCGTTTACTTCTTGTTTAGGTATTTACCAGTTTTGAATGAATAGTAATCCAGCCAGTCGACTGCCTGATTCTAATCAGTTGGCAGTTGTCGTGAGTTTGTATGTCTCGGGATTTGAATGAAAACGTGTTTCAGGGCAGCAGGGTTTCTGGATACCAGCAGCCATCACATTACCAGACTGGATATCAGACAGTTCCAATGTGGAGAGTAATGAGGATAAAAAGGATAAAATTCTAATGCTAGTATGAATAAAATTTCAGAACTAAGTAATATATAAGTGATTTAGTTTATTAATTGGTTGTGAAGATTTTGAGAGATGACCGAAGTGTAAGCAAAGGAGAGCAAACAGAGATAATAGGTGAGATAGATTAAGTAAGTGATCTGAAGAAATAGCAATGATAACAACTGTTAGTCTAGAGACAAGCGTCCGTCACAGCTTGTCGACGAGTTTCATCATAATCCGTATGTGAGTAGGTGATTATCAAGTGTCTTCTAAAAGCTGTCTACTGAACAGGCTGGAGTCACCCCGTTTGGGAGACCATTCCAAGTTGCGACGACTCTCAGTGAGAAGAAGTGTGCACGAACAGGAGTATTTGCTCTTTGATGTGTAATCCTTCGTGCATTGCCTCGAGTGAAGTGGTGGTGATGCTCTTGTTGGGACGGTTCAGCGTGCCTAATATGTTGTCGGCCATAATGAGATCACCCCTGATCCTCCTGTGACTCAGGAAGAATAATCCCACATGCTGAAGTCGATCTGCGTAAGGTTTGTTCTTCAACACTATCACGCATTTCGTTGCTTGTCTGTGCACTCGATCCAAGAGATTTCTGTCTTTTTGAAGAAGAGATGGTGCTATGACGTTGTGAACCTCTAATTGTGGGCGCACGTATGTCGTAAAGAAAGTTAAGATTAATTGTGGTGTGGTAGTATCAAGTTGTCTTCTCACAAAGTGAAGAGTTGCATTAGCCTTGGTTGCGTCCCGTATATAGTTCGGGCTTATGTGAAGGCTTTTCCATCATATACGATAGTGTAGGTGGAAATGCGACTAGTCAGAAGCAGACTGTCTACTCTATCGACATCGCTGAGTTTCAGAAAGAAAGAAAAGCTCTTTTACATTCAGCTATTAGATGACTCCATGGAATTCTTGAACATGTCAGATATTGTTGAAATGTCGGCTTCTGCTCATTGTTTCAACACTTTAGGCAGAATATTGTCACATCCTAATGACATTACACGGGTCAGGGATTTGAGATTTTCATTAATACTAAACTAGGAGTAGATCGAATATTTAGCAAGGCCATCAGCTGGCATCAGGTTTCAGTAATCCCCTGTACTTGCAGGAATCTTATTTAACTGGAATGAAAGCTGGAATTATGGGTTTCAGACATCTTTATATTGGTGTGTTCTTAGACATTCGGTCGTTTGAGAACAAAACACCCTAGTTTGTGGTCATGTTATATGTTTCACATATACTTGTCAAGGCATGTTATATGAAGATTAATAAAAGGTTAATTAAACAAAATACAAAATACAATTAAACAGAAGTACAAATAGACGTAAATTGATACTTGTAAGTAAAGGAGAGAGAAAATTAACGTAATATGAAAAGAATAAGGAAGGATAGGAAATTGTCCGATTACCTTGGGCCCAAAGATTACCACAGTTATAACCAAGAATTAAATTATAATTATTGATACGCAGAAAATAGGTCAAACTCAAAATAATATCAATCTAGTAATAATAAAGCTGATGATATGGATGATAATTTTTACTGACTTCATCAAACTAAGCACACTTAAAATTCAAACTCCCTGATTGCAAATAATTTGGACCACTTAACATTAGTACAGCTAAAAGGAAGCATGGTATTGGTATCGCCACGCATCAGTGACAAGAGGTTTCGGCTACGCCCAGAGAGATGCTAGTTTTTACTTCAGTCGGTATAGCATTTGAGGTTCACCTTTGATGTCGACTGCCTCAGACGGGATTCTGGGAACATCCAAGCTAACAAACTAATGCCCATATCCACTAATGTCTCGGTAACACGTTCCTTCCTAATACTTGACAGCTATTATTCAGACTTTGTTCCTTCAACCCGTGATATTCGCGCTCCATTGGACTGTCTACAGCAGAAGAACAGCACTTGGAACTGCACTAAAGATTGTGGTGCGGCAGTTTTTAAACCCCAGTCCACGATGGGCTCGGAAATGTTGCCAACATATTACGATCGTTTCACGACCATCATCCTAGCTGCAGACTCAACAGAGTAAGTTTGAGGTGCATTTATTTTACGCCAGTTTCCAGACGCGTCAGAAAAAGCCATCATGCATGAATTGCGCACATTAACCCCAACAGGAGGCTTTTGCCCTTGTGTTTGCTGTTCGCCGTTTCAACAAGCTTCTGTGCAATCGGAGAGCAGATGCTTTATCAAGACTGATTAACGATCATTTGGCGACAGAGGAAAACATGGTAACCACATGTTTGTCAGCGGAAGACCACGCGGAATACTGCCTGATAAGAGCAATAATGGCACTGTCGGTGTCTGCAGCAGACATATAAAACTCTTCTAGGAACGATCCCATCATCAAGATTACGACGAACTAGATCGCCAAAGTTTGGCCGTCAAAGAAGTTTGATGGTAACATGAAACAGCTGTATCAGCGGCAGGACGCAGTGTACATCATAAACGACTACTTGATGTTTGGAGAAAGAGTAGCTGTATCAGAATCGATTGGCACTAAAGTGCTGAAACACTTCAACGTCGGTCATCCGGGGGTTGAACGAATGAAATTCATATCCAGGTGTCACGCATACTAGCCTCTAATGGATTAACTTATAACAGAGTTGATTGGGAAATGCATGCGGTGTCAGCAAGCGGCAAACGTGAATGCTGAGGTTCCGCCAGCTTCATGGCTACAACCTGATCATTTTGGTCCAGGACACTTCGCGTACTCGATTGATGGAACAGTGTCTAGTTGTGGTCGACGCCCTTTCAAGAGGGCCAGAAAACAGCCTTGTAATTCCGTCAACGACAACTGAAACGATACGGCTACTCTCTGAAATTTTCTTCCGAAATCGCATACCTGATGTAAGTGTATGCGATAACGGTTTGCAAGTTACCGTCAACGAATTCCAAAACTTCCGTCAACAGCTAGCATTCAAGCACCTACTCTCACCACCATATTACCTGCAGTCAAATGAGCAAGCAGAAAGTTTTGTGGATACGTTTAGAAAAGCATTAGTCAAGTCAAAATGGAAGGGGATACCAGCTGACGCATTACAAAATTTCTTGTATGTCTATCGAACAACACCGAATGAGCCATTACCGGAGCATAAGTCTCCAGCATAAATCCTGTCTGATGCATCCCAGTGACGCATTAACGCCAGTACAGAAAAAATCCTCAAAGAAACCGACGTATGAACTGGGAGGTCTAGTGTTTGCCTGTGAATAAAAAATAAATCATGGGCATTGAAAGCCCCTGGTCGTCAGTCAACAAGAGAAAATCTTTCCATTGATATCCTGCTTGATACTTGCAACTTGCTAGCTACCCAACCATCGAAAGAAAATCATCCACAAGCTGATCTCCATTCCAAAAGGTATCCTGTCAGACAGTGACGAACAACAGTCAAAATGCAAGTCGACCCCAGAAGCGGATGCTAATAAAAAGGGCAGGAGTGTATTTATTTTCGATTTTATTCATGTGCTGATAGGTTGACCATGGGACCGAATTTCCCACCAGGAAAATCACAAGCTGTGATTGGTTTATATGTTATTTTAGTGTGCTACTTTGTGACACTCCCAAGGACGTTTCTGTGATGTATAAATAAACGTGATTTGTGTGCTTGAGATCATTGTATTTGCTGGGTATTTGTAGCATATACTTTTTACTCCATATGAAGACTTCTCCTTCAGTTAGTTAAGAGCAGCGGCTCAGAGTAGCCCACTGTGTCACTGGCTCACTGTCTCGTTCTCGTTTATCGACTAAGGTGAACCCGTAATAGTTTAAAGCACCTCAAGTGACAGGCATAAGGGAAGTGTAGGAACGATAGGCGATAAGTGAGAGGCTGTGGAATGAATTTTCGATACTGCAATCCATAAATTTTAAAGTTTCGACTATGTCTAGGAAACCGGAATTAAGAATCCGAATGTGAGTAAATCTATCTCGGAAAAGGATGAGATTACCGCTCGTTTTCAATCCAGGAGATGGTATTGATCGGCAGGAAACTTTAAAGGTTAAGTTTAACTGGCCTTCAGCCACATGTCCGTTGCATAAGTTCCTCGTCTTTCTGAATGATAAGTAGACGCAAGCCCTCCGAACCTTTATGAAGTTGAGAAGGCGATTCAGAGTGATCTCGATAACTTAACTACCTGGAGCCAGACATGGCAACTGCCGTTTAATCACAACAAATGTGGCATAATGCATTTTAGCAAGCGTCACCATGATACACCACTCTACTTACAAAAATGTAGGGTTCAGACACTTATATCAGCCCGTGACCTTGGTATTAGTTACTCTAAAAGCCTAAAATTCGAAGAACATGCCTCAAATATTATCTCTAAATCTAGACGACTAATTGGGTTTATAAACAAAAACTTCTTGACTAGTGAGGCTTAGCTTACTCTCCTCAAAATCTGTATAAGGCCCACACTTGAATATTGTTCACTCATATTTCAAACATGAATATCATGGACAAAATGCGAGTAGAAAATGTACAAAGAAGCTTCACCCGGTGACTGCTCGGATTGAGCCATAACCTCGACTACACAGGAAGATGCAAGCATCTTTCCATAGAACCTCTATGGCGCCGTCGCCTGAAAAACAACCTGATGCTCCTCTATAAACTAATAAATGGTCTTTCGTTCGTAAAATACCGCCCAACTATGAACCACGACACTGCTTACTGACTTAGAAACAACGCATATACACTATTGACGGAAAAACACAAGAAATCATTGCGTTGTAATTTCTTCGTAATACGATACAGTCTACTGTGGAACAGGTTACCAATTACTATCCGTATTTGTGACACAATCACAACTAGTCATGCTGTTGCTAGGCTCTAAAGAGATATATCGACTATTCCCGGAACTCACACAAAGTCCCCAGGCACTCTTTTATGGTCCACCAAATATTTAGATGAACCTCAGAAACGAATTATAGACTATGAACACATTGTGTTCTCATTACCACCTATACATGTATCATGAAATGATAGACGAATGCCCTGCTCCTACTAACAGTAATAGGTTACGCCTTTGAAGTGTTACCCGTGACTTTTCTCTGAATTTAAATTCCCATTATTATTTTCATATCTTCAAAGCAGTTTTAGTTTTTATTTCTAGTAGACAGACAAATTGAAAAGCCTGTAGATGCTGATCAACTACTGTTAATTACAACGAACCCAAACACCGTGTATCATTGTGAGTATCTTCTTATTTAAGTAATAATAATAATAATAATAATAATAATAATAACAGTTTAACAAATTTTTATTTCCCCAATTCACTAACATCCAAACAGCTTGCCTGCTTACCAGCTTATCGCTTTACTTATTAATTTTGAACATTATCTCATCTCTTTTTTTCTCTTTCTCCTTGTTCCAGTTCCCTGTCCTTCCTATTTCCAAACTACCGAATAATTGACTCATCTTACAAATCATACCATTCGTTTACTTAAAAATCAGTGTGATATTCTATGTGGATATATTGTCTGACAAAGTTGTCTGGATTACTTGTAATGTTGGAGCTAGTAGAGAAAGTGAATTCCGATAAGGTGTACAAAAAAAATTGAGAGTAGACTAGAGACCATTATTTACAACCAACATTTAAACGTAAGAGAGCCTAACATCACATAAGGAGGGAGGGTGGTGTATCTGACCAGCATTCATGACGGTGGGGCGATAACATCAATCTACTGATGCCTGTGTGGCAGAACATTTTGTTTGCTTACGGCTCCTTACGATATAGCGGGATGTAACAAATCAGTGATATTGATGTTACTTTTCCTTGTTAACCTCGTCTACAACTCATGTCTGTAACCTTGCACTGGTTTTTACTTCCTACCGAGAAATCCTATTACAAGCTGGTCTGGACAACTATACTAGAAAAGAGCTCATTCATAACTTCTTGAGCCGCAGAGTTAAAAATTAAAAGAATAAATAAAATAAGATAAAAACATTATATCACTGAGCCTCTTTATTGTATTTTGTAAATCAACTTTATTACTAACAACTTGGTTCTTCTATTCATACTCTCCTCTATTCATATGACTAACTTCCCATTAGTTATCTCACTACTGAATTGTCTTCATTAACCCACATAAGTGCAGGTGTTTAGTTTTTGTTATAATATTAAAAAAGTCTGAGTAAACATACCTTTGATTTATCCATAAACGTATGTGCAAAGCCGTTGTTCGGCGTTAAACAAGAATATTTTCTGTTCCGCTCATCGTCCCGTTTTCTTTATTCCTCTTTTTGCAGCACCTTATTCCAATCCTCATTTATTAGTCTGGATATTTGCAGTAGACTTGGTTACCCTACCCAGGAGCATATGAAATCATTAGCTGATGAATATCAACCAGACTTTTGTACATTCACCGCATCAATTCTTGTTATATGAAAACCTATCTCTACCATGAATCGTTTCTCAGTCCATAAGATGATTGTCGTAACGCAACCTTCGTAACTTGCGCCAATTACTCGCTTTGTACATTCCATCTTTAAGAATCCAATGAATCTTGTGAAATGTCTCAGTTACTGTATACTGTTTTAAAACAAATATGTTGCTAATCCTAACATTTTGATCTTGCCTGTAAATTGGCATGTCTCTTGTAACATGTTTGTTATTCGAGAATAAATTATTATTATTATTATTATTAATTCTGAAGCGAGGTTGAGCAGTAGGACCTGATAGATTTACCCTTGAGATATTTGAGGATGCTCGTCCAGTTTTAACAGTAAGATTGCCTGAAATCTTAGGCAGAAGCGGAGAAATGTGCGTAATACCATCTGACTGGTCTCACTCACTAATTGTCTCAGTCTATAATAAAGGTCAAAAGTCCTTCTTTGACACAGAGTAATCAGTCTAATTAATATAGTATCTAAAATATTAGCCTCAATAATACTCCGACTAAGAGTATGCTGATGACATATTCCTACTAGGTGAAGAGGCTGAAAGAATGCCTCCTAACATTCAATTAATGCCATTCTGGTCTGATGACACTGAAGCCTGGTTTTTTATGTAGAGACATATTTCAGCGAGCATGGCGTGACAGACCTACGTGAGCGATTTCTATCTCTAATAAACGCACTGCCACGAGAGTTGAACAGGTTTGTTACACCCAGCATGTTCTCTATCGATAATTGCGAACCCGATAACGTCACGAGGAAACAGCTATTAAACAAAAAGACCTAACCGATTGAAAAGGTTTACATCAAACTATCCGCAACATTGAAATGCAACATAGCTCGGCAATAAAAGTCTTGCTATGTGTGAGAAACTCCACTAGCCAACCAGCTTTTGATGAAGGCCTTTTCCAACAACTGCTTTCATCTGAATTTTCTCAACCTCAGCAAAATGTCCTCAGCTCATACTAAAATTACACCGTAGATATACCTGCCAATATATATCTGCCAATCGATTCGCGCAATTGGTAGAAACCCTTGTTCCGAAGTTCGTTCCATTTTAGAGACACCTCAATGAACTGAGAGCAAAGTTGTAGACATTTGTATTACGTCTAATGGTTTTCTAAGTCTTCGTCCCAATCCCAACGATGAATAACTCCTAAAGGAAGCCAGTCTCAAAAGAACATTGCGACAATCACCCAGCTGCGTCACAATCCGGACCCTAACTTCAAACTCTCAATGCCAAGGAAGGGAGGTGGACCAAATAGAACACTGAGTTTTGGATTGGATGAAGACACGAAACAAAGGTGTGGCGGGCGGTATTCCATAGGATTACCAAATTTCCTTAACCACTCGTCCTGATAACCATTATTAGAAACGGCCCCAAAAAGTAAATTGGGAGAAGTAGATGAAAGGACAAACTGCGTAGAGAATTTAATGAAGACATGAAAAGAGTGCATGGCATTCGGGATAACTTGAAGAGAGGGCTCACAACCGAGAAGGATGGATAATGCAGGTCGGAGGCCTATTCTGAATCTGGAGCAATAAGCGATTACCATGACTCTTAAATACATATGGTCTCTATAGTCATAGTTGCATAAATGAAGATACATTTATTGACAATGAAGACAAGTATTTTTCAGTCATTTCTTACTCATATCGCATCACCAATACAAATATACACGTTTTGTAATAATAATGGAGCCACTGCCAACAGACAAATGATCTGTTTGTTTACGAAAACTGAAATGATAAACAAAGCAATATAGAAATGAAGGTGGGTCAATAATCTTTATTTTCAAAGATTTTATTTAATAAATTAAAGACCCCTTCGATGTCAGCGTTCTCATAATCCAGTCAAACACCAAGAGAAAGAGAAAGCGTGAGAGGAAAAAAGTTTGTTTTCACTGATCTTTGCCGGCAACGAATCAGTGAGCTGTCCTCAATGCACGATCTTACTGTTTGATGTACAAAAACAATTGGGTATGATGTTGTCAGAATTCTCAGGCAACCCATTTTGTCAAAGAACCCATCCAAGTGCCATGTTGTTCATGTTTTGAATGCCTGCTAAAGTTGATGCAGAGGGATTATTTCTGTTCAACAGATTGTTCCACAATGATCCATAGTATCGCGATTTGGTTCTGTTAACCTGCTTCGTTGTTTTCAATGTCGGTGATTATTTTTACTTCCTAGCTCTTCAATGGTGTTTCTAGTTTACGATATTTCTAAGCAAGCTTCTTTATCGTATGGTAGAACTGTCTTAACTTCCCTTCTCTAGCAGCCTTTTCCGCCGTCATTGCAAGATCTTTCACATATTTACGTTTCACGGATTTGATGCTCCACTTGACTTGCTTGTTTGCTTCTGTATATTCAGTTGATGCGTTGGCTTTTTTCGCTCTTGTTCGGCTGATTTTGGTTGCTGACATCGTGTTCTTTATTTCTAAAATGTTACTCACAGTAATAAAAGTGATCCGTTCCTTGAGATGGGCTGTTTGTAGCCCGAAACCTCATCTCAGGCTGAAGTGAATTCTGCCTTGATCCGTCTGCAGTTGTGTTCGATGATGGTTTCCTCTCAATTGAATAGATCGTGAAAGGACTGAGACCTGATGCTAAGAGCCATCTTTAATTCGTCAAGTTTGCCAGTATCCCGGAAAAAGGCTGTAATTACCTTTCGTGATGTTTCACATCCTTTAGTCTTGTGCTTGTTGAGTTCAGACTATAACGGATTTTTTACTCTTGCAGTTCGCTCCGGCTCGAAAAGTGCAGGTTCATACGCGTTTCACTCAGTCCGGGACCAAAAGCAATAATTCTGGGAGATAACGGTTCTATTAAATGATAAAAAGGGAAATACAGACGAATATCAAAAACAATATTACACCCTCGAGTTTCCAATTACCACAATGGGTTCCGTTTCTGGAAGAATAAGTGCTTCCAGTCCGTTACTGCTAGAGTATCAAATCCAAATATGGCTGTAGCCATATTAAATATCGAATTTAAACAACATAAGTACAGTTCATAAGGAAACATAAAAACTTCAATATAAGTACAAAATATAAAATTAATAACAACTTACAATGATAAAAATCTCAAAATGGAATCAAATAGAGTACCAAAATATCAGCAGATGGAGTCAGTCATATCATAACACAAATATATATACATGGAGGGATTTTCCAAAAACAAAACCTTCAAAATAGATTCTACAACGACTTCATCTTAACGACCAGCAAGTGATAATGTGGGGCTTTTCAGCTACTATCTAAATGCTTTAGTTCTTCTATGCCTTCTAAAATAGTTATTGATGCGGTTTGGTCTGATGTAAACTATACGGTTTATTATGTACGCTTGTGCGGCAATATGGTGCCGCCTGTGACCAGTTTGTGGTAAGTAGGCACATCGGTTTGCAAATCTCTGACCGTTTTGATCCTTTCATTTCATTCCATGTCGTCCAATGATCTCTTCATATCGATTAGTGTCCTTTCCCACTTTCGCTTTTAGGTTTCCCATCAGATTGCGCAAGTCCTTAGTTGGAAATATCTCGACGATTAACTGAAGTTTCTCGTAGGATTACTCACCGTAGTCTTTGTTAGGCGCATAGCACTTGGTGGCGTTCATTGTAATCCCTCGTTAGTTTGTTTTGAAGTAAGCTTTTATGATCCTAGGTCTATCAGAAAACCATCCTATCAGTGCCTTTCCTGTTTCTTTGGGCAGTATCGTCGCAACTGCTTTTGCGTGTGGAGCGTTTTCTTCTTCGTGGCCGGAGTATAAAAGCAGCTCTTCTAAAGCTAATCTTAATTGTCCAGCCTGCATCAATTTTATTTCACTGACTCTAAGCACCTTCAGGTTGTATCTTCTGATTTCTGCAGCAACGCGGATGACTCTTCTGGTCTCACACATCGTACGCATACTCCATGTACCTAAATTATTGGTTGATGTAGTTGTGAGAAGGAGCATCGGCTTCTTGACTTCCGAAGAAACGGCTTTTATCTCGAAACGTCATAACTCTACTGAATGCAAACCTTCTAACTGCCAAGCAGAGTTTGAATAACTTTTTATGGTTATTTTTATTATTGTCAGTTAAATTTCTAAGGGAAGGCATCGCTACCTTCATTTACAAACTTCCTCTATTATCCAGGCTTGGTACTGGTATTAACCTCAAAAAAAACAACAGAGATATTATCTTCGAGAATAAAACATTCTTTGCTGTTACGTCATCTTTCTTTCTATCAAATCCACAGGCTTCGTTAGTACATATACATTATTCGAATGCATCTATAACGAAAAAACAAGAACTAAAACATTTTCATTCTCCTTAGGTTTTTATTCCAAAATCCATTCTTAAATGTATCACAGTTGGATGAATAAAACCATTGAAGATTTTTGGCATTTCTTTTTTAAAAATATAATATTTAACGCAATATATTCTGCTCCATACTATTCATTTTCCTACATTTAGCCTAACCTAATCACAAACAAATAAAGCTGCACCTTAACTGAGTTGAATAGTAGTTTGGTTTTCAGTTAACCTTGATAAACCCAAAAAACAAACTTGAGATCAATAAAGTTCATTGGTAGCCACCATCGATCTGATGAGTATAGAGGATGGAAGAAGTTATATAACAGTTAGAAAAGTTTAAAGTTTGTAAATATGGTGCCAGTTAGTTGTAACCATAGAAGAATTTGTTAAGACAAATAGTTACTTAAAGCATTGATAAAGTTTTCTAATGATATTTCCTGAAAGATATGATTTATCTTCATCCCCAAACGATTTAAGCAAATTAATTCGGATTACTTGGTTTCGATGTGTCAGGCCATAGAACGACAAAAATCTTTGATTTATAACCATGATTCTGACTTTGCGACAGCTTATTAGTTTAGTAGGTAGTTGATTATACGTTTTTGAATATCATTTTTGACGCAAGCCAAAATCCGTTTACTTGGAATAAGCTTGACATAAGATGACTAAATAGACATGAAAGCGATATTCATGTGACTGAAACGCCTTTCATTTTTTGATTATCCATCTTTTTGTTATTATTCTGTTAGTAAACTAATCGAATCGTACATACAAATTACTGCAAATGCTACTAGCTAAGATTATCAATAACTAAAAATAACGTGATATGAATATATGAGATTATTGCCAAAATGTTTATAATTTATAAACATGATTTTTAATTAAAAAATTAAAGCTACTGGGTTGAGTCATTTTATAGCACTTTGTCGTGCCTACTCAATATTGACATCGTGAGTAATTAGTACTATTGATACCTTTTCACAACATCACACATTCCATTCAGAAGTTGGCCAACGTCACTGAAATATATTAAAACCTGTAACTAAATTTCACTATCTAGTCCATCTTCTTAGGATATGCATATGCAAATTAAGATTGAACATTTGTTGCGCCCAACATTAGCTATGAGACTATTTAGGCTTAACAGAGAATGTAGTCAAAATTAAAGGAGAAAGTTGGTGAGTAATTCTGTTTATAAAAATGATTGGAAATAAAATCTTCGAATGACTTCGAACTCATTTTTAGCAGATAATCAAGCATTTTTCAGTCAGGAAACGGTTTATACTAAACAGTTATGTAATTATAATTGAAAACGTAATAAAAAGATTAGTGAACGTTTACAATAAAAATGGTTTGGAGTTTCATCTCACAGTAGCACGAACGTAGTTAACCTAAGAATAATATATGAAAACTGAAGGTGAGATTTATTCCATAGCGTATTCAACTGTTCATAAATATTGGAGTCAGAAAGAAGGCCACTAAATAGTGAGCTTTACACCACAAATGGCTCAGTGAAAACAATGATTAAATGTGCAATGTTCATCCACCATGAATTTCACCGGATCACAAAACTCACAACCAAATTTACCGTGTCTGCATCAACAAAAATTTCAGAAGGATCATGGAGGATGTGAGAAACAAGAGATCGGCTGATATAACCTTGGACCACCACTTGCTGGTGACCAAAATGAAACCGCAACTCAAGAAACACTGGACTACTGAGCGAACAAAATCACACATGTTTGATACGAAATTTCTTCGAGATACCTTAAAACTCAACGAACTCAAGATATTCCTCAGAGACAGGTTCCGGGCCTTGCACGAAATACTCAGCGGAGAAGAAACAAACATGGAGAACGATTGCAAAGGGATCAGACAGGCATTCATTTAAACATGTCGGGAGGTTCTGTGTCACAGTAAGCACTGTCACAAGGAATGGATCTCTGTTTGTACCCTGAATGAGAATCAAGAAAGGAGGAACAAGAAGGCAGCGATCAACATCAACCGAACAAGAGGGAAAAATTCAACACATAAGCTGAATACACAGAACCAAACAAGCAAGTAAAGAGGAGCATCAGATCCGACAAACGTAAATATGTAAAACATCTTGCAATGACGGTGGAAAAAGCTGCTGGAGAAGGGAACTGAAGACAGTTCTACCATACAACAAAAAAGCTTGCTTAGAAATATCGTAAACTAGAAACACCAGTGAAAAGCAAGCAAGGCAAAGTATTCAGCAACACTAAAGAACAGCGAATAGGTGGGCAGAGCACTTTAGGAAACTCTGTTTTCGACCAGCTCCACTGAACCCATCCAAATTGAAGCAGCATACACTTACATCCCAATCGATGCTGGCCGACCAACAGTTGAAGACATCAGCACAGAAATCAGACTCGTCAAGCGCGGCCAGGCAGTGGAACCGGAAAACATTCAAGCAGAAGCAATGAAATCAGAGGTGGAAGTAACTTCAAAAACATTTCGCGCTCTCTTCAAGAAGATTTGGGATGAAGAGCGAGTACCAACAAACTGGGAAGAAGTACAGCTGGTCTAAATATCAGAGAAAGACAATCTCAGCAAGTGTGAGAACTACATGGACATCAATCTTCTCTCTATACTCGGCAAAGTTTTCAAAATGAAGGACTTCGTAGACTCCTAACTTCGAGATCAACAGGCTGCATTTCGTGAGGATCGATCGTGTACTGACGGAACCGCAAAATTACGGATCGTTGTGGAACAATCACTTGAATGGAACTCACCACTCTACACCAACTTCATTTACCGAGAGAAAGAATTTGGTAGCATGGAACAGACAACACCATGGACGCTTCTTCTAGACTACAGTGTGCACGAGAAAATAATGAATAACATACGAAATACTTATGAAGAATTAAATGTGGTTAGACCAGGTTAGCTCAGCGGCATTGATCCAACCAGATGATGACAAGATCTGCAGGTGCATTAGAGGCGAAGACGATTCGGCTGAGCGTCAAAAGAACCTCACATCCATTGAAAAATGGGCAGCGAAAAACGGTATAAAACTAAACCAACCGAAGAATCACTTCGCTTACCTTCTGCCCCACACGACACAAACTATTTACACCCTCAATGGAAGACCGCTCCCCCATATCTCTCTAGAGCACGATCTTGTTTTAATAACCACTAAAAGCCTTCACATAAGCCCAAACTATATGGGGGACGCAACCAAGGCTAATGCAACTCTTCACTTTATGAGAAGACAACTTGATGCTACCACACCACAATTAATCTTAACTTTCTTCACGACATACGTGCGTCCACAATTAGAGGTTCACAACGTCATAGCACCATCTCTTCTTCAAAGAGACAGAAATCTCCAGGATCGAGTGCACAGACAAGCAACGAAATGCGTGATAGTGTTGAAGAACAAACCTTACGATGATCGACTTCACCATGTGGAATTATTCTCCCTGAATCACAGGAGGATTAGAGGTGATCTCATTATGGCCGACAACATATTAGGCACGCTGAACCGTCCCAACAAGAGCATCACCACCACTTCACTCGAGGCAATGCACGAAGGATTACACATCAAAGAGCAAATACTTCAGTTCGTGCACACTTTTTCTCACTGAGAGTCGTCGCAACTTGGAATGGTCTCCCAAACGGGGTGACTCCAGCCTGTTCAGTAGACAGCATTTAGAAGACACTTCATAATCACCTAATCACATACGGATTATCACCACCCTATTGGACAAGCTGTTCATGATGCATATCTTGAGACCTGCTAGTTGTTATCATTGCCATCTCCTCAGATCACTTACTTAACCTATCTCACCTATTAGCTCCGTTTCCTCTCCCTTGCTTACAATTCGTTCCTCTCTCAAAATCTTCACGATCAATTAATAAACTAATTTATCTAGTTATTTACTTAGTTATGAAATCCTCTTCTTATTGGCATCAGAATTTTATCCTCATTATTCTCCACATTGTAACTATCTGATATCCAGTCTGATAATGTGACAACTGCTGGTATTCAGAAACCCTGCTGCCCTGAAACAAACGTTTTCATTCAAATCACGAGACATGCAAACTCACAACAACTGCTAACTGACTAGATATAGACAGTCGAGTTGGTAGACCTCCATCTATCGGACACTAACGAACACCTGGAACCGTACCGAATGAACTAGAATAGAGCGCAAAGAAATCAATTGGTTGATACTAGCTCGTGGATGTTTGATATTGAATCTACAAAATCGTGCATGGACGATAGCTGACAGACTGTTTTGAAATGAAGAACGGTGTGAGGCAAGGTTGCTTACTCTCACTCTTTCTCTTTCTCCTGGTGATCAACTCAATTATGAAGACATAAACATTTAGAGGGAAGCACGGGATATAATGGACAACCAGGATGCAGCTGGAAGATCTGGACTTCACAGATCACCTAGTTTCGCTATCACACATGCAACAAAAAATGAAACAGAAGACGACCAGTGTAACAACAGCCTCACCAGCAGTAGGTGTTAACATACATAAAGGGAAAAGCAAGATCCTCCGATACAACACAACAGGACTCTTTAAGGAGATGCCTCGGGGGAAGTAAAAAGATTCACATATCTGTGCAGCATCATAGATGAGCAAGATGGATCTGATGCAACTTTTAAGGTGCGGATAGCATATCTGTATATCTGAACAACATCTGTAACTGCAAACAAATATCAATCAACACCAAAATCAGAATTTTCAATACAAATGTCAAGACAGTTCTACTGTAAGGAGCGGAAACTTGGAGAACTACCAAAGCCATCATCCAGAAGATACTAGTATTTATGAACAGTTGTCTAGGGAAAATACTTCAGATTCTTTGGCCAGACACCATCCGTAACAATCTTTTGTGTGAGAGAACAAATCAGATTCCAGTGGAGGAGAAAATCAGGAAGAGGATGAAATTCATAGACAAATTTGGATGACATGCATTTACAACACAGAAAATTGGAATAAATACAAGGAAATATTCAATTTTATTTTGTTTATTTTTAAAACCATCTGTAATATTTAACAAATAAAAATGGATAATGTTGCCAACAAATATGATATTTTAAAAATAAGGTTGTAACTTGACAATATTACCATATTACACCTCTTATTAGCTGTTAAGGTTTTTTAACACACATAAACTTTAGTTATCAATATCAAAAACAGATATTGTTGTTCATATTACTAAATTGTGTTTGACATGAATTTTTTTTCTGTTTGATCAAAATTTTCACTTGCTGATTTATTTTTATTTTTATTATTCTTAGACATTATTTGTTTATTCTCGTCGAAACTTGATTTATTTCATGTTTTGATGCAAAGAAAATTTAAGCATATTCGTTGATGTAAAGTAAAGTACACTTTGAAATGATAGACGGATGGATGAATTGAAAACCATAGAAGATATTAGACAAGTTCTAACCAAAATTTGGCTAAAAAAAACTGTTCATAGAATAAGTTTAAACAAGTGATTATACAATAATAAGCTTTAATTTTTGTTTTTTTGGGGGGTTTTATATCACTTCTATTGACAATGAGAAAGAACTGTAATAAATGAGTACAATAGGCCTATAATATATGTGTGTTATAGATAAATTATTTTTATTCAAATGAATGAGAAATTAGCTTACTTTTCTTCCGCGTAAAATCCATTGTGGTAGTGTTGGTGTTTGGTTCTCTGAGCCGGGGATGTTTTGGTTGTGAAGCTTTCATTGTTGATCTTCCGATGAACAACATCATCAGCACAAACTTCAGATAGAAGAAGTGAAGCATTCGAATTTCTCCATGTTTGACCTGTAGCTTGTTCTGCTAACCTCGATCTTGATTGGTTACTGTTGTTGACCTTAAACCTGTCGCGTTGTTTCCACCTTGTTTGTTTTGATTGTATCCTCCTTTTGATCTGTTTCTTGATCCTATGTCACCTATGATTTTTCTGATTAGTTGATAAATTGAGTAAATGTCGATGTGTTCATTGATAGCTGATTGAGATGAGTGCCAAGCTTCTATCTGAATTATGTGCTGATGATGTTATTCATCGGAAGAATAATGATGAAAGCTCCACAACCAAAACATCCGCGGCTCAGAAAACCAAACACCATCACCACCACAATCATCCAACTGAGCTACAAATCTTCTCCACCAACTCAAAATCATATGAGAGCGTAGTGTTATATAAAATCATTAATTTTAATATCATTCTATCGAACAAATACTTCAACTAAATGTCAATATGAAGATGAACCTAGACAACACTATTTTACATGAATTTATGTCCGGTGTAATATGTATAAGTTTTACTAGGATAATGAACTAAATAAGCAAACTTAGTTTATAGTTTAATGTTTGAATTTGATCTCTGTTGTTTTCCCATATTCCATATAACTTGAAATAAGTGGAAATATGATAGATGAAATTACTTATAAAGCCGTAGGAATTAAAATCCACAGGACTAGCATATATATATACTACACCAACCACAAATCTTCGGTTTTTAATTCAAATCAAATTAAAGATCACTGTTTAAATTGTTCATTTTGAAATCACGTTTGATGTAAAGGTTCTTTTAATTACCAATGTAGAAAGCTTGATTAAATATGCAACCACTTTAGTTCTTTTAATCCGATAATTTAAAATGTACTATGACGTAGATAATCAACATTTTCCGAAGTAACTGAATTGAATAAAATGTTATTCACTCCATTAGCTTTTATATTTTCAGTCTCAGGTTAAACATTTCTATACAGCTTACTAAGTGTTTTCCCTTGGCAGCATCATCGACGAGAAAGGTGGATCCAATGCAGATGTAACGAGGCGGATTGGCAAAGCAAGGGCTGCATTTCTACAGTTGAAAAATATCTGGAACTCCAAACAACTTTCAACCAAAACCAAAATCAGGATTTTCAATATAAATGTCAAGACACTTCTACTATATGGAGCGGAAACTTGGAGAACTACAAAAGGCATCATCCAGAAGATACAAGTGTTTATGAACAGCTGTCTACGCAAAATACTTCGTATTCGTTGGCCAGACACCATCAGTAACAACGAACTGTGGGAGAGAACAAACCAGATTCGAGTGGAGGAGGAAATCAAGAAGAAGCGGTGGAAGTGGTGGATAGGACACACACTAAGAAAAGCATCTAACTGAGTCACGAGACAAGCCCTCACTAAACTCTCAAGGCAAAAGGAAAAGAGGAAGGCCAAGGAACACATTGCGCCGAGAAATAGAGAAAGATATGAGAAGAATGAACAAAAATTGGAGAGAACTGTAAAGGGAAGTCCAAGACAGAGTTGGTTGGTGAAAACCGGTTGGCGGACTATGTTCCATTGGGGGTAACAGGCGTAAGTAAGTACTAGGTGTTTTCGTTAAGGAAATTAATAATTTCATTTGTTTTGAATTATTATAATAGTCGATGTATCTGAATTAAATCGAATAACTCAAAAAAATTTATAACTCCGCAAAAGAAAATTTTTCTTTTCCATTTATTCTTGTAAACATGTGATCGAATCAAAATTAAAATGAATACTATTGATAAGATTTACAAAATTAAATACATTTCATAGTAATTGCAAAACAACTATTGTAAAATACTCACATTAACAATGCCAATCTTGATCATAATGATTGTATAGAAACTGTGAGAAGTTACAGTTATTTGGATGAGTAATTCAGTGAGGGGGTCAAATGATATTTTGACTGATGATGATGATGATGAGCACAACAAAAGTGATGATAATAATAGAAGCTTTTTTCCTTTAAAAATAAATCGATCATAAAATTTTATACGTCAGTTTTGTCATGTGAAATTCTAAAATGTTTTTGTTTATTACGAGAGTTTTTTCATTGTCATTTTATTCAGTTTTTAGTACCAATGTTCACATTAAATGCATTTTATGATTTGATGTAGTTTTAAAAATAGATAACATTCAGGTTCACTGGTGATTAGTTTACTTTTTTTTGCATTACGTAGTTGTGAAGATTGTTAAGTTACACACTTTTGAAACTATGAATCGATCAATCACTGTTAGACCACCATTAGAAACCTGGAATCACTAGACTGCCGTTTCGTCTTGGTATGGGACTCCTTAGCAGTGCGCATCCATGACTCCTGTACCCCGCAGGATTCGATCCCAGGACCTTCGGTATTGTGCGCGGACGCCCTAACCGTTAGACCACTGAGCCGGTATCTAACGGTATTAATGTCTAACTTCATCAATCCATGGAGTTGCGCAACCTCATACACAGTCGTCGGTAGTTACTGTCTACACCCGAACAGGTTGAACTTCACTGGTCACTGGTTACCATTACGTCCTCGTATGGGATTCATCTTTTACTTTTGATCATCATCTGCTTCCACACTAGTAAAATCGAACTAATAAGCCGTCATTTTCAGCGTTTCATTGTTGTCATCAATAAATCCTGCGAGGTGCAGGAGTCGTGGATGCGCACTGCTGATGAGTCCCATACCAGGATGAAACGGCTGTCTAGTGCTTCCAGGTTTCTAATGATGGTCTAACAATGATTGATTGATGATTTCAAATGTGTAAAAACACAAATCTCCAAAACTCTGCCCCAAAATATCGTAACAGTGCTCTATAGTAACTAGATTCGTGAGGAAATTCTCGGAGTTCTAGTTGAGAAGACGTGACGAATGGAGTTCAACCCTGTCGGGTGTAGGCAGTAACTACCAAAGACAAATGGATGAGTTCACTCAAAATCCCTATATCAATCAGAATTAGACATTAGCACCGTTGGACGTCGACCCAGTGGTCCGATAGTTAGGCGTTCTTGCACAATACCGAAGGTCCCGGGTTCGAATCCTGCGAGGTGCAGGAGTCGTGGATGCGCACTGCTGATGAATCTCATACCAGGACGAAACGGCCGTCTGTCATTGCTTCCAGGTTTCTTCTAATGGTGTTCTAACAATGATTGATTGATGATTTCAAATGTGTAATAATATAAGAACCAGTTTGTTTGACGATAATCCTACGTTGCTGAAGTGAACTGATAATTAACAGTTAAACACTTGAAGAAATAATATCATGGAAATAAAATTAAGGGGATCAATCCTAATTGTGCAACTTCAAAGTTTAGTTGTACAAAAAACTGTAAGCTAAAACTACAAAACTGAAAGTTATGTAACATAGACAGCTGAACACAAACGACATGATCATCTGATACAGTAATTTTTCAAATAGATTATTTGAAGAAATGAGACAACATATTTTTATTCATCACAAGATTTTTTATAAATATATAAATTATAAATAAAATATCTAATTTCTGTAATTAAATATTTTGTTACATGACGTTCATTATTTGTTTAACTATTATCAATTAATTATAGGTAACGTAAAAGTTAAAAATGATTCACTTGATCTCATTTTTTTTCATATTGATTAATGAATTTGAATCGATCAATGTAACAATAAGAATTCGTTTAAATGTGTTTGGTGTCTCAATCACTACTGACAATCTAAACATAACGATATTCCTAATAATAGTAATAGTAATATCTGAAAAAAAATAATTTCCTACATATATTTATAAGAGTTTTACTCGTTTACTTACATCTAAGCAATCTTTCTTTTTGGTGTGATTGAGTCTTGTTTTCATTAAACTCATCTGGATGTTCTGGAATTTTCGGATTAATGCGTAAATATTCAAATTTTCGAAACATCATTGATGATGATTTTGAATTTATTGCTGCCTCATTAATTGTCATCGATCAGAACATTTCTGATAATAATGGTATAAAGTATGCTTATTGGTTTTTTGCTCATCAGTAATATTATGTTTAGGGTTATGAGTAACACTTGAGAAACCTTAAAATATCATGAATTCATGGTATTCTGCTGTGTTTGTTCTACTTGCTTTACTCAAATCAATAATTTGGACTGACCAGGAACTTAATCAATATCTTTTGAAATGTGAAGTAAAAGTTAGGTGTAAAAATCGTTGTGATGGTGGTGTTTGGTTCTCTGAGCTGGGGATGTTTTGGTTGTGGAGCTTTCATTGTTCTTCTTCTGAACAACATCATCAGCACAAACTTCAGATAGAAGAAGTGAAGCATTCGAATTTCTCCATGTTTGACCTGTAGAAGCTTGGCACTCATCTCAATCAGCAATCAATAAACACATCGAGATTGACTCAATTTATCAACTAATCAGAAAAATCATAGGTGACATAGGATCAAGAAACAGATTAAAAAGTGGGGGATACAATCAAAACAAACAAGGTGGAAACAACGCGACAGGTTTAAGGTCAACAACAACAACCAATCAAGATCGAGGTTAGCAGAACAAGCTACAGCTCAAACATGGAGAAATTCGAATGCTTCACTTTGTGCTGATGATGTTTCTCAGAAGAAGAACAATCATGAAAGCTTCACAACCAAAACATCCTCAGCTCAGAGAACCAAACTGCGCCACCACAACCATCCGTCTGAGCTAAAAATCTTCTCCACCATCGTAAAAATCGTTCAACCGTGTGTGGCGACACTGAAATTTCATTTAACTGTTGAAAATCATTGATTAGAGATATAAAATTGCAAACTTGTTAAATGATTGAATATATATTAAATAATCGGAAGTACCGCAGATTGATTTAGCGAGACAAGCATGTGGCCTTGTTTTGAAATCTTCAAAAGTTTACATTCAACTACATGACTTGAAAAATATTAAATCCTATAGTTTGTGAGTTAGTACCATTTCGTGTTTTCTCGTCAGTCACATACAAGCAACATGTTATCTGTGTAAATAAAGTTTTGAAGATAAGGTCAAAATTTCTTATTTAACATAACATTCACCGACCTGGTTGGGCCAGTATCTCCACTTCACTAGTTTCTGCCCCAGAAAATATAAACTTTCTGTTATTAAAACTATTCGCTCGGGCAAGTAGAATCTGCACTGCTGATACATTGAACGACGAATTCAAGCTTATTACTGACACACTTAAATCAAACGGATATCCCGAAACGTTTATTGGTCATCAGAACACAACTACGACGAAGCTGATAGCAACTGACGTGCCCAAGAAACCAGTGTACCTACAGTTACCTTTCAAAGGTGATCATTGCATGAAAATTACAACCAAACAGACTGCAGCTGCAATAAAAAAGACCTTCAATGCAGCTAATCTGAGGCTTATCACAACAACTCAATCGATCTCAGTTACCCCAATCAAGTCTCCAAAACCGATTCAGTCCAAATCCCACTGTATTTACCAATTCACATGTAACCGCGGATAAAGTTACTTAGGTAGGACAGATCGCCGATTGGAAGACAGGATAGGGGAACATATTCCAAAATGGTTAATCAAATCCATGATTCATGCACCTAGCCCGTTATCTCAAAATCGATCAAGAAACCCAGTCTCGTCCATTGCAAAACATCTAATGATGAGTGGTCATCAAATTGACCCCAAATTAGCCTTTACAGTTGCGACATGTCATCAAAACCCACACACACTGAAACTACTCGAAGCTATCTTGATCGATCGGAAAAGTCCAACTTTATATGTTCAAAAACAACTGTATGTTGACCTTTGTTTACCATGGTTCCAGTGAGTGAATGTCATGCTGAATAAGAAATTATGACCTTATCTTCAAAACTGTATTTACACAAATAACATGTTGCTTGTATGTGACTGACGAGAAAGCACGAAATGGTACTATCTCACAAAATATGTCTTCTCATTTCTCTGTTCAAATTTATCAAAGGGAACCACTGTTTTGAAATCCCAAAGTACATATATCCATCTGGACGATCAAATACAAGTGAGAACTTGTCTTGTGATGTAACTGGTTGCTTCCTCAAAGTGTGTACTACCCACCGACAGCAATTCTTCCTCATTTATTTGTCTGCTAGTTCCGTTCTGATTTGTTCTCTCCCACAGTTGGTTGTTGCTGATGGTATCTGGCCAACGGATTTGCAGTATAATGTGTAGACAACTGTTAATAAACACTTGTATTTGGTGAATGATTACTTTTGTTTTTCTACAAGTTTCCTCCGCATGTAGTAGACCTGTCTTGATGTTCGCATTGGAAATTTTGACTTTTGTGTTGGTTGTTAGTTTTCCTGAGTTGTAGATGTTGATTCAGTTGTAGAAATAAAGCCTTTTCTTCCCTGATCCACGCCTTCACATCAGTATCAGTTATGATGTCAGGTATGTAAAGGTTTCCACATCTTCAGAAGCCCTTCCATCAGGTGTGAATCGGTTGGCGCATGTTGTGTTGTGTCGGAGGATGTCGCTCTTTCTCCTGTGAATATGTCGAGATCTCCTGGTGTGGAGTATGTTGTCACACTGGTCGTCTTCTCCTATATTTGTTGTTGCGTGTGGAATAGAAGAGCTAGGTGATTTACGGAGTGTCATTCATTCAGCTGTCTCCGAGTTGTCATCTGTATGTATCCCTTGCTCACCCTCACATCTGGACGTCTTCATAACCTAGTCAACCACCAAGAGAAAGGGAAAGCTTGAGCTTAAGCAACATTTTCAATCTTAACATTTTATAGAAGGAATACCATATTCCCTCAGAACTATCTAATAGTTGAGCTATGATTCTACTTCTGAAGATGAAACAAAATTCAATCACAGGTCTTTGACAAAGACTGAAGAATTGATAGATATTTAACGAGAAAACTAAAAATATCTGTGTTATGTCGATTAATAACAGAATTTTTTCAGGTGAAAAGGTAATGTTATAACCATGTAAAAATGCAAATGCGACTGATACTTTCTTGTAATCAACACTAGAAATGAGAAAATCTATCAAGCTGTTTATATGTTATAATCTCTTAGCCTAGAAATTAAAAACCATGCAAATTAGAAAGCTTGATGTCTATCTACTCATTGACGTGAAAAACAAAAGCAGATTTAACTTAAACAACCAACAATTATATACTGACTAAGTTGGAAGTCTTTGTATTTTTAGAAAACTCTCTGTTGAAAAATAATAACAAATGATGAACAAAAGAAAACAAATTATTTCATTGAACACAAAATAAACATCCTCAAAGTGTAAAGCTTTTCTTGTGTATATCATTGCGATTGTACTGATAGAAATCTGACAGAAAAAAAATAAACTAGTTCACAGTGAACAAAACTACTACTACTACTACAACAACAATCTTATTCAGGATATTGAGAGTAATGGAATGGTAAACACTAAGAAAGATACATGTACAATAAACACAAGTAAACATATGCAAAAAGTAAATGCTGAGAAATATACAAATTCAATATATAATTGACAATAAGATATAAAATAACCTAATGTGCTTTCATATTGAATTCAGAATGTCTTACAAAATGCACAATTTACTTCTCATTATGACTGATTGAATCAATTGATGTGCAGAGTAGATCAATAGTGAATTAGAAACTACGCATGAAATCATTTGGTTATATCTTTATTGTTAAGCTATTTATTGAAGGCGGTTTCTCAAAATTTATTCTACATATGTTTACTTTTAGTTATTGTACATGTATATTTCATACTGTTTACAATCTTCATACTAGTACAATAATAATAATTATTATTATTATTGTTTTTCATCGTGATCTGGTTTATTTTTGTTAGATTTCTTTAAATACAATTGTATTACATGAGATAAACAATTTCCAAGAGAAAAACTTTACACTTTTAGTACTTTTATTACCTTGTTTGATGCAACAATCTGTTTTGCTTGTTATTTTCAACAGTGAGTGTAATAAACAAATCTTTCCACACCAATCAATCAATCAGTCAATCAATAATTTTTGTGTAATTTACTTAGAATATTGCTCACGGACGTTTTGCAACAACTTCAGAATTTTTGAAACCATGAATCGATCAATCATTGTTAGACACCATTAGAAACCTGGAAGCACTGACAGACAGCCGTTTCGTCATGGTATGGGACTCCTCAGCAGTGCGCATCCATGACTCCTGCATCCCGCAGGATTCGAACCCAGAACCTCCGGTAATGTAGGCGAACGCCTAACCATCGGACCACTGAGCCGTTTACCTAACATTATTAATGTCTAACTTGATCAAATTCACGGATTTGCGCAACCTCATACACAGTCTTCGGTAGACACTGCCTACACCCGAACAGGTTGAACTTCACTGGTCACGTCTTCCCACTAGAACTCGGAGAAGATTCCTCACGAAGCTAGTCACTAGTGAGCACAGGTAATTTTCATTACAGGGGTTGTGAAGATTGGTAAGTTACACATTTTTTGAAACCATGAATCGATCAATGTTAGAGTTTCTTTCAATCAAACAGTGCCGAGTACTGTTTCTCTACTGCATGAATTTCTAGCATAAATCGATATCAGTTTGTTCATTGTCACGTAACACGTTTTGTTGAATAAAATTCTGAATGAAATAAGTATCTCAAGTGGAGGACCCATTAAGTTCCATGGTTCAGAAAAACACGTAACGTAACAAACCGTAGCAAACCAATACTGACTTCATAAATTTCAGTGACTTTTCAATGTTATGAATTTCTCTATTACCATCGATTTCAATAAGGTCACATAATACACAATTTTATCAGACAGGTATTAAGAATAGTCTTATCAATTGCATTGTTCATAACTTTTAAGAAAAATAATTATTACCAACTTAATGAGGTTTGGTATATGCATTTTTAACTCCCTACAGATAACACAAATTGATGTAATTGACTTCGTTGTGTTTTGAATGATTTCCAGTCAAAATTCCTACCAACCAAAGCAAAACGGCCTAATGAATTTTGAGCAGTATACCATTAGATGTGATGATAATGATTACCGAATTAATACTGTATGTAGACTAATTAAACTTTGATGTTGTATTGGGTAACATCATATTCACTCAATTAATTACACTACCTAATTTATCAAAGAGTTTGAACAAATGATTGTACGTTGTACATTTATTGCGGTATATCGTAGCAGCAATTCATATATGAACAATATTCTCTTTAAAAACTACAAATTACAGAACAACTAATCAAAGATGTTTCTTAATTAGAAATTTGTGACAAAGTCTTATTATGTCTCTAAAGTAATCGGCCTCACGCAAGCACTTGTACTAGTAAATGCAGTTTATAAATGTAAGCTCAAGCACGGTGTTTTTTACTACATTTAGGAAAAGTACAATTTTGTACAGGGTGGTCATGTTAAATGAATGCTGTGAGTTTGTGCTTAACAGCCTTGTCGTTCGAATACTTCATTAGTAAGTCATTTATGAGCTACAGTTGCAGAACAATCGTTTTCTTAAAACATATTTGTTGTGTACTGCCTTAACATAATTCATGTGATTGATCACAAACTCACCTGGAAAGCCAATTATTTAAGTAACGATCAGAATAACATTTAAACACTTTTCAATAACATCTACAGAACAAATCAGATCAATACAGTGAGATTTTCGCTTTTGCGTAATTGTACATTGTAGATGAAGAATGAATGAATGATTTCTGTCAAACTGATTTTGAATTTTCATGTATAACAATGTTCAACCCTCTACCATATCTTACTTACTTAGCCATATGATTCACATGTATGCTTACTGTATACAGCTTGGTCTATGGACATTTATCTCAGCAAACCACACCTCAAATTATGCAGCCATTTTCATCAACGTTTTTGTCAACCTGGCGTTTAGCGAGTAATACTCGTTATCTGTTTTCTTCATAACTATCGCTTTTTCGTGTTTTTTGTATGTTTTACGGTAATTAATTTTGGACATCTTAAAGTAATTTCAAATTTTTTTACTTACTTAGGTACGCCAGTTACCCTAAATGGAACATAGGCCACCGACCCGAATTCTCCCATCCACTCTGTTCAGGTGTCCCCTACCAGTTTTTCCAATCTTCGTTTATTCTTCTCATGTCTATCTCCATTTATCCTCAGGATTTCTTTTTTTCTTTGATCCTGAGGGTTTAAATAGAGGAATTGTCGTGTACTTCGGCTTTCTTATTTTACTTTGGCTTTTAGGGTTTCAAATGAAGACTTGACCCGTGATGAATTCGGGTGATTACAGGAAGGACAATCTTATCCAACTTCAGCGCTTTTATCTAATTTCTTCCTCCACTACAGTTGGTTGTTGCTGATGGTATCTGACCAACGGGTTTGCAGCATCAAGTGTAGACAACTGTTAATAAACACTTGTATTTGGTGAATGATTACTTTTGTTGTTCTACATGTTCCCGCCACGTACAGTAGAACTGTCTTGATGTTGGCATTTAAAATCTTGATTTTTGTGTTGGTTGTTAGTTTTCCTGAGTAGCAGATGTTGTTCAGTTGTAGAAATGAAGCCCTTGCTTTCCTGATCCACGCCTTCACATCTGCATCAGATTGACTTTGTTTATCAGTTATGACGTCAGGTATGTAAAGGTTTCCACATCTTCAAAAGCCCTTCTGTCAGGTGTGAATCGGTTGGCGCATGTTGTTTTGTGTCGGAGGATGTCTCTCTTTCTCCTGTGCATGTCGAGATCTGCTAGTGTAGCGGATGTTGCTACACTGGTCGTCTTCTCCTGCATTTGTTGTTTCGTGTGGAATAGAAGAGCTAGGTGATTTACGGAGTGTCATTCATTCAGCTGTATCCGAGTTGTCATCTGTATGTATACCTTCCTCACCCTCACATGTTGACGTCTTAATAATCCAGTCAACCATCAGGAGAAAGAGAAGGCGTGATAGTACGCAACCTTGCCTGACACCGGTCTTCATATTTTATTGATATTTAATCTGTCCTCAACGCACGACTTTGCGGTCTAGATTATCACAAGAATTACGTCTGATGTTGACTATCTAGTTTATTTGATATAATAAATCACATTATTGAAATTCTTGGGAAGACTGGAACAAACTCGTCAAACTCTGTTTCCATGCATCGTCTACATTATCTGAAATTCGCCTAATATTACACAACATTTGGGACTGTCATTGGCGGGATAGGAGAAGGATTGATGCAAGAGCGGGATAAATCTTGTGCAGGTGATAACTTCGTTCATTTGTTTCGAGTTATTCTAAATACCTATGCAACTAACTTGACTTCTGCATTACTTTATGTCTATGAAAAGGTGAAACTCAACCTTACTAAATTTTTTCTATGCATGATATGAATTCCTTATCTGTCAACCAAAGTCTCATTATGTTAAAAAATTACTTTTTTCTGTATGTTTTTTTATAAATGCTACTGTTATAGATCATACACCGGCCCGATGGATCAAGTTTTCGACATATTCCCTTATGTATTTCAAATTATAGGTTAATTTTCTTGATACTTTTCTGCATCTTGGCTGAACTTTAGTCATTTCAGTCTTATAATCAGATTATTTGGGTAGCTGTTATTACTTCACCTTTGAAGCATATTTCGTACGAAACTGCTTTTCGTGTGTCTTTCAAGTTGATGAGTATCTTTCTGAAACAACGAATGTAAAGCGCTTTGTTTTTAACTACTCATCATTGTCATGTTCAGATTATGACCCAGAAAGTCAAGGAACATGTTCGTTGGTTAATCTTGCTCTGTTCAAATGTCAGACGACAAATTTTATCAAAGCAAACTTGGGCACTCTATACAGTCAGTGAAAAGATAACCGTTTTTCCTTACATTAGCATAGCAAAACCTAAAGCTTTTACGGAATTATTTTCCTACCGTACAAAGGTTTAGTTTAACCTACTAATATCTAATATATTTCGCTAAATTTTAAAGCTTGAATCCCTGAAGTATATTTTATGTTGAACTTGACACAGTCAACAAATTTAAAAGATTATCTCTGAATGCGTCTGATATAGGGTATCCAACAGATGTAAAAGTTTGGAGTGACTTCTACTTATGATGGTTAGTTATGATGTGTGAGTTAGAATGTTAACCATTTGTACACATTTGGAAACTCGCACACGACATTAAATTATTCTGCGGACTATTCAACTATTATAGGGTGCGTTTACTTCGTGTTTCATCATTGTATGCACAAGTTCCACGTATTATTTTTCAAATCAGAGGAAGTACCTTTGTTGCTGTCAATAGTTTGTTTTAATTAATTTCAACGTATAACTGAATCCAAGTCGGCTGTCGACTATATTTATTGTAGCTTTTTGGCTTCTGGGCCTATAACAGTTTAGTAAATAACCATAATACACAATTCTGGATGAAACGTATATGGAATACCCATCATTTTATTCAAATCCAAGGCGCTAGTAAACTATAACAGTAAACTGTGGGACAAAAATTGCATGTATTTTTGCGCTTGGTCTGTTGAGGCAGTTTATGTTTAGTGAGAGACGGATTATTGAATAATTCGATTGTTTAACAAAGGTAAAGTTAAAAATTAACTAATTTTATATGGATTAGTGAATAGAGAATATATTCAAAAAGACTAAGAGAAAAATCAATTTGAAAGTTGGACAAAATGTGTATAAAATTGATGAGTGAATAACAAAGTTTAGATGTTCTTCACTGAACGTTTCCAGTAGTTGTTGTTATTTCTGTTCGTAATTATTTTCACAAAATATATTCTTTGTTATGTAACTCTATTCATCATTACCACGCTTTATGGCCAATAGAACACATACTGCGAATATTAAGCACGTACATTGTACCAATGCAAATAGAAATACGCTGACTATGATAGCATTTAAGTGCTTTTTGCTTATTTCACTGACTTTTTTGATACATCCCTGAAAAAAAAGAATACTTTGGTATAAAGCAATGATTTTGCCAAGAAATCAGTTTGACTGACTTTTATTAAGTAAATCTGACTATAAGCATCATCAAAATACAGAAAGTTTTGTTTTATTTTGATTTAACCACCTGTAAATCTCTGGTTATTTTCGTCTTTTACAAAATACCTGAGGCAATACTTATCTTTGACAAATTAAAGTAAGTATATTTCCATATGTTTTTTGGGAACATAAAGAGATCTAATACCTAAATCATAGAAGTCTCAAGATGAGGATGAAGATTATACAATCTTACACTAGCAAATATGATGACACCAAAATTTTGCACTTTCTAATCATTAAAAACTTTTAGGCAAAAGAACTATTTAGAAGACTTATTAAGAGATCTCATTTCGCCTACATTATGCTCCATAGATGAACCGTTGTATTCAAGCGCATAAATTATAAGGATAATTACGGAAAAATGAAACAGAATAATGATAAAAGTAATTAGCTGCCTCTTCTTAAGTTAAAATCTAATAAGTCACTCCTGTCTTTTAGACAGTTGCCAGAATTTCTCAGTAAAGTTCTTACAAACTTCGTTTCCTTGGCAGCAGACTAGGTAAATTTAAAATAATTGAACAAGTATTTTATGAAGGCATAAGTGGGCAGTTGGTAAAAAGACAGGAAACAAAGTGAGTGCATACTATTCAGTCTTGATTTTTTATTTAAATCCACAGAGACGGCCAACGCGATAGAGTGACCAAACTTTGTGTTTCACCGATCTCAACATTATTCCGAAAACACTCTTTACTTTAGGCTTAAGTCCAAAATTGTGTGCACCACAAAAACATGCTTGATATCTAGCAGAGAAGTCTAATATGAGTGAGTTATAATGTCTCGTCCTAGGAAAGGATACGCACGAAGTGTGGCTACTTTAATTTATGCTTTCTATTATCACACTGTCTTGTATAACTAAAAATTTCTTTACTTTTTAAAACAGATGATCCCTAAACACCTCAGCCGGTAAAGAATAATCTTCATAAAAGTTTTTATAAGGTAATCTAAACACGCTACTTAATTATTCGGAGATACGACAAAAACTGATAGACCCTGTTAATTCCGTATTATTTCAGGTGACGAAAATTTCGAAGCTATTAATAAATCTATCTGAGTTGTTCTTAATCATAGTGGTTTGTGAATCCTACAAGATTTTTGATTTTACAGTCACAGTTCAACATCATTTAGTTTACAGTAAGGATTTCGAAGAAGCGTGGACTATAAAAAGGACACGAAGAAAGTGATGAAAAACTATGCACACCCCAATTTACAGAGTGACTAAGAAATAATAAAAAATAAATGTCCATTAATTTTAAGCTCTTCCTCCTGCACTTTCCTCCCCACCATATTTAGGGACGTTTCTTATTTTCGTATTGTCTAAGTATAATTAAGCATCTCACTTCAGGAACACAGGTGAAAATAACTTTTACAAAATGCATAAACTAACGTACTTGAAAAGTTTTGCCGGCGAATTATTTAGTATACATGTGATTTTTTGTTTTCACTTTCGTAATTTTTAACATAAATATTTTATGTCTGATTACCGATATTTGGTTAGAAGACATTTTTACTTAGCTCTGTTAAGCATGTTCAATAGTATTATAAACTAGGCGAAAACGAATAAAATATAGAAAACTCTGACTGAAACAGAAAAAATATGTGTAAATTTACCTCTGTGAATGGTTTTCCCTCATGGAGGCATGATTCGGGTATCGACCCTCCATAATCGTCCGAAGATTCAGCTCCACAACATTGCAACTGTCAAAAGCGGTTTAATGATAATTTGAACTCACTTTTTCTTGGATTTCATCAAGAACTTTTCTAACATGCTTTTTTTGCTTGTATTCTTCTATGAATTCTTTTAATGCATCTGTTACGTGTTTTTTGACCTATAACAATAGTGTCAGCCTACTAAACCTTACCTTGGGTTTTTCTATTATCGCAAATATTCCTGCAGCTATTTCTAAGATTATTAAAACTGTCAAAAGAATACAGTACTATTAGGATTTCATAAGTGCAAATACTTATTCCTACCATAGTCAATAAACAGACATTCTTCGTGCATGCACCAAACATTCCCAAACCCCCTAAAACGAACAAGAAACATCCGAGGACAATAATGAAGATGATGAGTGATTGAAGCGGAGGTTCAATGTCTTTCCAGTGATTGACAACAGAATGTAGTCCAAGCGCACCAACCACAATGAGAGCAAGACCACATATCTGAATATGTTTAAACAACATATCCAAGAACTTACGAAGGCTGCACAGTTGAAAATAATTAACAAACACTGCAAGCACTTGTATCCACAACCAAGAGCCATGGTATTGACTTACGCGTGATAACACCCCACACCTTTTATAGTGCTTTGAAAAGGAAAGGTCAATTTCAATATCCAATGTCTTTTTAAAGGTCCAGTGCAGACCAACTAGTTTCTTTGCGCTAGGTTATTGTTCTTTTATTACGGTTCAAGGTATTCAGCAGTTCCCAATGGATAGCAGTTTAGCCACTTGACTGCACTGATTCTGGTTAGTTGAATGTTATTCATGAACATACGTCCCGCAATTTGTATGAATGCGTTTGTTTCAGGGCAGTATGATTTTTGAATATCAGTTAGTTGCAGTATGAAAACCATTTAGGCTAAAATTCAAAAGCTAATGAGAACATTTGAGAATTAAATAAATAAATGAATTATTAGCTCCATTCATTGGTAGTTAATATTGTGCGAGAGGACAGAAATGTAAGCAAGAGAGTGGGAACAGATAATAAGTGAAATAGAGCAACTGAGTGATGTGAAGAAACGGCGATGATAACAGCTAGCAGGTTCCGAGATATGCATCAGTCACAGATGGTCCGAGGGGAAGGTGAGAATCCGTATGTGTACGATTTTTGTCAATCCACTTCTGGAATCTATCCGTTGATGGAGCTGTGATCACTTCCGCTGGATAGCATCCTACGTTTCGATGACTTTGATAAACAAGAAGTTGGAACGAAATCAAAAGTTAACTCTTTGATGCACAACCTTCTAGGATTACCTCCCCGAATGTTGAGGTGATTTTTCGGCAACATGCTCGCGTTTGAATGATTTGACATACTTAATATGCCGTAAACTTCCATTGAGGATGAGAGGTTTTGTGTCGCCAATGTGAAATTATTATCTTCTAAAGATATACCACTCATATCCACGCAACTTCAGTTCTATGATTATATGACTAGCTTTTATTACGCAGATCTGAATACTTGTTATTTTGTCCATTGACAGTCCATTCTATTGAGGCTGTAAGTTTTATGCATCACATAAGGCAGAAATTTCTACTGGTTAAACTTTAACTCATTTTCACTAACTATTACTAATTTTATGTAAAATCCTTTTGAAGCTAAGTTGATTTCATTTGGCTTCTTATGAACTTCCAGATCTTAGCCGAAGCCATAGCAATTCATACATTCAACTCCAATTTATGTGTTCAGAAGTATTTCGTTACACCCCTATGATTTCCGTGGCGGGATGTGACATAACTTACCTTAAAAATCTTTTCTGAACTTCATTTCGTTATTCTTAGCATTATTTACACAAAAGAAATACATTATTTCATTGAACAAAAAATAAACATCCTCAAAGTGTAAAGCTTTTCGCCTGTATATATCATTTATTGAAGTTGTTACGATTATATTTATAAAAATCTGACAGAAAAAAAATAAACTAGTTCACAGTGAAGAAAAAACTACAACAACAACAACAACATGAATCAGGATATTGATAGTAATGGAATGGTAAACACTATGAAAGATAAGTGTAAACATATGTAGAATAAATGCTGAGAAATACAAATTCAATATATAATTGACAATAAGATATAATAACCTAATGTGCTTTCATACTGAATTCAGAATATCTTTCAAAATGCACAATTTACTTCTCATTATGACTGATTGAATCAACTGATGTGCAGAGTAGATCAATAGTGAATTAGAAACTACGCATGAAATCATTTGGTTATATCTTTATTGCTAAATTATTTATTGAAGGCGGTTTCTCAAAATTTATTCTACATATGTTTACTTTTATTCATTGCACACATATATTTCATCGTGTTTACAATCTTCATACTTAGTACAACAATGATAATAATAATAATTATTATTATTATTATTATTATTATTGTTTTTCATCGTGATCTGGTTTATTTTTGTTAGATTTCTTTAAATACAATTGTATTACATGAGATAAACAATTTCCAAGAGAAAAGCTTTACACTCTTAATACTTTTATTACCTTGTTTGATGCAACAATCTGTTTTGCTTGTTATTTTCAACAGTGAGTGTAATAAACAAACCTTTCCACACCAATCAATCAATCAATAATTTTTGTGTAATTCACTTTGAAATTTGCTCACGGACGTTTTGCAACATATTCAGATTTGTTAATCGAGTTTCTTTCATTCAAACAGTGTCAAGTACTGTTTCTCTTTTGCGTGAATTTCTAGTATAAATCGATACCTCTTTAGTCATTGTCACGTAACACGTTTTGATGAATAAAATGCTGAATAAACTAAGTATCTGAAGTGGAAAGAGCCACTGATTTCCATGGTTCATAAAAACACGTAACGTAACAAACCGTAGCAAACCAATACTGACTTCATAAATTTCAGTGAGTCTTCAATGTTATGAATTTCTCTATCACCATCGATTTCAATAAGGTCACATAATACACAATTTTATCAGACAGGTATTAAGAATAGTTTTATCAATTGCATTGTTCATAACTTTTGAGAAAAATAACTATTGCCAACCTAATGAGATTTGGTATATGCATTTTTAACTCCCTACAGATAACACAAATTGATGTAATTGACTTCGTTGTGTTTTGAATGATTTCCAGTCAAAATTCCTACCGACCAAAGCAAAACGGCCTAATGAATTTTGAGCATTATATCATTAGATGTGATGATAATGATTACCGAATTAATACTGAATGTAGACTAATTAAACTTTGATGTTGTATTGGGTAACATCATATTCACTCAATTAATTACACTACCTAATTTATCAAAGAATTTGAACAAATGATTGTACGTTGTACATTTATTGCGGTATATCGTAGCAGCAATTCATATATGAACAATATTCTCTTTGAAAGCTACAAATTACAGAACAACTAATCAAAGATGCTTCTTACTTAGAAATTAGTGACAAAGTCTAACTATGTCTCTAAAGTAATTGGCTTCACGCACGCACTTTTACTAGTAAATGCACTTTATAAACGTAAGTTCAAGCACGGTGTTTTTTACTACATTTAGGAAAAGTACAATTTTGTACAGGATGGTCATGTTAAATGAATGCTGTGAGTTTGTGCTTAACAGCCTTGTCGTTCCATTACTTCAGTAGTAAGTCATTTATGAGCTGCAGTGACTGAACAAAGATTTTCTTAAAACATATTTGTTGTGTACTGCCTTAACATAATTCATGTGATTGATCACAAACTCACCTGGAAAGCCAATTATTTAAGTAACGATCAGAATAACATTTAAACACTTTTCAATAACATCTACAGAACAAATTGGATCAACACAGTGAGATTGTCGCTTTTGCGTAATTGTACATTGTAGATGAAGAACGATTGAACGATTTCTGTCAAACTTATTTTGAATTTTCCTGTATAACAATGTTCAACGCTCTACCATATCTTGCTTACTTTGCTACATGATTCATATATATGCTTACTGTATACAGCTTAGTCTGTGGACATTTATCTCAGCAAACCACACCTCAAATTATGCAGCCATTTTCATCAACGTTTTTTGTCAACCTGGCGTTTAGCAAGTAATACTCGCTATCTGTTTTCTTTATAACTATCGCTTTTTCGTGTTGTTGTATGTTTTACGGTAATTAATTTTGGACATCTTAAAGTAATTTCAAATTTTGTTACTTACTTAATTACGCCAGTTACCCTAAATGGAACATAGGCCTCCGACCCGTATTCTCCCACCTACTCTGTTCTAGGTGTCCCCTACCAGATTTTCTAATCTTCGTTTATTCTTCCCATGTCTATCTTCATTTATCCGCGTAATGTGTTCCTCAGGCTTCCTTTTTTCTTTGAGCCTGAGGATTCAAAGAGGAATTGTCGTGTACTTTGGCTTTCTTATTTTATTTTGGCTTTTATTGTTTCAAATGAAGACTTGACCCGTGATGAATTCGGGTGATTACAGGAAGGACAATCTTATCCAACTTCAGCGCTTTTATCTAATTTCTTCCTCCACTACAGTTGGTTGTTACTGATGGTATCTGACCAACGGATTTGCAGTATCAAATGTACACAACTGTTAATAAACACTTGCATTTGGTGAATGATGACTTTCGTTGTTCTACAAATTTCCGCCACATACAGTACCACTGTCTTGATGTTCACAATAAAAATTTTGACTTTTGTGTTTGTTGTTAGTTTTCCTGAGTAGCAGATGTTGTTCAGTTGTAGAAATGAAGCCCTTGCTTTCCTGATCCACGCCTTCACATCTGCATCAGATTGACTTTGTTTATCAGTTATGACGTCAGGTATGTAAAGGTTTCCACATCTTCAAAAGCCCTTCCATCAGGTGTGAATCGGTTGGCGCATGTTTTATTGAATTGGCGGATCCGAGTTGTCATCTGTATCTGTTGTTCACCCTAACATTCTGACGTCTTAATAATCCAGTCAACCATCAGGAGAAAGAGAAGGCGTGATAGTAGGCAACCTTGCCTGACACCGGTCTTCATATTTTATGAGTATTTAATCTGTCCTCAATGCGCGACCTTGCAGTCTAGTTGATCACAAGAATTACGTCTGATGTTGACTATCTAGTTTATTTGATATAATAAATCACATTACAGATATTCTTCGGAAGACTGGAACAAACTCGTCAAAACTCTGTTTCCATGCCTCGTCTACACTGTCAGAAATTCTCCTAATATTACTTAAGGTTTGGAAATTTCGTTTGGAACTGTCATTGGCAGTATAGAAGAAGGATTGAAGCTAGGGCGGGATAAATCTTGTGCAGGTGATAACTTCGTTAATTTGTTTCGAGTTATTCTAAATTCATATGCAGTTTGTTGATTTTAAATACTCGAAGAATTCAACCTATCATTTATTTAAAGAATTCACTGTTCTGTGTACACATAAATCCTTGTAAAAGCTAATGAATAGGAATTATTCATATGAACACCAATATTTTCCATTACTCCCACCTTATTTATTTCCAGCTTATCAGCTCTATTGAATATAGGTGAATTTCAGAAGACATATACTCCACGACTTGGGTTTACAGATGAGGTAATGGCAACTAGGATCGACTTCAGGTTATGATCTTCATTAGTAAAGAAGTATGCAGTGCGAACTAATTTTCCGCGCTTTATCGAACAAAACACACAGTGAGGTATTTAAATTGTATAAATACTTATCTGCTCTTTCTTCCTGTTTAGTTTACTGGTTTGAACGTCTATCTTGAAGCATATATCTGAAAGAACAGAAAGGAGGGTTATTGTTCGTCTCTCTGAACGAAACCCTGCAAAACAAAAACTCAGTAATTAATGTGGTAGTTACAATAAGGCTTCCTCCCATCTGCTTATTAGTGACCACGATGCAGAAATTCAAAATTTTCAAATCGTAAATAGCCTACAACATACGACATTTTATCTAATTTCCAGCTTCTGGAAAGGCCCAAATCGGAATCATGCATTCAAAATAACGAGAAAATAATTAAGCGGAAATTTCTTTTCCCTGTTTATCTATTCACAAAAGGATATTTTATCGGTTGTACACTGGCCCGATGGATTATATATTTTCAAGTATGAATTCATTTTATCGATATTCTCTTGTGTCTTAACCGAGCTTTTGTCAGTTCAATTGTACAATAATTTCAGCCTCACTTTTAGAGCATGTCTCTTCAGTAACCTGTTTTAATTTCCTATAAGCTTTTATGAAATATTCACATTAGTTAACAGCAACAGCAACATCCTTACCATACAATTTTCCAAAATTGCTGTTCTCAGTCTTAATTCTTACTGATACTTACCACTCTGATACAAAGAAAGTAATCTGTATGTTTACAACTGCTCAGTACAATCATCTTGAGATTGTGAGCCAGAAAGTAAATAAACTTGTTTGTTGGTATTTATTCTTCCATTGATTTCTTATGAACTGTGCGGCATTTTGAAGATCGAATACTTAAAGTACATTTCGTGTTGAATTTGGCACGATCAACAACTTTAAAAGGTTATCTTCAAGTGTAAGCCTCATCGGGTATTGACAAGATGTGAAATTGTGAAATCCCTTTAAATTATTTTAATTAGTAATGAAGAGTAAGAGTGGACGTTGTCCACTTGTACACATTTGGAAATCTATACACAAGAGATAAATTATTCTCCAAACCATTCACATAATATAGATTTTCATCGCTGAATGCATTGGTTCCATATCTTTTGTTTTAAAATCAACATGTATACCTTTTTTGTGGTCAGCAGTTTCTTTTGAATAGTTTCTATGTACATCTACACGCATCTAAATCCTAGTTGACTTTCAATTACACTTACAATAGTTTCTGACTTTTGTGCATAATCCTGGATGAAATAGATGTTCAGAACCTTCCGGAGCTTTCAGAATCAAGGCTTCAGTGAACTGTGACAGTGAACTGTGAGATGAGAACCGGATATATTTTTTCGCTTGGTCTATTTATGTAATAAATGTTTAGTGCGAAATGAGTCAACAAATAAATCAATTTTCTTTTAAAAGTCAAACTATTAGTAAAGTAAGATATATTAACTTTCGAATACATAGTTTATTTGAAGAGACGGAACAACAAAAATGTGTATAAAATTGATAGGTAAATGTTTCTCAATTTAACAGTAAAGTTGAGATGTTCTTCACTGGACGTTTTCAGTGGTTGTTTTTATTTCTGTTTGTATTTATATTCATTAAAGTAATGTAATTCTGTTAATCATCACCCCGCTTTATAGCCAATAGAACACATACTGCGAATATTAAGCAAGTACACTGTACTAATGCAAATAGAAATACGCTGACTATGATAGCATTTATGTGTGCTTTGCTTATTTCAATGACTTTTTTGATACATCCCTGAAAATAAAATTTGGGGTATAAAACAATGATTTTATTACAGCATAGGTCTGATTAATTCGTGCTAAATAAAACGAACTATAAACAGCATAAAAATGCAAAAAGGTTTGTTTTATAATGATTTTATCATTTGAAAATTCTTGGTCAGGTTCATCTTTTGCGAAATACCTGAAGCAACACTCATCTTTCATACCTTGTATTAAATATTTGGTAATTTGTATCTTTACGAATCAAAAGCGATATAATACCTGAAACGTGGAATTTTTCAGATGATTTTATGGTCATCTTATTCTAGATTTGTAGACCTTTTGAACCAGAGAAATTTTAAAGCAAAAGTACTACTTGGAAGACCTTTTTCGAGATCTAATTCCGTTTATATCATGTTCGATAAATGAACTGTTGTATTCAAGCCCATATATTATAAGGATAATTACAGAAATACAGGAAGAAACAGTTTTTGTGATCATTTGCTGCCTTTTTCTGAATTAGATATTCTCAGGTGAATGTCAAATAAGTAACTCCTGCTTTTCAGACAGTTGCCAAAATATCTTAATCAAATTCTTACAAACTTTTGGCAAGCAGAATAGGAGTATTTCATAAAAGTAAGACAAGTATTTTCTGGCAATGTGATATATGTAGGCAGTTTGTGAGAAGACAGGAAAAATTTTAGATGCATATTGGGCTGCCTCAATTTCGATGTCAGCTTCATTTGAATTCACAAATATAGACAACTGAATAAAATAAAGAAACTTTGTAGTTAATCAATATTAAAATCATCGCGCCTTCCAAAAACGTTTTTTACTCTATGCTTAAGTTCAAACATGTATGTACCACACGAAGTCTGTCTCTCATCTGGCTTGAAAGTAAAATATGAGTGAGTCGTGAAGTCATTCCAGCTAATAATATTTACAAAACTACAAGTAAATCTATCCTACATTTGAGAAGTTGTAAAAACGCATATATACATCAATCTACAAATAGGCAAATGCAGACATGTAAGCTTAACAAATCTCAAAAGCCTTCTTCTGTAGAGTGTCCTTTATCTCCTCATCGCAGTTTAAAGGGCTGGTATGGGAGTGGTTAGGCATAAGACAGGCAGTATGAAAATCCCATCTCCACTATTTCCTCATACCTTACGTAAGGATGTTTCTCAGTGTTTGCGTATAATGAGAAGCTTTTTGAGCCAACTACCAAAAAATAAGTCATATGATTAGGCGAGTTTGAATATGTTTTGTTAACTACAAGGTTCCATGTAGCAATGAAAGTTCTCTAAACATGATACAAAAATATTTGTTGTCGCTCGATTCAGTAGACTTTGTGAGTAGAGAATGGCATCATTATTGGAAGAAATATATAGGTAGCATTATTTCCTAACCAGCAAATAAAGTATCCGTTGAATGTGGCTTTCTTTATGTGATTCGTTGGACTAACTGTTCTTTAAGCTTTAGTTCCACACCTATTAGTCGTGTTTTAGTCTTAGTATATTAAGGCATCTGTCTGTTGGAACACAGTTGGAAGTACTTTTTGGGAAGTGCAAATACCAACATACTAGAAAATCTTTGCCAGTGGACTATTTAATTTACAAGTGATTGTTTGTTTTTACTTCTAATTTCTAAACAGAATCTTTTGTGTGTAATTAACTTCACTCGACGAGGAGACTTATTACCTAGTCTCTTTACGTACAACAAAGTGGTTCACCAGTATTATAAATTACACATCAACGAGCAAAATAAAGAAATTCGTGACTTTCAGACAAAACCTATGTGAAAACGTACCTCTTCAAACGGTTGGCCACCCTCGGAGCATGATTCAGGTAATGGCTGACTATAATCTTTCGGAGAGTCAGCACCGCAACATTGTAACTATAAAAACGGGCATAATGATAAATTAAACCTCACTCTTTTTTGGATTTCATCGAGAACTTTGCGAACATGCTCATCTTCGTTGTATTTTTTTACGAATTCTCTTAATGCATCAGTGACGTGTTTTTTGACCTATAATGATAGCGTCTACATAGTAAACCTTACCTTGGGCTTTTCTACTACCGCAAATATTCCTGCGGCTATTTCCAAGATTATTAAAATGGACAAAAGTATACAGTACTACAAGGATTTTATGAGTGTATATATTTTTTCCTACCGAGGTCAATAAACAAGCATTCTTCGTGCAAGCACCAAACATTCCTAAAGCTCCTAAAACAAGCAAGAAGCATCCGAGAGCGATGATGAAAATGATAAGAGATTGCAGTGGAGGGTCAAGTTCTTTCCAGTGATTGACAGCAGAATGTAGTCCGAGGGAACCGACCACGATGAGCCCGAGACCACATACCTAAATATTTTTCAGCAACATAGAAGATAACTTACGAAGGCTCCACAGTTGAAAATAATTAATAAACACTGCAAGCACTTGTAACCACAACCAAGAGCCATGGCACCAACTTACGAGTGATAACTTCCCACACCTTTTATAATACAGAAAAGGGACAAGGTCACTTCCAATATTTCAATATCTTTTTCACGAGCTGGTATGAAGCAGTTGATTTCTTCACACTCAATTCTTGTTCTTTCAGTAAGGTTCTAAGTGTTTGGTGGTGTCCATTGGATGGCGGTCTAGCCACTCGACTTAACTAATTCTGGTCATTTGGCAGTTGTTTGTAAGTTTGTATGTCCCGTGATTTGAATGAGTACGTTTGATTCAGTGGAGTGGGTTTTCCGGATACCAGAAGGCCGGAGATCAATCAACTACAGTGTGATTAATAGTAGGGAGAAAAGTCTAACGCTAATAGGAATATGATGAACTAAATAAGTGAATGGGTAATTAAATTAGTGAAGATTGTGAAGTATAAGCGAGGGAAAGGAAACAGAGATTATAAGCGAGTCAGTTAAAGTAAGTGACCTGTAAAATTGGCAATGATGGAAACTAGCACGTCTCCAGACATGTATCAGGCACATCCGGTTCAAGAAGAAGATGAAAGTCTGTGAGTAAGTGTTTGTGAAATCTCTTCACGTAGCTATGCATTTAGGAGTCTGTGGTCACCTTGTCTGTCCATTTTCGGATGACTCTAACCGACAAAAAGTGAGAGCTAACCCAAACAATTGCTCTTAAATGCACAATTTTTCCAAGTTTTTCCTGAAAAATGTGATGTTTTTTGGCAAGCTGCTAGTGTTTGACTGATTTAACATACAGAATATGCTGTAAGCCATTATCAGATCACCTTGAATTCTTTAGTAACTCAGAAGGATTATTGCCAAGTGCTGGAGTCTATCTTCATTAGATAATCTTCTTCAGCTCTGTCACCCAATTAGCTCCTCGTCTTTGCACTCGATCCAGACGATTTATGTCTCTTTTAAGAATAGAGGGAAGCACGATTATTTGAGGCGGTAAGTATGTTTTAGACAGTGCTAAGAAGAATTTCGGGATAATAGCAACAAGTTATCTCCGCATAAAGTGAAGAATTGCATTAACATTGGTCGCGTCTCCTATACAGTTCAAACTGCTGTCTACGCTTCCTGTTCCCAACCAAAGCAACAAAACGCTTTGAATAATTTTTCGAATCCTTGGAGCTTCAAGACTGGACTCAATATGTCGACTGCCGCACCATACATCACCATATTTTGGATTTGATTTTCACGAGTAACCGTATACATTACCAGGCATCAACTATAATATATTCATAAAAAGCCACAACTACAACACGTAAAACCATCACACCCCGGATAAATTAACGTAAGATTAATTGGACAAACTTCCAGAAGTGCCTCGGAAACACTAATTGGACTACCCTCTATTGACTTACCGCTGATTCCGTCTCGTCATCCTTTTCCCAATTTACAAATATAATAGTCTTATACTTTTCCGCCTACTTCATATGACATGATCCCGCCACTACATTCTGAATGCTCATAGTTTATCTGATAACCAGTACTCTTTTCTCCATAATTGTTGAGTGTTTTGCATTGATGACTAGCCTATAGTTTATAAGTTGTAACAACCGAGGGAGAAGGTAAAAAAACTTCCGAAAATAGTGCTATGCAACAGGATATGAAAATTAGAGCCTCGAGTAGAAAATAAAATGCTGTCTTACAATTGTTTTAAATGAGCCTGACAAGACAAATGGAGGGAGGGTGGCGTCGCTGTTCAGCAAGCTTCGATGGTGAGGGACATCACTTCAATCCACCTATGTCTGTAGGGCAGAACATTTTGTTTATATCCGGGTTTTTTTGATTTATGAGGTGACTATAATACTTAGTTTGCTTTTATACACTTGCTACTTCAAAGGCTCATGTTTCAAGTAATATGACGAGAGAGCTGCTGTGCAGAAGGAATCTGCAAAATGTTTGCTCAGGCACCTAGAGTGTTAATGAGAGTTTGGCGTTTGATTAAAAAAGTTTGACAGTGAACATTATAATTATCAGTGTTTTTGACAAACTTTAGTCTTTTTCCTAAAACACCACCTTCATTGTAAAGACATATAGTTTCTCCTCTACCCACATTGCTACATTTCAATACCCATGTAGAATCCTTTTTGAATGTTTTGTTTTTTGGAAAATCCCTCCATGTTTATATATTTTTGTTATGACATGACGGACTTTTTCTGTTGACATTTTTGGTATTTTATTTGATTCCAATTTCAGATTTATCATTGTATATTGTTATTATTTCTATATTTTGTACTTATATTGAAGTTTTTATGTTTGCTTCTGAACTGTACATATGTTGTTTAAATTTGATATAATATGGCTACCGCCACATTTTTGGATTTGATATCGTGCAGTATAGGAGTTCACCTAGACTTCGGAACCTCGATACTCATTCAGAGTAATTTTGAATTGGAAGGCGTAAAATTTGTTAGGTATTGTTTGTATTTCCATTTACTATCTATTAATAGACCATTTTCCCCTAGAATTATTGTGTTTTTATATTCAAAATCGGGAAGTGCGTCCGACATACGTCTATTGGAATCGAATTGAACTGCCACGGTAGAAAATCCAATTACAGTCTAACAAATTTTGGAAACCAGTCCATTTACAGTCTGGAATTATTCCTAAGAACATTTATATTCTGGAATTATCCATTACTTTTGATTAGAAGACCAATTACAGTTGGATTATTAAGAATTATAAAGAAACATTTGGAAATTTAATCGTTTATCACACTAAACTTTCTTGAAAGAAGAATTTTGGATTATTTATCGTATTTTCGTATTCGAATTGTATCTTGGATGACGAATTTTTGATTTTGGACATCTCTGATTGAACTTATCTGTGGAATTCCTATATTTTGTATTTGTTATTTATCTTCCGTTGAACTTCACTTATAATGTCAAGTCGCAAGAAATCAAACACGAGGAGGGTGGAAGAGCTTGACGGATCCCGAAACGCTAAGCAAGTCGTTATTGATACTTTTTTAATGGGTAACCACTCCGATAATACTGATGTTATGTCTGATACTTATTATTGTAAGTCACCTTTGGCAGGCATTAAGGAACCAGGATTAAGTGAGAGTTCTAAGGTACCAGAGACGGATCAGATGCTTAGGACACCGATAGTAGGCTTAGAACTACCTAAGGTTGAACTTTCATTTTTTGATGGAAAGTCTCGCGACTATTTTAGATTCATGCGTCAAATAGAAACGTTTATAGAACCAAGAGTAAAAGATGACCAAGTGCGTTTATTGTATTTAATTCACTATTGTAAAGGAAGGGCAAAAAATGCGATTGAAGGTTGTATTATAATGGATCCACAAGCTGGATATAAGAGAGCTAAGGCCATTTTAAAACAGCTCTTTGGACAGTCGCATGTAATAGCCCGGGAAACCTTAGAAGACTTATTTAGAACTGGGAACGCAGATTTTAATGATCCTGAGGAATTGACGAATTTGGCTATTAAAATGCAGAATGCTGCTTTAACCTTAGAACAGCTAAATTGTACAACGGAACTTCATTCCATGGTTACTTTAGAACGAGTAGTCAGGCTCTTACCTCGTCGAATGCAAGCCCAGTGGGCAGAGCTGGGAATCAAGTGGGACGAAGAGGAGAGAGAGCCTAATTTCAATGAATTGACGGAATTTATTATGTCTCGTGCTAAGATAGCTAGTAGTAGGTTCGGAAGATTAGCTTATCGGGCTAAAACAGGACATAATACGGAAGCTACTAGTGTTCTGAGTGCGAGACATAAGGATTCTTCGTTTCTATCTAACGTTCGCCCGGAAGATAAGAGAGTCGTCAATTATATCACGAAAGCATACGCTGATGAAGGACGAGTATGTGACCGTAACGATGTAAAACCTCTTGATGCGTATCCTAGTAAGAAGCCGGTTGGTGTAACAGATAAGATGGCTTTTCTAAGTATGGAAAAGAAAGAAAAAGGTGAAAAGTGTAGGCATCAAGATGGATCCGAAGTGTGTGATGATAAAAGCCTCTTAGCTGCTCGAAAAGCCTGGAACGGTTATTTGGATTCGAGTAAACAGAGGTTAATGAATTCAGTAAATATGAATAAGGCCCAGGCAGGATTGTCTGGACGGAATAAAGCCTATTTTCGGAACCCTTCATTTAGGGTAAATTATATAACGGGACCTAGAGTAGATTCTAGGATAAGTGATGGCGGTACTGTAAAGGCTAAGAAGCCTAGGAAACAACATGATGCTACTATTATTAAGAAGCCTAAACCTCATTCTCTTTCGGATGCTATGACTAGCAATGGAAATAGTAGCCATCAGAATCTTAGTAGTGACAGCGATAATAAGGAGACAGAAAGTGTGAGCAGTCCACTTATAGTGACTAGTCTATCAACTTCATCGAATGAGCCTCCTAGTGTTTCGACGTCATTGGACCTCGTCACGAATGTTAAGTTGATTGAGGATACACAAGGTTGTGTAACTGTAAGTGTCCCTATTTCGGTTGACTGTCAGTCAAGTGATGATAAGAAGGAAGCGTCTGATGGTAACAACCAATCTACAGTGTTGCATGATAATGATGCTATTGATGAGCATATGTCTTGTGTCTCTGAAACGGAACATGAAGAACAACAAGTGAGTATATCAGTTTCGAATTGCGATACTAATGCTGTTCTTTCATGTAGTGATATGAGTTATACAAAAATGGAAGAGTTCCACTCTACGGATGCTAGTGCAGACCGAATCGACGCGACTTGTCTGACAGAACGGAATCATGATGACGTTGATAATAATCTGGATGTCACTGATGTGACAAATGAGTTACCGACGATGACGAATGCTGATCAAACCTCCTCTGTATCAGGAGATGGAGAGATAAATATTGATCCCACGTTATGCTACTTAAAGTCTTCTGGAGACGATGAAATGTCAAAATTGGAGATCCCACCCTTGCATATTATCTATGGGTCAAGAATTTCTGTTGATAAGTCAGCATCACGGACTTCATTGTATCTGCTGATCGGAGCAAGTGGTGGTGGATTGGCGACTCGTCCCCATGATAGGGAATGTAGTTCCCGGATAGGATATGACCAGTTTTACGACGTGTTGTACATGTTCGTGTGGGTTAATTGGGTAAGGTTTATACTACCGTTAGGTCATGCTACGATAGATAGGGGAATCAAGGGCCTGATGGGAAAGTATAGGTACCTAGTTAGCATGATAGGTCATATCCATGTTGGATGGCGGGTAGGCGTACTGCTGTAAGTCCTACACGTTCTTCCGGTGTGGATTAGGGGATGAGTGGGAACCCTAAATAGAAGTGTCATTAACGCTTGCTTTTTGCATGGAGGGATTTTGCGGGCCGGTGTAGAATCCTTTTTGAATGTTTTGTTTTTTGGAAAATCCCTCCATGTTTACATATTTTTGCTATGACATGACGGACTTTTTCTGTTGACATTTTTGGTATTTTATTTGATTCCAATTTCAGATTTTATCATTGTATATTGTTATTATTTCTATATTTTGTACTTATATTGAAGTTTTTATGTTTGCTTCTGAACTGTACATATGTTGTTTAAATTTGATATAATATGGCTACCGCCACATTTTTGGATTTGATATCGTGCAGTATAGGAGTTCACCTAGACTTCGGAACCTCGATACTCATTCGGAGTAATTTTGAATTGGAAGGCGTAAAATTTGTTAGGTATTGTTTGTATTTCCATTTATTATCTATTAATAGACCATTTTCCCCTAGAATTATTGTGTTTTTATATTCAAAATCGGGAAGTGCGTCCGACATACGTCTATTGGAATCGAATTGAACTGCCACGGTAGAAAATCCAATTACAACCCATTAGCCTTCATTGCAGTAACTCCTTGTTTGAAGGTAATATTACTACGATTTTTTTAATTTTGATGGTTTGTAAGAAGTTTATCTTGACATATCATTACTTCGCCTGATTTATCATGAATTGTTAATCAGTGCTTTGGTTATATACAGATAATTACCTTGTTACTCTTTTTTCTTTTCTCTTTCTTTTGTCCTTTCTCAGAACCTTACTGATTCCTCTACGCAAAACGCATCTGACGTTAACGCACGTCAAGGTGGACGCCCGGGAAGTGACATCCGCTCACATAGCCGCAACTGCACGCGAGACCGAATTGGTCAAAATCAAACCTTTCCTACAGCCCCTTACATCCCTTTTTATCTTCACGACTAACTCTTCTCACATTCCTTTATCACGCTGTTCCCCTAATGCAAAAGATGCGAGTACACGAACGTTATTCCTGGTATCCGGAAACCACGTTCTGACTGCATGTCGGAGAACTGAATATCTGGATATTGTGTCAAATAGATCAACAGGTTTCATTAGCTAGGATTTTACAATCTCACGTCATCGATGTATGCTGCGACTCGGAATGCACATACAGGATCCTACTAAAATCATTATTCTGATTTCACCTTGTGAAATAAAGGAGCAGCTCGATTTACTCTCCATGTATCAGGTAGCCCTATTGCAGCTTCCCGAAGTCTTGCTGGCGTAGGTAAAGCATTGAGTCTTAGGGTAGAACTAGGGCTCCTAGACTGGATCCCAGTAGATAGTCGTTTGTGCGCCGTCCGACTGAACGGGACAGTAAGGACTCGAAAAAATAGTGATGCCTGTCGTTGCCTCTTCGTCATATCTGCCTACGCCCCCACTGACTGCAGTGCAAACGTGGTTAAAGATGAGTTTTACAGAAAGCTTTCGGGCCTCCTCCAAAAAGCTAGCGCTCTGATGCATTAATAATGGCTGGTGACTTAATTGCTCAAGTACGTAGACTAAGTGAAAAGGAGAGACACCTTGGTAGGTCCTTCGGTTTCGCGGCTCAAACAACAGACAACTGTGCTCAGATAACCGCCTAATTTTAGCAAGCACTGTCTTGTCGCCCAAGTAAAAACTTCTCCTGACCTGGTGACCGCCAAAGTTGTCCCAACTTTGGACCCAAATAGATCAGCCACCGATAGAGAGGATCGGAAGAAGAATGTCGCTTGTTCTACGGAACATGTTTAGATTCAAACCATGAACTAGTTCGAGCCCCTATTTGTTGGTGACTTGCAGGATCTAGAGAGGACAATTTTCAGAGTTATGTCTAATGATAGTGTAGTGCCTCCACATTTATTTGCACCCGCTTACGTTTTAATTTGCTTAAGCCCTTTCGATTAATTTATTTAACCAAGTCATTTGTATAGCAACAACTCATATGTACCATTGGTATTTTTTATTATCTGTTTTGTATGAGCTTGTACGACTGAGCATTGTTTACGCCTACGCGCTTACTTATCCTTTTCGCTTAATTGTTAATCTCTTAATTTCACCATGAACTGACATAATTTGTATCGCTTGCTTTTGACCTTGTCAATCATTCGTCGCTTTTATTCATATGTGTGCATATCTATTTCGCTTGTCATATGTCTGTCTTATTTTTATCTGACTTTATATTCTGAGTCATGTTCTATCTCTTTGAGTTGGCGCTTAGTCTTCTACAATTCTCTTCGCACATTCGTTCTCATTGTAACCCATTGAGTTGGCTCTTAGCCTTCCCTGATTCGCTTCGCTTTGTGGTGTGTCCTGAATAAACGTATTCATCAATACGAGATCATGTTCTGATTTATAAAACGAGCTTAAGAATACGCAATAAAACGACACACCACAATAGCACGGACATCAATATGTTTGAGGAATAGCTAGAAAATCAGTCGGGCGGCCATGTAATAAGTGATTCCTATGCAGAAGCTGCTTGGAATGATGTCAAGAGGGCTGTGGAAGAAACCATGGATATCAGTGCCATCAATCGAACTGATGGACACTCGTAAACTCATCACACCCGGTTCTGTACATGACGAAGAGCGAAGTCAGCTTAAGTGCAGGCTGTTAAAAACCTTTCCCAATGATCGCGCACAGTGGTGGCTAAAGAAAGCTAGAGAGATGGAAAGGGCAGCGGCGATAGCTAACAGTTTTGCAATTTTCCCGCCTTATCAAGGAAACCAATATTGGTCCTCTGAATCTTAATGAAGTTGAGAAAGCAATAGAGCAGCAGCGGCTGATAGGCTTACCCCTGAACTTTTTAGTCTTGTTCAGTCAGCTAGGTCTGACTGGTCTGAATTCCTGATTGTCTCAATTAATAAGAAAGTACAAAATTCTTATTTTGACAATCCCAGGGGATTAGGTCTTACTAATATAGTTTCTATTTGTAAGCCACGATTAAGCTTAGACGCATAACTAGAGCTTTGAGCAGCAGGCTAGAGAAAACCAGGCTGGCTTAACATTGTCGTAGATAGGCTTCCAGAGTTAATATTATCATCGTCGAACTCATTGACAGTGGACCTCCTGCCAGGAGGCACACTTGCTGACTTTCAGTATGCTGATCACATAGTTCTATTTGGTGCTCCATTGGGAGTAACAGGCGAAAGCAAGAAGTCAAAACAGAATTCTATTGCTCACTGATTGTAAATATTCTTATTTCAAGGCGTTTTATTTTCAATGAAAGTTTAGTCACTACGAAATTTATTTTGATAAATACATTTCACTCGTATTTTTTGAATAGTCTTCTATGCAGCCGTAGATTGTGAGTTAGGTCATCGATTAATCTTCAGTCCACGTGCACTTTAGTCGATTGGTTATTTTAACACTACGTTTTAAAAAAACGAATAATATTGTTTTTAATTACGAGTGCCTGTTTTCATAACGTATACATATATTAGAGTAGACCTTTTACCAACAGTCTCGCTTATCGACTTAGAATATGCCGATGACGCAGTCCTACTTGGTGAAGACGCTGACAAAATGCAGATTCTTCTGACTACCATAAGCAACAATGCAAGCATGTTCAGATGAGGTTCTCACCCTTGAAACGCGAAATTTTGCTCCAAGTTTCGGTTTCATCGGCACCTGAAATTGTGATAGGGAGTGAAGTAGTTGAGCGTGTAGACCGCTTCACTTATCTTGGCAGTCTCATCAGTGCTGATGGCCTGGTGACTGACGAAACCTCAGCGCGGATACAGACGAATTTTGCCAACATGCGTTACCTTTGGCGCAGACGAGATATATTTTTACGAAACAAAGGATGAGTGTACTGCGCAGCAGTTACGTCTGTCCTCCTACATGGATGCGAAACATCGCCATTAAGATTGGAAGATAATCCTAGGTTATCAGTATTCGATTACAGATATCTTCTTTGTTGTTCATTGTAACTGACTGACTGTCACAGTTCATATCAAGAGCAATCCAGTTCCGAGAAAATCGCTTCTGAGATATACAAACAACTCAGCAACTCTACCATGCACATACGCATACAAACTCTACTCTTTCGATTTCAACGTACATAAATCCAGCTTCTCCTCTATCCACCTGACACTGCACAACTCTTCCTTTCTTTTCTGTACTCTTTTATCTGTGGGTTATATTCTTATGTTCCCATACTTTAATTTAAATTAAGTGGTCAGTATGAAGTTTACCTTGACTTACTACTGTATTGACTACTTCAACATGACAGGTTAAGTAATGTTTTAGTTATATATATACACTTGCCACACTGCTGCCTTTTTCTCTCTCTCTTTTCTCCTTTTCAGAACCCCATTTACGGTGGGAAATCCTTGGCGACTCTAGGGAACATGCACCCTAGGTACATGACTGTCTGGATCACAGCTCGTATCAAGCACGTTCCGTTTGAGCTTCCCCAACAAATTCACTATTGATCTCGGCAAATCACCAAAAGAACATATTGTGCACCTTCCTTATTTGTACTCTATTATTGAAAATGTGGCTGTATTATACTGTTTCTGTCAGTGACATGGTGTAAATATGCAATCAGAAACTGACTCTTACACTTAATTTAACTGCTATAACCTTCGTTTGCTTTCGGCTCTTTAGATTGATGCGACGACTAATCAGTAACGCTGAGGTTGCTCTTATACGCTTGCTACTTCTGTGTTTGATTGAGTGATCCCAGTTATCCACAAATTTAGGAGGTTATCGATTTATTGATACTTTGATCACTTTCACAATTCTATTCCTAGGAACTAGGATCTTTGGTCTAATACTAAGCCTAAAATTCAGACATCTACCAGTTTCCTTGTTACTATAGTACTATTAATATTTAATCTCAAATAACAGTATGTTACAAAAGGCATGCCAGTTTACAGGCCTGATTTGTTTGTCGCAAACGCTTTCACATTTACTGTAAAACTTATCGCAGTTGAGATAGTAGAGAAAAACCTAATCAAGATTTCAAAGCCACCCACAGAAGAAAACACAACTAAATATGTGGTCAACATCTCGTAGCAACACCTATCGACAACAGAAGAACAAATGCTCCAAAAAGGATTAAACTATAACACGAAGGACGCTTCAAAACTCGAATTCTTCGCTGCACTAGAGCCATCACTCAAAACGGCAGGAAGAAGTGAATAAACTCAACAAGAAATAAGGCGAACCATAGTACCACTAACTCGACGGAAGAGAGACAACAACCACCTGACAGCAGAACAACTAAAGGCCTTAAAGAAACTCAGAACCATGGAAGACATAGTCATAGTTCAAGAGGATAAAGGACGAACCACAGTAATTATGGACAAGGAAGCCGAGGAACTCCTTAAGGATAGAAGCGTATATTAACCAATCTACACAAACTTAATAAAAAAAGTTGAACTACCAAATCTCAAGGACTCTAAACATGCTGGTTAAAGCAGGAAATATATCAAAAGAAGGTCAATGGATAATGAAATACAATGAACCAGTAATTCCACGATTCTACGGTAGGTCGAAACTCCACAAACCCAACATTTCACCATAACCAATTGTGTGCCTTCCCAGAAACCCGACCTACAAACTTATCAAGAGAAATTTGAAGGATATTAAAACATATGGTGGATGGATCCAACTACTCCATTAAATCTGCCACACAACTCGTGGACAAACTCAAGGGATTCAATTCGACAACGACGAAATGATGATATCCTTTGACGTAACAGCCTTATTCACCTCAATAGAGCAAAGCTTAGCTAAAGAAACTCTTTCCCTGCTCCTCATCAGTGACACAAATCTGCACAAATATTTAAAGCTTCAGAGTTCAAGTTTGCTTGAAATCATCAATCTATGCTTAAAAACGTATTTTCAATTCAACAACAGAGTCTACGAACAAACAAAAAGAACACCAGTGGGATCATCAATATCAGGACTCATCGTGGAAGCGATAATGCAGAGACTAGAAGCGTCGATTTTACCAGTGATCAAGCCAAAAATGTGGGTTCGCTATGTAGACGACACATTCGTTATTATCAAAAGGAATGAGCTGGAGAGCATCTACAGTCGGATCAACAAAGTTTTCGATGGAAAAGGAATCAAGCAACAGTATATCATTCCTGAATGTGCTAATCACCAGAACTAACACGGGGAAACTGGAAAATCAAGCATTTCGGAAATCAACCCACACAAACCTAATTCTCAACTACATTAGCAATAACCTAAGGACTGACAAAATCAGCTGCGTATAAACGTTGTTCAAGAGAGCGAAGACACACTACAGCACACTTGAAGCACAAAGAAATGAAGAAGAATATCTAATGATCATCTTCCAAGAGAACGGCAATCCACGCAACTTCATCAAAAAACACCAACCGAAATCGTCAACAGATGCGAAATCAAGTACAGAAACCAATAAACGGATCATCCTACCATACATAAGAGAGATAGGAACATTCAGCACGACTAATGAAACCATTTGGAATAGGTGTGGCACACAAACCAACAGAATCACTTCAATCAATCTTATGTAGACTAAAAGACAAAATGAAAAAGGAAGAAAAACCGAATATCATCTACAAAATAAATTGCTCAGACTGTGAAAAACACTACATTGGAAAAAGTGGATGGCCTCTTCAGCTTCGTTTACGTGAACACCAATTAGCAGTTGAACGCAACGACAATTTTTCGCGTATATCAATACACACCGACAATTCGATTGAGACAATGTAGAAATTCTGGAAAGGGGGAGGACAAAGAACACTATAGAATTTTTAGAAGCTTGGCAGTCAGGTCCATCAGCTATCAACAAACCTGTCGACATTGACCCGATTTATCAACCAATCGGAAAAATCACAGACGACATAGGATCAAGAAACAGATCAAGAGAGGGATGCAATCAAAACAAAGGTGCAAACAACGAAAGGTTTAAGGTCAACAGCAACCAATCAAGATCGAGGTTAGCAGAACAATTTACAGGTCAAATGTGGAGAAATTCGAATGCTTCACTTCTATCTAAAGTTTATGCTGATGATATTGTTCAGAACAACAATGATAAAAGCTCCACAACCAAGACATCCACCTCAGAGAACCAAACACCACCACCACTGTTATCGCAGTTAAATTAAGCATAACAGTCAGTTCCTGATATCACATTTACGCCATGTCACTGACAGAAACAGTATGAAAAAGCCACATTTTTAATAGGAGAGTACAAATAGGGAAGGTGCACAGTAGGTTTTTTGGGTGTTTTGCTGAGATCAATAGTGGATATGTTGGGAGAGGTCAATTGGAACGCGTTAGATACAAGCTGTGAAGCAGACATGCATGTACATAGGGTCCATGTTTCCTAGAGGCGCCATGGATTTTCCACTCTGAATATGGTTCTGCGAAGGGCGAAAAGAGAGAGAGAAAAAAAGGGAAGACAGGAGGAAAGTGTATATAAATAACTAAAGCACTACTTAACCTATCATGTTGTCAATACAATGGTAAGTCAAGATAAAGTTCATACTGACCACCGAAAATAAAGTAAATTACAGGAATACAAGAATACAACCCACAAATGAAGGAGTACAGCAATGAGGAAGGAAGAGTGGTGGAGAGTGTCGAGTGGATAGAAGAGAAATTGAAGTAAGAAGGTAAATTTATGAACGTGTAAGTCTAAATTTCAGTGAAAAAAATAGTAGAGTTTGTAAAAAAAATTGATAATTAAAATTTTTTCACTGTAAAATTGTAAGAACTGTAGGCAACTCCTTTTGTGCTGGTTACTGAATAGACTAAAAAGTAGGATATAAGACAGTTTTAAAATGGAAATACATGAGATATGAGCGTCATGGGAAGAAAATAGTAGTGGTAATTTGGGTGAATATATACCACACAAGAATATAACGTGAAAGACACCCGAAATCGCAGCGCTGCCTTTGACCGTTCTAGCAAGCAACTTCGCAGGGATCCAGTAAATTTTCTACAAGTCCACTGTTTGCAAGTAACATAATGTTTGTATGCTGTTGTAGGACTAACTAGGAACAGAACCTTTGATCGAGAAAGCTAGGCTTACTGCACAGCGGTTCAGATCCTGTATGATTACATTTGCTTGGTTTGTTATTTCTAACGTTTACTAATGCAGGAAGATAAAGTTTATTTACTCGGTAATGGTTAAACGTCTCAATCTGTTAGCTAAAGATGGATAGTTTCCTGTTAATAGTAAGAGGCCTACGAGATAATGTCAGACTCGAAGAGCGAACATTTGGAGCATTCATATATGGCCAAACAAGGCGCGTTAACGTAAACACTGTTGACAAATTGATACTTGAAATTTAGTAACACATGATTTCGTGAATGTTTATTAAGACAACAAAATATAAGTTATTCACTGTTTCTGTCGTGCGGTTAGTTAAAGGTCATCTACTTTATAAATAATTTTTGTTACAGCTTGTAATTCATCAAACCGTCCATTTCTTTAGCAAGCATTTTGTTTGTGTTGGATTTTAATATTTCTGTAAGTCCTTTGCTCCAGTCACATTGTCACGGTAGATAAATCCCCACCATAAATAATTATGTATGTCTTAGATACTGATGATGACCTCATTAGTTTTACTGGACACACACTGCATGAAGATAGATGGCCACGCATGTGTACACTGTTCAACACATTCTCTTGCATCAACTTGCAATAATAGTTCACTCTCCTATTAACATCGCAATCATTCTTCAGATGTGCCTTCGATCCTCTACATTCCTGGACTCTGGATTGACTTGGCTTCAAATATCCTCAATGAAAGGTGTTAATGAAATGGCGATGTACAACTCTGGAAATCCGTGGCATCGTAATTGGCGAGCACGGAATTATCTGATACACATAACGAGAAACCGTGAGTCTGTTGCTTGTCATGACAATACATACATATATATTTGTATATTTTAAGCATTGCGATACTTCCGTTTTCGCAATTTTTATATATTGTATATATTCTATTCTTACTTCATCGTTATAGCGAACGACGAAAGACTCCCAGAAGAAGCTTAGAAAAAAGACGTGCTTCCAGACATTGAGAATCAGATAGCCCAAATTAAAGAAGGCTCTTCAGCAGTTACTGATAATCTTCCCCAGCTCTAAACTTCCTACCAAGAACAATCCGGGAAACTCTACTAATGGCATGAGTATGATGGCTTTCCTAATTCTTCAAGTTTCTGCTCTATACGATAGAACTATCTTGACATTTGTATTGCTGTTGGTTGACAGTTGTTATGAGTTCCAGATATTGTTCAATTGTAGAAATGCCACCCATGCTTTCATGACGAGCGTCTTCACATTTGCTTCAAATTTCCCTTACTCGTCAGTGATGCTGCCCAGAAATGTAGAGCTTTTTACGTCCTCCAAGGCATCTCCATCAAGTGTGCTTTGGTCGGCACATGTATTTTATCATAGAATCTTACTTTTCCATTTGTGTTTGTTGAGACGTGCTGTTGCTTATGCTGCTGCTACGCTAATCATCTTCGCTTGTATCAACTGTTGCTTGCGAGATAGAGGAGCCAGGTCATCTGTGAACTCCAGATCTTCCAAATGCGTCCTAGTTGTCCATTGAAAACAGAGTTTTCCCCCTGATGTTGACGTCTTCATAATCCAGTCGATCACCAGGAGAAAGAGACAGGATGAGAGTAAGCGACCTTGCCTAACACCGGTCTTCACCTCGAATGAGTCTAACAAATATCCTCTGTGCATGGTTTTGCAGTCTAGTTAGCCCTGGGAATTTTGTTTACTATACTCATTGGCAGGCTGTAGTGTCAACGAAGCTTGACAATGTTTTCCTGGCCAATCTGTCAAATGCCTTCTCGTAGTCAATTAAGATGATTTAGAGTGGTGCATTCCATTCAAATGATTGCTCTATAATGATCCGTAATGTTGAAATTAGATCGTTACGTGGTTGTTCCTGACGTAATCCAGACTGTCGATTACAAAGTTGAGCGTCTTTAGCCCTAATTTGCATGTTGAAGACTTCTGCTAGTTTTGAGAGATGAGTGATACCTCTTCCGTTCTCATACTTGCTTTGATCGCCTTTCTTATGTTTATGGACTAGGCGTCTTTCTTCCGAGTCTGTTGGTACTTGTACTTCATCACAAATATCGCAGAAAAGAATGTAGTGTCTTTAGAGTTACTGCTTCTCCTGCTTTCAGTGCCTCTTGAAGAATGTCTTCTGGTTTCAATGCTTTGCCGCCCTTGATTTGTAAGATCGCCATGCCGATCTCCTCAGTCGTTCGTGAGCCAACATTGATTAGGTCTTTGGGAGCTGCTTCGATGTTAGGTGGGTTCGGTGGGGCTTGTCGATTAAAGAGTTCTTCAAATTGCTTTATCCGCCTGTTTCTTTTTTTCTTCAATGTCAGTGATAATGTTGCTTCCCTAGCTTTTAAGTGGTTGACTCTAACCTCTCATTGAACTAATCTAAAAAATCCCCATTGTATTCGTTGTTAGGTGCTCGTTATAATCTCCTCTTACTTTGTCCTGAAGGATGCTTCGATGATCTTGAGCCCATGATATTTCCCTCATATCAGTGCTTTTAGTGCTTGTTTCGACAGCATCCGAGCAACTCCTTGAATATGTGGAGAATTTTCTTCTTCATAGACAGAGTATAATAGCAACTTTCCTGAAAGTAGTCCTAGGTGTTCAACCTGTGACCAATGTGATCCACCGATCCCAGGCATCTCAAATGTAAGATCCAAAATGAGGTTAGGACTGTGGAATAACTGTCCAGATAATTTAGATACTAACCTTGCCCATTTTAAATCCAAAACAAGTGATTTGGGTAATTAACGGTTCTATTATTAATTATAAATATAAGTATACATCATTACCTAAACAATATCACCGCGTTATTCCTTCGATTATTCAAATAAATGATATTCTTTCCCTCTTATAACATAGAGTGTTTCCAATTCTGGAAGAGTGATCCAATTTTCACTCCAAATTGCACACTTTCAGTCAGTGCCAGCGCTTCAGCCAACAGAGGAACAAAACTAATATGGCTGTCGCCATAACTAAGTATCAGCTTAAACAACATAATGCAGTTTAGAAAAAAACATAGAAACTCAGTCAAGGCACAAGAATTAGAAACTATAATAAAATACAAACACTATCATCTCGAAGTAGAATTAAACAGATTACCAAAATGTAGAACCTAAAGAATCAATGAGTGTAGAATCTTTTTTGAATGTTTTGTTTTTTGGAAAATCCCTCCATGTTTATATATTTTTGTCATGATATGACTGACTCTTTCTGTTGACATTTTGGTATTTTATTTGATTCCAATTTGAGATTTTATCATTGTATATTGTTATTATTTCTATATTTTGTACTTATATTGAAGTTTTTATGTTTGCTTCTGAACTGTATATATGTTGTTTAAATTTGATATAATATGGCTATAGCCACATTTTTGGATTTGATATTGTTGCGGTATACGAGTTTCACCTGGTCTCCGGAACCTGGATACTCATTCAGAGTAATTTTGAATTGGAAGACGTAAAATTCGTTAGACCTTTTTCTCCTAGAATTATTGTGTTTTGATATTCGAATAACGGAGGGTGCGTATAACATACGTCTATTGGAATCGAATTGAACTGCTACGGTAGAAAATTCAACTACAGTCTGACTTTTGATTAGAAGAACAACTACAGTCTTACAATTTTGAAGAACAAGCCTACTACAGTCTGATTATTAAGAAGAATAAGGAAACATTTGGAATTTTAATCGTTTATAATATTAAACTTCTTGGAAGAAGAACTTTGGATTACTTATCGTATTTTTTGTGATCGAACTGTATTTTGGAAACGATTTTCTGGTCCTTTTGGATTATTACTGCTGATTTACCGGTGGAATTTCTATATTTTGTATTTTTTATTTATCTTCCGTTGAACTTCACTTAAACATGAGCAACCGCAAGAAAACAAACACGAAGAGGGTGGAAGAGCATGAAGAATCCCGAAATGCTAGGCAAGTCGTTAATGATTCTTGTTTAATGGGTCCCCTCTGTACTCGTGATGATGTTATGTTTGATACTTATTATTGTAAGTCACCCTTAGAAGGCATTAAGGAACAAAATTTAAGTGAGAATTCTAAGGTACCAGAGAAGGATCAGATGCTTAGGACACCGATAGTAGGCTTAGAACTACCTAAGGTTGAACTTTCATTCTTTGACGGCAAATCTCGCGACTACTTTAGATTCATTAAGCAAATTGAATCGTTTATAGAACCTAGAGTAAAGGATGATAAATTGCGTTTATTATATTTAATTCACTACTGTAAAGGAAAAGCAAGAAATGCAATTGAAGGTTGTCTTATAATGGATCCACAAGTGGGATATAAAAGAGCTAAGGCTATTTTAAAACAGCTCTTTGGGCAGTCGCATGTGATAGCCCGTGAAACCTTGGAGGACTTGTTTAGAACCGGGAATGCAGATTATAATGATCCTGAACAATTGACGAATTTGGCGATTAAAATGCAGAATGTTGCTCTAACCTTAAAACAGTTAAATTGTACGACAGAACTTAATTCTCTGGTTACTTTGGAGCGAATAGTTTGAAATTTGCCCCGGTGTATGCAAGCTCAATGGGCGGTATTAGCCGTAAAATGGATTGAAGAAGATAGAGAGCCTACCTTTACTGAACTTACTGAGTTTATATTATCTCGAGCAAGAATAGCTGATAGTAGATTCGGTCGGCTGGCTAATCGGCCAAAAATGGGAAGAGATGTAAAAATGAACTGTCACCTTCAATCGAAACCAGCAACCATACCGAATATAAGATATAACTGTAGCATTTGTACTGGTGATCACTTGGTTACTAAATGCCCTCAGTTGTTAGAGCTTACTGTTCAAGATAGATGGAATCAGGTTAGAAAAAAGGGGATATGTTTCACCTCTCTGAAGCAAGGGCATAAGGCCAGTGACTGTAAATCGACAATGCGTTGTGGTATCGACAAGTGTGAGAAAAAACATCATCTTTTGTTGCACGAAGACTCGACCATCAAAAGGTTGGATGATAAACGTGAATCCCAGCACTGTTGCGGACTCACTAGGTCACTGAGCAGACAGGTATGCTTAGGATTGGTCCCAGTACGTGTGAAATCGGAAACAGCCGAGATAATAGGATATGCTCTTTTAGACAACGGCTCTGATTCTACGTTGATAACGTCAACTTGTGCAAAGGTGCTTGGGTTGCCGGAAAACTGTGAGTTAGTTGTGGTACAAACTGTGGGTGGTGACAAAACGACAGCATGTACGAATGCCACCTTTGAAGTGCTTTCTTTAGATCAGTTGGAGCACATCGTGATTGAAGGAGCGATGATCGTACCTAGCCTACCGAGGCATAAGCCCACCATGTTAGCAATGAAAAATCTAACTAAATGGCCGCACTTAAAGGATGTACCGGTAGAAGGTTTAGAATCTGAAGACGTTTTGATGCTCATCGGTTGTGACGTGCCAGAAGCACATTGGGTGTTAGAGCAACGTCTAGGTGGGAGGAAGGCGCCGTATGCGGTAAAGACACTACTTGGATGGACTGTGTTTGGACCTACATCATACTCAGAATATAGAAAAAGAGTTCTTAACCATATTAGTAACGCACAGGATTCGGAGGATCAGATACGTAAACTGTATGATGTAGAATTATTACGGGGTTTCAGGAGAACTGGAATGATGTTTTGTGAGCTCAAACCGTTTGCTTTAGAGTCGTGAGATGACAAACAATCGAAATAAGGGTTGATTGAGGAGATCAGGGTTATTAGGATATATGGAAAGGATTTGATTATGACCGATTTGGTCTCGTGTGCTTTTATAGGTATGAAGACGGATGTTACTACCCGGCTGCCCACACCGTGGAAGGGCTCTGAATGTCAGGAGGGGCATCGGCCTCATGACTTCCGAGGTAACCGGGCTTTCATCATAAGACTTCATAACTCTTCTAAATCGAGACCGTCTAACTACCAGAGCAGAGTTCATATGGTTTGAATTATTTTTTGTAAGCCTTTTTTTAGCGAGTTCGTTTTATATGGGATATGGTAGCCAACCCCAATAACAACCCTCCTCCTTTATCCGGGATTGGGACTAGCAGTCGCCCAGAAAATTCTACAGGCGCAGTTGTGGCGTTAGTTAACTCCGCCAGTAGACCCTTCAGGGCTACTGCCGGTCCCAAGCCCGGATAAAGCAGGAGGGTCGAGCATGCAGTTGGCGACCCCATCCCGTCAAAAAACTAACTTTCCAAAACAACGCTAACCAGAAAAAATAATTCAAACGATTTTCACTCTGTCCTGGGAGTTGGAAGAAGAATTATGACGTCGCGTGATGAAAGCTGAGTTTCCTCAGAAGTCATGAGGCCGATGCCTCTTCGGACAACTAGAGCGACCATTCTTTTAGGTACATGGAACGTTCGTACATTGTGGGAGAGTGGAAGACTATTTCAAGTTTCGGCAGAAATGAAAAGATACAACCTAGAGGTGCTCGGCATCAATGAAATGCATTGGACACAGGAAGGACACCTGATACTAGCTTCAGGGGAACTGCTGTTATACTCTGGTCATGAAGAAGAAAATGCTTCACATACACAAGGATTTGCACTGATGCTGTCTAAACAAGCACAAAAGGCACTGATAGGATGGAAATCTCATGGACTCAGGATAATTAAAGCATCCTTCAAAACAAAGAAACAGGACATTACAATAAACGTCATCCAATGATATGCTGATATAGCATCAGATCATCACTTGCTGGTCGCTAAAACGAATGTGAAACTCAAGAAACACTGGATAACGAGGTAAACAACATCACAGAAGTTTAATACGGCCTTTCTTCGGGATACCGTAAAACTCATCGATTTCAAGATAGCCCTCACCAATAGGTTCCAGGCCTTGTACGATATACTCAATGGAGAGGAAACAACCATGTGGAACAATTCGTAAGGGATGGAAGAGGCAATCACTTCAACATGTCACGAAGTTCAGGGTCGAGAGAAGTACCATCAAAAGGAATGGATCTCTGTTGGTACTCTTGCAAAAAGTGAAGAAAGGAGGAACAAGAAAGCAGCAATCAATGTCAGCCAAACAAGAGCGGAGAAAGTTAAGGCACAAGCTGCATACACAGAAGCAAACAAGGAAGTGAAGAAGAGCATCAGAGCTGACAAACGAAAATATGTGGAAGATCTAGCAATGACGGCGGAAAAGGCTGCAAGAGACGGAAACTTGAGACAATTGTACGATACAACAAAGAAGCTCGCCGGGAACTATCGTAAACCAGAACGACCAGTGAAAAGCAAGGAAGGGAAAATAATCAGCAACACTGACGAACAGCGAAATAGGTGGGTGGAGCATTTTAAGGAACTATTGAATCGATCGGCTCCACTGAACCCACTCAACATCGAAGCAGCATCCACGGACCTCCCAATTGATGTTGGCGCACCTACGATTGAGGAGATCAGTATGGCCATCAGACAAATCAAGAGCGGCAAAACAGCAGGACCAGACAACATTCCAGCAGAGGCAATGAAAGCAGACGTGAGAGCGACTGCGAAAATATTTCACATCCTCTTCAAGAAGATTTGGGATGAGAAACAAGTACCATCAGATTGGAAAGAAGGATACCTCATCATAATACCAAAGAAAGGCGGTCTCAGCAAGTGTGAGAACTACAGGGGCATCACTCTTCTTTCAATACCAGGCAAAGTCCTCAACAGGGTACTGTTAAACAGAATGAAGGACTTCGTAGACGCCCAACTTCGAGATTAACAGGCCGGATTTCGTAAGTATCGATCGTGAACTGACCAAATTGCTACATTACGGATCATTGAATGGAACTCACCACTCTACATCAACTTCATCGACTACGAGAAAGCTTTCGACATCGTGGATAGGACGACACCATGGGGGCTTCTTCGACACTAAGGTGTGCCAAAGAAAAAATTTAACATCAAACAGAATTCTTATAATGCATTCAACTGCAAAATCGTACACGAGGGACAGCTAACAGACTTGTTCGAGGTGAAGACCGGTGTGAGGCAAGGTTGTTTACTCTCACCCTTTCTCTTTTTCCTGATGATCGACTGGATTACAAGGACGTCAGCATCTGAAGGGAAGCACGGTATCCAATAGACAGCCGGGATGCAGATGGATGATCTGGACTTCGCAGATGACCTGGCTCTTCTATCGCACACGCAACAATAAATGCAAGAGGAGACGACCAGTGTAGCAGCAGTCTCTGCAGCAGTAGGTCTCAACATACATAAAGGAAAAGGCGAAATTCTCCGATGCGACACAACATGCACCAACCAAATCACTCTTGATGGAGATGCCTTGGAGGATGTTAAAACCTTTACATATCTGGGCAGCATCATCGACAATCAAGGTGAATCTGATGCAGATTTGAGGGCGCGGATTGGCAAACCAAGAGCTGCATTTATGCAACTGAAAAATATCTGGAACTCCAAACAACTTTCAAACAAAACCAAAATCAGCATTTTCAACACAAATGTGAAGACAGTTCTACTGTAGGGAGCTGAAACCTGGAGAACTACGAAAGCCATCATCCAGAAGATACAAGTATTTATGAACAGTTGTCTACGCAAAATACTTTAGATTCGTTGGCCAGACACCATCAGCAACAACGTACTGTGGTAAAGAACAAACCAGATTTGAGTGGAGGAAGAAATCAGAAAGAAGCGGTGGAAAAGGATAGGACACACATAGAGGAAAGCACCTAACTGAGTCACAAGACAAGCCCTCACATGGAACCCTCAAGGCAAATGGAAGAGAGGAAGGCCAGGGAACACATTAGGCCGAGAAATAGAGAACGACATGAGAGGAATGAACAAACATTGGACAGAATTGGAAAGGAAAGCCCAGGACAGAGTTGGTTGGAGAAAACTGGTGGGCGGCCTATGCTCCATTGGGGGTAACAGGCGTAAGTAAGTAAGTAAGTAAGCGCTTTTTTGGCGAGTTAGGTTTTCACAGGATGGTGTCATTAAGGGTGATCGTCCAAAAACAGAGATCAAATAAACTCAGAGTGAGATTCTATTTTTCACGTTGAGTGACCAATGATTGGAACGTCTACCTTTAGCAAAAGGTATCAGCCTTAGCAGTGAACACTTTCAATGAGAATCTGGATCTAAGCAGAAAAACAATCTGTGAGGGATAACTCAGGTCGACCGACCTATCCCTATTACTGAAACTGATAATAAAATTATGTCCGATGGAACTATGCAGCTTTTGAAGCAACTCTGATTACTTCCTACAGATTCAGAGTAAACTTATTTGATGTTAAATGCTGAATAATTGACTGAAAACATTATTATTATTATTATTATTATTATTATTATTATTATTATTATTATTATTATAGGTAATCAGCATCATTTCAATTCAGTTCATAATGTGGGTAGCACTTTAGACAGCTGGATATGACTTAAAAGATAGTTTTATTATTACTTTCACCCCATGCTGTTCTTTTTTATTTCTCTCCTCTTTCCGTTTATCTTCACACGACCGTTAGTCATCATCATTTTACGTCTTTTCATCTAGGTTTGACCTGTTACTACCACTATCGACCATTATTATTCTTATCGTTTATAATGTATAGTTGTGTTCCAAATGTGTAAAAACGGAAACCTCCAAAACTGTGCCCCAAAATATCGTAACAGTGCTCACTGGTGACTAGCTTCGTGAGGAAATTCTCGGAGTTCTAGTTGAGAAGACGTGATCAATGGTGTTCAACCCTATCGGGTGTAGGCAGTAACTACCAAAGACAAATGGGTGAGGTCGCGCAAAATCCCTAGATCAATCAGTGCTAGACATTAACACCGTTGGATGCCGACCCAGTGGTCCGATGATCAGGCGTTCGTGCACAATACCGAAGATCCCGGGTTCGAATCCTGCAAGGAGCAGAAGTCGTGGATGAGCACTGCTGGTGAGTCATATACCAGGACGAAACGGCCATCGAGTGCTTCCAGGTTTCTAATGGTGGTCTAACAATGATTGATTGATGATTTCAAATGTTTTAAAAACACGAACCTTCAAAACTGCTGTAGTGGAACGCTTCTACGAAGAAAATACGATTTGTGAAAAATAAACATTATTGTACTTCTTTTGTTTAACTGTACCAAAAACACTTCTACGACTTCTTGCGCGCAACGTTCTCTTCGCGTTGCTGCCATCTTTATCTATTTGCTGCTCCCCATGTAATGCCAACGTTCTCCTTCAATAAACAACTCAACCATGGATTTATTTTGTTTTGATATGATGACGGCACCGTATGGAACATTTAGTGGTGAGCATAGTCAATCTGGTATCTGGATTCGCTCACCACACTGCCCAAAATTGTATTTTTACGGATTACATGTAGTTAGGTAATTTGTTTTGCGTAATGACTGATTCATAAACTGCTCTCATTAGTGTAATTAGTATTTTCTTAAGCCTTTATAAGTATTCATATTTGTTTGAGTAAAACCTGGTAAAGATCTAAATGAAAACAGTTTTGTCAGCCTAGATGTGTTGTTCTCATCTTCACAAAGGAAATCTTTAATATTTCAAAATTATTTTGTATTTCAAATATCCGTATGCGTTGTTTATATCATGGATACACAAAGTAGTAGCTAACCTTGACCAAATAAATGTTTTCCATTGAACACTAGAATGATGCACTCTAACATTGGATTTGAATAAAATTTATGAAGATCAACTCACAAAAGTTGGTCAGAACTGGAAAGGAAATCCTAGAACATAGTAGGTTGGAGATTACTGGTCGGTGGCCTATGCTCCATTAGGGGTAACAGGCGTAAGTACAGTGTGTAAAGTAAACGAACTGGTGTTGAACTACCACATTTCAATAAATATAAATCTCAGTATACAGTATATAAGCAAAATGAAATTAGACTATTTCATTCTGATTAAATCTTTATTCTGTAATTCACTAAGTCCGTCAATCAAATGCGTATAGGATTAATTCAAGGGTATTTGACTAACACTTTGGTTTTCTAATTCGACATTTTCCAAACATCCGGTCGATTGTTACTAAATTGCTGAAAAGTAGCATGTTGAGGTCTAAAACAGTTCGGGTACTGCTGAAAACCAAGAGCGTTGGATGATTGTTTAATCGTCGTATGAATAACTTTCAGCTGGACACACATACACACCCATAAGAGATTAAATATAGGACCCTTTGGTTTCATGTTGAGGGCTTAAGTCTTAGTCTACTGAATTTACTATTTTTTTTACAAAAAAAAATTAGCCATTTTCAAATAATTGACAATACTATCGTTTAAAACAAAATTGTTACTTAATCCAACTCATGCAAACATTTCATCAATATTCATTCACAGCCTTAGAATTGATCAGTCTAAACAAGTTTTCTGACCTCTTTAATCGATTAGTTTCTTATACATGAGTACTTATTTGCTTTGTCAAATATTTTGGAGAATTAGAAAGTGATTGATTTTCATGAAATGATTTTCTTTTTCTTTCTCTTAATTTAACACCATAATCTATTGGATACTTTTTAGAATAGTTCAAATATTACTACTGATTAACATTGATGAGAGCTCTAGTTAAACAAACCAAGATAGGAAAAACGATTATTAGACATCAATATAATCAATAATCTGATGTTTAAAGTTAACACTAGAATTTGTTCGTAAACAGAACTGTACAGAAAATAGTGTCACTAAAATAGCATAGGAAAAAAGATAGAGGAATCGTATAATTCAGTGTACTGACTAAGGGTAGTTTCATTTTTCTCAAACTCAGATGACAAACATGTTTCATCTCGAAAGGGCAACTACTAACTGCATTTAAGTATGAAACACAAATGAGTAATATCAATTTTATTTTTTGAAACCATGAATCGATCAATGTTAGACCACCATTAAAAACCTGGAAGCACTGGACGACCGTTTCGTCCTGGTATGGGACTCCTCAGTCGTGCTGATCCACAACTCCTGCATCCCGCAGGATTCGAACCCAGGACCTTCGGTATTGTGCACGAATGTCCTAACCGTTAGACCACTGAGCGGGTAACTAACAGTGTTAATGTCTAACTTTATCAAAAACACGGAGTTGCGCAACCTCATACACAGTCTTCGGTAGACACTGCCTACACCCGAACAGGTTGAACTTCATGGTTTCAAAAATATGTAACTTACCAATCTTCACAACCCCTGTAATATCAATTTTATTGAATTAATATTTTGTATATGAAATACAGAAAATCTAGAACTTGAAAACTTTCTGATCTTGCGCAATTTTAGAATCTCTGAGAACTAATCATTATTGGTTCGCATTAGAAAGGAGATGAATACAATTTGTAATCTAAAAAATTACCTGTAAGAATCACTTGTTCAACCAACTAAAAATAGTTACTCAGTTTCTAACAGTACTTCCAATTTAATCCTGTTTTAGGATGGTGAAACAAAACTCATTAGTTTTGATGATGAAGAATTTATGCTGTAAAAGTTCATAAGGAGTAAATAATGCTCTATTGGACTACACAAAATCAAACCAATCACGTGATTTACAGTAGTGTAACTAATATTGCATTCCTATCTATGAGCCATTCTGTTGTACTTTTGTCATTATCAATACAATTCCTTTTTATCTACCACTGTTGTATTTGTCGGTCTCCTTCATTATTTAAACACATATCCAGCGATATTACTATTCAAGTTCTGTGTGAATCCATTCATTATCGACCATAGAGATTGGTAATGTACAAATCAAATACTACGTTAGTACAGTATACACTTCTTTTAAACAGAGAACACTGTGTTATGGTAAATGTCTCTGTATGTTTCAGACATAAGCTTTTCTTCATAACATAACCTAGTTTAAAGCTATTGTTCATCAATTCCCACGTTTACTCTTACATTAAACAACACACGAAAGTAGTAGGTTTTGAAGACAGTTACAATGCATCTCCAGATACAAACCTATAAATCAGATCTGAATCTCTCAGTAAACCTATTCCCTCTTTATCAATCGCAATTGAACTGTTAAGATTCAACAAAGAATCATATTAATTCCCTTGATATTGACTTTTTGGCTCAAATGTAGGCCAGGATTTTTTATTTAACGCAAATCATTCAAGATATGTTATATTCCAACGTCTAATTCTCCGTTACAAATGATTCGAGTTGAATTATGTATTTAGAGTATTTTCTTTGAACTGTGAAATTTTTATGAAGCAGATTTTAATTGAGTTCAAATACTTAGCAATCATGAAGTACAGATTTGATATTTATGGTGATCTTCAGGGCAGAATTTTTGCCAAAATCATGAAGTAATCGGAGTTTCACATCTTGCCATCCTTATTTGCATTTAAAATCCTGTTTCTGAATGTCATGCTGACAAAATTTTTTCTCACATTGAAACTCCAAAATGTCCAGCATTTATGATCAACTTAACAAATTAAAATGTTTTATGTCATGATAAAAAAGACTTCAGACTTCCAAACAAATTATTTCTGTAATTACTATAAATCTTACCAGTGATCTGGGAAATAAATTTGATCAAGTTAGACATTAACAACCGTTGGGTGCCGGGTCAGTGGTCTAACGGTTAAGGCGTTCGCGCACAATACCGAAGGTCCTGGGTACAGGAGTCGTGGATGCGCACTGCTGAGGGGTCCCATACCAGGACGAAACGGCCGTCCAGTGCTTCTAGGTTTCTAATGGTGGTCTAACATTGATCAATTCATGGTTTCAAAAATGTATTATGTAATAGTTATTTTTGTATACCATAGAATATTACATCATTATTTCATAAATTAACTATCATCTAGTCATAAGAATTTCAAATAAAATAAACATTGGGTACAAAATCAATCCTTAAAAATAATATGTATTTGTAGTATTTTAATACGTAGAAAAAATTAAAATTTCTTCATGTTTCTTGACACACTGAGAGGCCACCTCTTTAAAGAACAAGTAAACACATTAAATCAATCCTTTTTTAAGTCATACTAAGGAACAGAGCAAAAATATTTAGTATAATCAGTCAGTCGACCAAAAAGCAATTTTGACCAAGTCAATATCATATCATTCCGGTCATAGTGATTTATAAGAGATAGGCTTGTGTAATTGTATGTGTGATTAACGAAATGTCAGAAAATTTTAACTTGTGCACTAATTGAGAAAATACAAACATTATTTTCGGCATAATCTAACTAGATGCTTATAGTGAATTATGTCAACAACGTAGTACTTTGTACTTACGTACATATATCAGTTCAAGTTGCCATACCGCATAAGCATAGAGATTCAATTGACAATTCAAATCCCATGGTGGTAGATGTAGTAGGTAGAAGTATTAGTGGTAGTGGAGGAGATGAGGGTTTGACAAAATTATCCATGAAGAATAAATTTGAGAAAAGAAAGATCAAGGTGATCAGGAATTCAGACGACTAGAGTTTGAAAGAACACCAAGAATGGAAACACCAGAGTCATTACAAACGATTTTAAGCCATATCATTAAAGGTCGCGAATTTTCATTTTCAGTTTAAAAATTCAGTTTCCTTTAAGTGTAAGTTCCTAAATTTAGAGTGTTCACTTTTAATTTAGAGTTTTTAAAAGTACATACTGCTAAAGAATACAGAAAATATAATTCGTTAAGATTTTGAATCACTTATTAAAAATAATGCACCGATGCAAATCATTGCATTTTTACAAAGATTTGATATATTATAACGATGCAAATTTATTTGAAAAGTCAAGTATGTTTTATTTCATTGACTAATGTATTTACCGTTGACCGTACTATCTGACGCGCTAATAATATTCGAAGAAGCACAATGATTTAACTATAATACTTGTTCAATCACGAAATCAGTATGAAATCGAATTTCTGAGGTTCTGCTATCTACTGAAAGTTCCTTATTTATGGAATAAATAACTAAGTCAAATTAACACAAATTTAAGTAGTGAAATTCACTTTTTCATTACTTATGACTTGATAAACAGCATATAAAAGTATGAAACATCGAAACATTTTATTAGAAATACAAATCATATGTATCAACACTAATAGACATTGAATGATGATTTTAAATTATAAAATATAATCACCTACTTACTACTAAATATTCTACTATCAATGTACATCGTTAAATATGTTCGTTTGATTAAAACATTAAAAATCCAACTGTCAATTGATTCATGCTTTAATGCTTACAAGTAATGAACTAAACTAATAAATTTGCTTATGCTTCATAGAAGAATCTGACTAATTAGCATACTAACTATGCATAGTATATGCACGATTTAACCACAATCCGATTATAACCACCGGTTACAGATATGATAAAAACCAAGTAGTAAAATACATATAAGTTAAAAAAAAGATTGTTTTCATTCAGAATGCCATGTTTCACTCCAACATCGATTAATATTTATACAGGTATGCGAAAATCTTCAACTAATGAAGACAATTTACGAGTCAGTAATCAGTATGAAGCAGACTATATAACTGCACATAATAGGCCCAAAAAAATTTACAAATTGATGGTAAGAAGACAGGTGAATTATTATTGTTAGGTATAATGCAACAATAAAAGCCCTCATGCAAACTGCCTTGATTCGGATAGTAGGGGAAAGATACAATAAATGCCATCGTCCTTATAAAGGACACTTAGATTAACTGGAAAGTCTAACATATTTTATCTATTCTAAATTTATGACCAACTGAAAAATAGTTTCCACTAACAAGAACATACTATACGCCTTCTCACATCAGAGTGATCTCAGTCACTCATGATACATAATCAAATAAATTATGTTGTAAGCGGTATTAAAGACAGTATATTATGGTACAAGGCCAATAATGGTTTCAGTGCACATTGAGAATCAGCTGAAATGAAGTTAGGAATCAAAATTTCTTTTGTATTCAGCTCTATATCACCATAATTATTGCACCACACGTAAGAAAACTTAAATAATTATTATGATGAATGTATTTAAAACTGTCAATTCCAACCTTGATACGGAAAGTTCAGTTTACTTAGCATTAGTCTTCACTACTGATTCAATTTCTCAATCTGGATGTCCCAGAATAACAAACAAGTTTACTTTTGTAGTGGAACACTTCTACGAAGAAAATTTATGGAAAATTTATGCAGGCTTTTTAAGGGCTGAATATCAATATTTCCTCAGGTTTAACTCAATCCAGTTCTCAATAAATACGAATGAGGTCATATTAGTAAATTCAACTAAGTTATCCTGTATCAATAATATTTTGACAAATCTTGTTAAATTATTGGTAAATTATTATACTTTTGATATTTACCAGGAGTCTTGATGGAATCATTTATTGGAAATCACAAAAAGCACATATTGCATATTACCGTGAAAATTGTTGACATTACAGTTAAATTTATTCATATTTTGTGTAGTGTATCATTACTATCTGCCTGGTACTATCAATATTTTGTTCCACATTATTGATTATAACCAGTCAACGAAAACTAAGTAGAAAATTGGTAAGAAGCATGTGGATGGACCGACCTTTTCTTGCCTTATAAGTCCTTATAATTGTTATAATGATTATGAAGGTTAAACTGGTCAGATTGTGGTTTTATTTTAAAAATATCATTGCTCAACACACGCCATTGTTATTTCAGTTTTTAATCTTTTAAGATTTTCAAAACAAAAGTATAAAGAAATTTATTTATCTAGATTCTCCAACAATAGTGAAGACACTTTAATAAATAGTTCGTATTAAAGATTTCCCTCTATTAATAATGTAGAACTTATACATAAAACTTTAGTACTTCTACTTATATCGTTTCAAGTTTCATCATTTAACACTTATGTAAAGTTGAGGAAAGTGTAATAATGGGTTCATAATTTTGGCCATCTTTTTGAAGTTAATGGGCCAAAATAAGTCAAAAATAACAATTTACATAACTAATAGGTGTGCTTTTCACTGTAATATACCTAGAATATCCAGCTAGCCAATAGTTAACTAATTGTTTAACAATTTGTAGTACATATTTACCTATTCTATAAGCTATAAACTTAACAAGTATTTGAGTTCTCTTTCACGTGTGACAGGTACCAATAAATAGCTAAATAAACTTTAAAAAATTATTCTGAACAATATATTTGTTTAGTACTCATATTATATACAGACAATCAAGAGACAGGGTATCCAAGAATAATACTACCTGATTACTGAGATTTTAATTTTGACCTACTTATAGAATCCTCGGAACATCACGCTAATTATTATAACATATTTCCAATTTCGTCATCAATTAAAGCATCCAGCGTTTCAGAGTTCTCACGTAAAGGGGTTGACGCTTTATTCTTCTTTGAAGGGGTTTCTCGATTTTCTTCATTGAGTACTGGGATTGTAAGGCAAACAAAATATTTCTTTTCAGAACACAAGTGAACTCCCCATTGCCCAGAAGTATAATCAACGGATGTGCATCGTTGTTCACCAACTCGCATAGAAGTTAATTCTGGATTAGGTAAGCGAAGAAGACTGAAGTCACTTTTGCTACCATCAGTCCAATGCAAGACATAAATTGGTCTTGCAAAATCATTCACTGTTTTGGTAATTTTCCCACCTATCCAAAATGATTGTTTTTCTTGTTTAGATATCCACTTCACCAATGCTAAATTTTCTGGATATGAATGTACAGATGCAAGGGCTGTTCGTAGGACCATTCCATCCGTATTAATATGTGCTGGACTGAAAGATGGGTTCCGATTGCTTTGTTTGTCCCTGGAATCAAGCATGTCATTGGAATCAGGTAGTTGTCCAATGGTTTTGCAGTAATGTTCAGCTGCAGAAAAGTTAAGTTTGGCATTATCATCACCATGGACAAATGTGAAAACGCGGGGCCCAAGAGCACCTCGACTCTTTTCTAAAGTACAAACTGCATTACAGAAGAGAATAATCTGAACAATAAGTAGTAACATGATTTGTGATGAAGTGACGTATGAGTGAAGGTAACTGATGAATACAACTCAACTTAAAATTTTGAAGTCATAAATAAGTAAACTGTTCGAAGTTTCATCGAAAATAGTTTCGTCCAAAACAATTAATTACTTACATCTTTCAGTCGCCCTGACTTTATTCACACTAAAGCATGACCTTTAGATTTGGCAGCAGCTTAAAATTATACAACACCACAGGAAATGGGGTCTAGTAATAGCAGTCTTGCTAACGTGTCTAGGGATGAACCACTACAAAAGTTTGTCGGGAGCGATGAAATACCATCTAATAGCGAATACTGGGGGGAATTTTTGTCTTCGGTTGGCTCATCAGCAAATAGCAGGTGTGTTAAAATTTTACCTCAGTTCACCAAACTTTTGATACAAGCTCTCTCATAGATTTGGAGAAGCTAGACAAAAGTCTGTTAAGGGATCTAAAGAAAAACAACCCTCAATCTCGTAACATTCCTAACTTGATACAATTTCTCATATCAAAAATGTCCGAATTATTAGCCTCACCGGACGTGTATGTTGCATTTTGTAACTGTTAGTATTTCCAGATGCGAAGATACGATACTAATCGTCCAGAATGGATTACTTATTCTACGTTTGTCGGCAAAGTACCTAATGGAGCATTGTTCTGAAGCTAGATTTTTCTCTCACTTCTCCGTTAATTCTCCTGAGGGTATAACTCCATAGTGAAATAATGTTTTCCACAGATCCTCATTGTTTATCTGTGATTGAATGTTTATTCCCTGTACTTTTCAGGCTTATAACTAGTCTGCCTATTCAGTGAGTTTAATGTTACTACTAACATTTTTAGAGACAATACCTACTTGTTGCATTGTGAAGCTCATTTGTTGTGTATAGTGTTACTTTCTCGACAAATGTATAAAGAGCTATCAGCTCCTCTTCCACAGGTCTACGTTTCTGTTGTCTGGGGAAAGTGGTGAGTATGTTGCGGTTGTTAATTTTTATAAGCTACTGTATTACTTTCAAGTGTCTCGCTACTTTTGCTGACTAGTCTCTGTGTTTCCGAATTAATACAAATAGTCGGTCCAATTTTCTTAAAAACTGTTAAGTAATAGGTTTGAATTCAGTTATACCACCCATTAATTTTAGTTATTTACCGTCTCTAAAGTTAGTTTATTGAGTTGAGACTATTAAACATTGTAGTAACCCAAGATCCCTCTAGGTCCTCAATTAATCAATCAATAGCAACGTAGAATTTCGTACGTACGTACATCAGTTCATGTTTCCATACCACATTAGCACAGAGATGTAATTGTCAATTCCAATGCAATGGTAGTAGAGGTAGTAAAGATATTAACAGCAGTCGGAGAGGTTAGGATTAGATATTATTCAAGAAGTATCTAGTGAAATAGACTTAGAAAGATAAAGTGTTGAAAGATTAAAAAGTTTAGGATTTGAGAGAACGCAAAGAATAAATGCACCGGTGCCATTGCAAACGGTTTTCAGCCTTGTCATTCGGGGTCTCTAGCCATCGGTTAATAACATTTCGCGGACCCCAACCAGGTAGTCGACAACTACCGACATGACTCAGTTTACTTGTCAGTGACTTCGTAGATTTGTGCCATGTTTTTTTGTTTGGCCGTCCCTAGCTTTCTTCCAACCTACTCCTACACCATAAAACATAGCTCCATGTGACAGTCGGTCGGTTGTATGCTATTACGTGTTGCCTCTGCCTTTTCCATATCTTTTGCTTTCGCTACACACTACTACTCGTGCTTATTGTGTAGGCTTTTTTATAACCCTCTGTTTAAGCTGCCTTCGTTCCTCGTCGTGTTAATAGCTGGACAGGATGAGTTTCCGAGCATCTGTCAGTTCAGTGGAGGCTACTGAAATTCACTGATTTTTCCTAACCTTTTGGTTTACTTTGCTGACATATATCACTACTGTATCTACAGCTTTTTGACTGTTATTCCAAGCTCTCTCAGGTTGGGTACTATTTACATTGCTGTATAACATTTCTTGTAGTTGTTCTTAAGGTATACTCTTGGCTTTTTATCGTTTGGTAGAACTTTAAGGGATTTCGTTGCTGTATCTCTCACGTCTGGTAAGCCGTAAGCAAATACGTGCTCGTACTAGAGCATGATCTGAGTTTGAACATGTGTTCCAAAACGAGTGGCACTCTTCTATCGAGCCTCTCCAACAACGGTCCATAGCAATATGGTCTATTTGAGTTCAGCGTTGAATGCGTATTGGCGTTTCGCCACATCAAAAGATGTTCTTCGTGTTGAAAGTTGGTGTTTGCTAGAAATAGGTGGTTATCTGAGCACAGCTACTATACCTTAGTTTTTATTTGTTGTGTTTGTCTCTTCATAACAACTCCATTGTTGCATTTTAAAATCAGAAACACTTTAAAAAAAAACTAATTTGATTAGCTCTTAGCCAGTTTGTTCTTTTTTCCCATTCTAGTGCTCCTCTTGCTCCTGCTTTAGTCTACCGACTATTGTCTAACTTTTCTGAAAATCGTCCTGTCCCAAAACTTTTACATGGTATAGAACAATACAATTTAATATGGCGTGCAGCATCATCTATTGCAGGTATGTCTGATCCACCTTGTTGCATAAGAGTATCTCTTTAGTAAATTCATTTTTAAAGTTAGTTGCACAGGTAAACCGGATTTCATGTTTAGTATTTGTATATTCAAGGTCATAAATGTGTTTTGTATAGTAACTTGATGATGATTAATCATTGTTAAGATTTGCATTTACCTATTTTCTTTGTGTTACTGATGAAGTAAACGATATTTAATCAAAGATTGCTGAACTTAAATATATTCAGTTGACTTTAATCACCCATTAAGTTTTTATTAGTAATTGTAGTTGATAAAACCATACGAAATTGTGCGTTATTATTATAAAATTCGTCTGTTTTAATTTTAGGCGGTCTAGTTTCAATCGTTACACTTGGTGGTTACTTCAGTCGCACTACTAACAACAGTTCAACAAAATCTGATATATTGAACAATTCAAATGTTTCAGTTTTTGAACCAGTCAAAAACGATCCTTCTTCAGATCTTTTAACATCAGAATCAACTATCAAACCAAATGAACATTGTCATCTATTGTCAAATGTCAGCTCACTACTTTTATTGATACTCACCACTCAGGCTGGATCTATTGAGAAAACTATATTATCAACTTATTCGGACAATAATATTAAAGATTCAAATTCTTTGGGACGAAATCCTTATCGGGTAACACTTTTTTCCTTACAAGATGAATTTATTCAAAAAAATCAAGTGGATTCAATCATGGAAACAACTCATTTACTGCCAAAATCAAGTTAGTCTTGAGTATTAAATCTTTCAGTGCACATACTTCACTCACTCCACTGATGATGATTACTTTTTCATATATGATGCTAACGTTAAATTTCCACTATTTATTTCGACAGAGTTTCGACAGTGTTAACTGATGAACAAGAAAGTATTCGGTTTTTAAAATGTTACATCTCAACTTTCGTCTATATGACCTAACTAACCTGATCAATATACGCCAATATTCAGATTTACTGTTCTAGTTAGAGTAAAAAAAGAGAATTTTCGATGATAAAGTGGAGGTGATCACAAAAATAGCACAAGAAAATCAGTCAGTCAGTTGCAACGTAGAACTACGGACGTATGTACATAAGTTCATGTTGCCATACCACATTAGCACAGAGACGCAAATGTCAAATCAAATCCCATAGTGGTAAAGATAGTAGAGGTATTAATGGTAATGAAGAAGACTAGGGTTCGAAAATATTATTCAAGAAGTATAATTAAGTGAAATAAGGTTAGTAAGACAAAGGTAGAGGTGCTGACGAATCCAGAACATTAGGATTTGAGAGAGCTCAGAGAATGGATGCACTTGCGCCATTGCAAACGATTTTGAGCCATGTCGTTCAAGGTCTCTAACCACTGGTGACTTTCATCTCGCGGACCCTAACCAGGTAGCCTACATCTACCAACATGTCTCAGTCCACTTGTCAGTGACTTCCTGGATTTTTGCCATATTTTGGTCTCGTCACCCCTAGCTCTCTTCCAACCTATTCCTACATCGCGAAAAATGGCGCGTCGCGGCAGTCGGTGGCTAGGCATACGTAACACATGTCCCAACCACCTCAACTGATGAAGTTTCATTACTTCATCTATTGGCCTGCCATCCGTACCTAGCACCCGTTTTCTAACAATAACATTGCTCACTCGGTTGTCCCAGCATGCATGAGCAATGCTTCTAAGACATCTGTGATCGAAAACCAGTAACCTACGAACATCTTCTACTCTTAACGGCCATGTTTCACAGCCATATAAGAGAACGGAACGAACTGCTGCGCAGTACACCCGCCCTTTGGTTAGCGAACGGATATCACGCCTACGCCATAGGTGACGCAGGTTGGCAAAAGCCAATCGAGCTTTTTGTATCCGAGCTGAGATTTCGTCAGTCACCAGACCGTCAGCACTGATGAGACTCCCCAGATAAGTGAAGTGATCTACACGCTCGACTACTTCACTCCCTATCACTAGTTCAGGTGCCGAAGCAACCCAGTCTTGAAGCAACATTTTGCATTTCGAGGGGGAAAACCGCATCCCGAACATGCTCGCATTGTTGCTTATGGTAGTCAGAAGACTCTGCATTTTGTCAGCGTCTTCACCGAATAGAACTATGTCATCGGCATATTCTAGATCAGTCAGCGATTTTTCTGGTAGAAGGTCAACACCTGTGAAAATCTGACGAGCTTAATGTTAACTCTAAGAGGATGTCTACGACAAAGTTAAACAAGAATGGAAAGAGTGGACAACCCTGACGGACACCACTTGATGTAGAGAATTCAGATGACAGATCGCCATATGCTCTCACCCGACCAGTAGTGTTCGAGTAGAGAGCTTGTATAAGGTTAATGTACTTGTTTGGTACAAGAAAATCAACTTTTAGGGTATGCAGAGTAGAACAATTGCGGTTACACTATTGTTTACATTATTATATTCGAATAAGCATTTGTATTTCAAGCTTGTACAATGTCACAAGTTTTTTTTCAAAGTAATTGAGGTGTTAACCAAGTTGAAAGAAGTTAGACCCCTGATACAAATTGCAACTTTACTGAAAAATGAAAATTTATTTCTTCAATGATTATAGTATTTAGTCTTTATTTCGCCTTAAAATGTAACGCGGAATAGCTCTTGATCTCTTTCGCAGCTTCAATTGCTGCAAAAATAAAGGGAGAAGATAATCAAAGCTGAAGTTTATTTTACATTGAAATCATGAATGAAGAATTTGAACCCAAGATTTTCAGTCTGACGAGCGAGCGCTTAACCTCTGCTCTGGACCACTGAAGCGGCATTTGTTGGTGTTATTATATAGCTCTGATCAATCTAAGGATTTAGCGCAATTTCGGTAGTTACCGCCTACATTCGACAGGGCTGAACTCCACTAGCCACGTCTTCTAACTAGAACTCTGAGAATTTCATCACGAAGCTAGTTACTAGTGAGCGCATTGTACGATTTTTCATTATAGAGTTATGGAGGTTGTTCTTTATTACTGAAATGTGAATCAGTTATTGTTGGACCATTATTAGGAACCTGAAAGCACTGGATGACCGTTTCGTCCTGTGTGAGGTCTGGCAAAATCCCTAGTTTGATCAGACCTAGACATTAATACCATTCAATACCAGCTCAGTGGTCCAGACATTGAGCGTCCTCACACAAGACCGAAGACCCTGGGTTCGAATCTGTCGAGCAGGAGGAGTCGTGCATGTGCACTGTGGAGTCCCGTAGCAGTTAAATACGGCTGTCCAGTGCTTTCAGGTTTCTATTGGTGGTCTAACAATGATTGATTCATGATTTTAGTAAGAAATATATTTCATTGTCAGTCAGTCAGTTACACCGTAGAACCTCGTACGTAAGTACATCCGTTCAAGTTGCTATACCACATTAGCACAGAGATATAATTGTCACTTCAAATCCTATTTTAGTAGAGTTAGTAAAAGTACTAGCAGTTATTGGAGAGATTAGGGTTCGAGGATGTTATTCAAGAAGTATGATTCAGTGAGGTAAACTGAGAGGGAGGAAGATAGCGTTGATGTGGAATTCAGAAGGTTAGAATTTCATAGAACACAAAGAGTAAATGCACCCTAACCACGTAGCCTACATCTGCCAACATGGCTCAGTCCACTTGTCAGTGACTTCCTGGATTTTTGCCATATTTTGGTCTCGTCACCCCTAGCTCTCTTCCAACCTATTCCTACATCGCAAAAAATGGCGCGTCGCGGCAGTTGGTGGCTAGGCATACGTAACACATGTCCCAACCACCTCAACTGATGAAGTTTCATTACTTCATCTATTGGCCTGCCATCCGTACCTAGCACCCGTTTTCTAACAACAACATTGCTCACTCGGTTGTCCCAGCATGCATGAGCAATGCTTCTAAGACATCTGTGATCGAAAACCAGTAACCTACGAACATCTTCTACTCTTAACGGCCATGTTTCACAGCAATAAAGTAGGACATAGCGAACTGCTGCACAGTGCACTCATCCTTTGGTTAGCACGCAGATATCTCGCCTATAACATACATGACGCAAGTTAGAAAAAGCCAATCGAGCCTTCTGTATCCGTGCTGTGATTTCGTCAGACATCAGGCTATCAGTACTAATGAGTTTCCCACGATACGAGAAGTGGTCAACACTCAGTTACTTCACTCCCTATCGTTAGTTCACCAAGCAGAACCATGTCATCGGCATATTTTAAGTCAACAAGCGTGTCATCTGATAGAAGATCAACCCCTGAAAATTCAGACTAAGATAATGTTTTATCTAGAAGCAAGTCTATGACAAACTTAAACAAGAATGAAGAGACTAGACAGCGCTGACGGACACCATTTGAAGTTATGAATTTCGATGAGAGTTCGCCATAAGCTCTAACTCGACTAGTAGTGTTCAAATAGAGAGCTTTCATAAGTTTTCCGTACTTCTCTAGTACACCTTTTAGTGACAGACACTTCCGCAGAACCTCAGGATCAACATAGTTAAATGCCGCCTCTAAGTTCAGGAAGATAACTATAATCAGAAGCCTAAATGTGTGTGTGTTCTAGGACCTGACGTAGTGTAAAAATGTGGCCTATACAGCCACGTCCAGGTCTGAAACCAGACTGGTTTTCTCGAGTCTGCTCTTCGCGAGCTCTAGTTAGGCGTCTAAGTATAATCGAGGCTCACAATTTAGAAACTATATTAGTTAGACTTATTCCCCTGTGATTGTCACAAGAGGACTTTTGCTCTTTCTTGTAGACTCGGACAATTAGTGATTAAGACCAGTCAGATGGTATTACGCTCAGTTCCCAGATTCTGCCTAAGATATCAGTCAATCTAGCTACAAAAACTTGACCACCATCCTTAAAAATCTCAGGAGTTAACCTATGAGGATCTGCTGCTCTACCTCGCTTTAGATTTCCTATCGCTTTCTCAACTTCATAAAGACTAGGATGACTTATACCGATTTGCCATTCAAGATGACTGGAGATCGTGGGCAACCCAAGTGTTGCTGAAGGCCAGTTGAACTGATCTCTGAAGTGTTCTGCCCGTCGATCCAATCTCCTAGATTGAGAATGAATGATGCAACCATCCTTTTCTGCGATAGTTTCTCTAGCAGATGGGTTTCTAATACCGGCGGAAAAGTTGTCTACTGTTAAATATCGCCGCTGCCTTTTCTATCGCTTCTGCTTTTGCCACTCACCACTGTTCGCGCTCGTTACGTAGGCTTTTTATCAGCCTGCGCCTAAGCTGACTTCGCTCTTCATCATGTTCAGAGCCAGGTGGGATGAGTTTTCGAGCATCCACCAGTTCGTTAGATGTTACTGAGATCCACGGCTTCTTCCTAGCCTTATGGTTTACCTTGCCAGCAGATATCGCTGCTGTTGCCGCAGCTTTTTTAAATCATTCCAAGATACCTCCGGATAAAAATTGCCTACATGGTCGTCTAACTGTTTCCACAGTCTTTCCTGAAATATATTCTTAGCTGTGCTATCATTAAGTAGAACCGTAAGAGCTTTCCTTTCGGTGTCTTTCCTACGTCCAGTAAGCGCTCGCACTAGAGCATGATCAGAATCTAGACATGTGCCCCATAACGAGCGACAGCCCTCTATCGAATCTCTCCATCGGTGGCTGGTGGCGATGTGATCTAGTTGGGTTCAGCGTTGGGACGACTTTGGGGGTTGCCAGGTCTGGAGATGTTTTTCCTTTGCTTAAAGTTAGTGTTTGCTAGGAATAGGCGGTTATCTGAGCACAGTTGCAACAGACGGTCGCCATTATCTGTTCTCTGAGCCGCGACACCATGACATCCACCTAGGTGTCTTTCATTTTCACTTAGTCTACCTACTTGAGCATTGAAGTCACCAGCCATTATTGCTACATCAGAGTGCCTAACGTTTTGGAGGAGTTCCGAAAGCTTTCTGTAGAACCCATCTTTCACATCGGCCTGGTGACTGACAAAATCTCGGCACGGATACAAAAGGCTCGATTGGCTTTTGCCAACCTGCATCACTTATGGCGTAGGCGAGATATCCGTTTGCTGACTAAAGGACGAGTGTACTGCGCAGTGGTTCGCTCCGTCTTACTTTGTGGCTGTGAAACATGGCCAGTGAGAGTAGAAGATACTCGTCGGTTATTGGTTTTCGATCATAGGTGTCTTCGAAGCATTGCTCGTATATCGTGGGACACCCGAGTGAGCAACGCTGTTATTAGGAAACGGGTACTAGGTAAGAATGGCAGATCAATCGATGAAGTGGTGAAACTTCATCAGTTGAGGTGGTTGGGACACGTGTTGCGTATGCCTAACCACCGACTGCCTCGTCGAGCTATGTTTTGTGGTGTAGGAATAGGTTGGAAGAAAGCTAGGGGCGGCCAGACCAAGTCATGGCATAAATCCATGAAGTCATTGACGAGTGGACTTAGCCATGTCGGTAATTGTCGACTACTTGGTTGGGGTCCGCGATATGATAATAATCGATGGCTAGAGACCTTGAATGACATGGGTCAAAATCGTTCGCAATGGTGCCAGTGCATTTATTCTTTGTGTTCTCTCAAATCCTAATCTTCTGGATTCTTCAACACCTCTAGTTTTTACTTTCTAAACTTATCTCATTGAATCATACTTCGTGAATAATATCTTCTGATTCTAACCTCTCCGATTACTTCTAATACCTTTACTACCTCTTCTACTATTGGATTTGAATTGACAATTATATCTCTGTGCTGATGTGGTATGGCGACATGAACTGATGTACTTACGTACGAAGTCAGTCAGTCAGTTGCAACGTAGAACTTCGTACGTATGTACATAAGTTCATGTTGCCATACCACATTATTAGCACAGAGACGCAAATGTCAAATCAAATCCCATAGTGATAAAGATGGTAGAGGTAGTAATGTTATAATAAAGAAGACAAGGGTTTAAGATATTATTCAAAAAATATAATTCAGTGAGATAAGGTTAGAAAGACAAAGGTAGAGGTGCTGGCTAATCCAGAAGATTAGGATTTGAGAGAGCTCAAAGAGTGGATGCACCTGCGCCATTGCAAACGATTTTGAGCCATGTCGTTCAAGGTCTCTAACCATTGATGACTTTCGTCTCGCGGACCCCAACCAGGTAGTCTACATCTACCAACATGACTCAGTCCACTTGTCAGTGACTTCATGGATTTCTGCCAAGTTTTGGTCTGGCCGCCCCTAGCTTTCTTCCAACCTACTCCTACACCACAAAACATAGCTCGTCGAGGCAGTCGGTGGTTAGGCATACGTAACACATGTCCCAACCACCTCAACTGATGAAGTTTCACCACTTCATCTATTGATCTGCCATCCTTACCTAGTACTCGTTTCCTAACGACAGCATTGCTTACTCGGCTGTCCCACGATATACGAGCAATGCTTCTTAAACATCTATGATCGAATACTAGTAACCTACGAACATCTTCTACTCTTAACGGCCATGTTTCACAGCCATATAAGAGAACGGAACGAACTGCTGCGCAGTACACCCGCCCTTTGGTTAGCGAACGGATATCACGCCTACGCCATAGGTGACGCAGGTTGGCAAAAGCCAATCGAGCTTTTTGTATCCGAGCTGAGATTTCGTCAGTCACCAGACCGTCAGCACTGATGAGACTCCCCAGATAAGTGAAGTGATCTACACGCTCGACTACTTCACTCCCTATCACTAGTTCAGGTGCCGAAGCAACCCAGTCTTGAAGCAACATTTTGTATTTCGAGGGGGAAAACCGCATCCCGAACATGCTCGCATTGTTGCTTATGGTAGTCAGAAGACTCTGCATTTTGTCAGCGTCTTCACCGAATAGAACTATGTCATCGGCATATTCTAGATCAGTAAGCGACTTTCCTGGTAGTAGGTCAACCCCTGAAAAATCTGACGAGCTTAATGTTAACTCTAAGAGGATTTCTACGACAAAGTTGAACAAGAATGGAGAGAGTGGACAGCCCTGACGGACACCACTTGATGTAGAGAATTCAGATGACAGTTCGCCATAAGCTGTCACTCGACCAGTAGTGTTCGAGTAGAGTGCTTGTATAAGGTTAATGTACTTCTTTGGTACACCTTTCAATGACAGACACTGCCACAGAACCTCACGATCCACTGAGTCGAATGCCGCCTTAAGGTCCAGGAACACGACTATTGTCGGACGTCTAAATGTGTATCTGTGTTCCAGGACCTGTCGTAGTGTGAAGATGTGGTCTATACAACCACGTCCAGGTCGAAAACCAGACTGGTTTTCTCGAGTCTGCTCTTCGCGAGCTCTAGTTAGACGTCTAAGTATAATCGAGGCTAACAATTTAGAAACTATATTAGTTAAACTTATTCCCCTGTGATTGTCACAAGAGGACTTCTGTCCTTTCTTGTAGATTGGGACAATTAGCTCGGTTGGGTCATCACGATAGGCAAGCCCGACCACCACGTCAAGGTAGCAGCTTCGGTCGGGTACGTACGAAGTTCTACGTTGCAACTGACTGACTGACTGACTGCATTCAGTGGGGGCATAGGCAGATATGACGAAGAAGCAACGGCGAGTATCCCTATCTTTCCAAGTTCTTACTGTCCCGTTTATTCGGACAGCGCACAAGCGACTATCTACTGAGATCCAGTCTAGGAGAGTGAGTTCTGCCCTAGGACTCAATGCTATAACTACACCAGCGAGACGCCGGGAAGCAGCATCAGGACTTCCAAATACACGATTTGCTTCTTTATCTTTAAATGGTGAGGTTAAATGAATGGCGCTACTCGAATCCTATATGCGCGTTTCCGAAACGCAGGATACATCGATGGTAGTCGTGAAGATAAGTCGGATGTTAGGGGGTGTAGGAAGAATTCGATTGTGACCACTTCGATCTCGTGTGCTGTTACCGGTATGAGGGCGGTTGTCATTTCCCGGCTGCCCACACCGTGGAAGAGTGTTTCTTGAGGAACTTCAAAAGGAAGGTAGGTTAGTGTTGGTCTTAGAAACCTGGTTGCGTGACCGCAGAGCCCAAGAGACAGCTGCTTGAGGCCAGTCACACACGGCCTGTTTATGAAGGGTTTATTGATTACTAGCTCCGCTCTTAAAAGCCCTTAGTGGACACCCTTACCCAAGGAGACGGAAATCCGTGAGGTAGGGTGAGGTGTGACATTTTTAGGGTCGACCTTTTCTCACCCTTCCTTCCTTTTGAGAAAGAAGGCTGCATTTCTGCACATGCTGGTTGTCCGAGGGAAACACTTTACTGCTGTCACGCCCCTCTTCAGTCGGTCAGCAGTACGACTTCGCCCTCAGACCTTGAGTAGCTGCTTCAAGTCTCATCGTTCTGCAATCTACCTATCTGGTGGGCACGGTAGAACCTACAGGAAAATATGTTCCAGCCAATACAGCTCGGTTGGATCATCACGATAGGCAAGCCGGACCACCACGTCAAGGTAGCAGCTACAGTCGGGATAGTCCATTGGGGCATTAAAAAGACAAATTGATCTAAGGATTTTTTTTCAGTCACTCCTTTATCAAGACTGTTCACTAATATATTGGTTTTAAAACAAAACATATCAACAAGGTTCCTAAATAATTATGCGCCATACCAATTATTGAATTCGTAAATGGGCTGACTGCCCAAACTGAAGCAGATGGTTTCCTTAGGGGGGGGGCACTTTCCGAGTGTTTGACCCAAAAGTCTAATCCACAAGGTAGTGGAACAACGTTAACAGATACAGTTCTATAACTATCCGTCACCAACAGTAGGTTCATACTTCGTTTTCCCTTTAGGATCTTGGAGCTTATAAAGATTTTACTAAGTATTTATTATGTACCCAAATGAATTTTCAGCGTGAATCTTCATCCGTTGATGTGGTTGGAACATTTGTTACATATGCCTAACCACTGTGTACCATGACGAGCGATGCTTTGTGATGTAGGAATTTGGTTGGAAGAAAGCTAGGGGCGGCTAGACCAAAACATGGTACAAATCCACGAAGTCACTGACAACTGAGCCGAGTCATGTTTTTATATGTAGACTACTTGTTTGCGATCCGCTGCATGATAGTAACCGATGGTTAGGGACCTTGAATGACAAGGCCCAAAATTATTTTGAATGGCTCAGATGCGTCCCAAATCACCCTTATCTTTGTCTTTTTAAATTTATTTCACTGAATTTTACTTCTCCAATCATGATTATTGTGAATACTTCTACTATTGTTGAGTTTGAATTGAAAATTCTATCTATATGTGCTAATGTGGTATGGCAACCTGCCCTGATGTACGTATGTACAAAGTTCAACGTTGTAGCTGAGTGACTGACTGTCTGACTGATATACTAGTGTTTTGATTGATCAAATTTATTTTGTATATGTTATTTCAGCTCCTCGATTACAACCAGGTGGTGCTACATTGAATGGACATTTGAATATAGTTACGCAATCATCATCGCCACAAATAAATTTCTCGGCAATCTGTGATACAGCAGCTTTAACATTGTCTCAAGACAGTAGTCCTTTATTATTATATCTTTTAATACATCGAAATACCAACTTTCATTCATTCATTATGCAAGATCGGGGATATGAGAAATTGGTAAGAAATTGTTGTTTGATTAATTTCATTATAAAATATCGATATCACTGATAAGTTCGTCACTTAGTATGCTTGAGGCTATTACGAGTTTACCTTAGTCGATAAACGCGAACGAGACTTTTACCAGCTTCCAGGGAGGCTACCTTGAATCCGAGGCTGAAGTGAAAAGACTTTGTAAGCGTAGAAGTATATTCTACAAACACCCAGCAATCACAGTACAATCAAGCATACAACTCTCGTTTATTTATACAACATACGAACGTCCTTGAGACAGTTAAGAGAATAGCATACTAAAATACACAGCAGCCAATCACAGCCATGGATTTTCCTGGTGGGAATTGAAATCTCAAGGTCATCTGATCAGCCCATGCTGGCAAAACGTGAAACCAAAATACGGCATTATCAAGCGAATTTTGGGGATCTAACATCCCCAACACTCCTCCCTTTTTTAATAGCGTGTTCTCCTGGGGTCGACTTGCATCTTGACTATTGTTCGCCGCTGTCTGAGGGGATACCTTCGGGAACGAAGAACAGCTTGCTGCTGCGTTTCTTCTCGTGGCGGGGCTCTCGGTAGGTTGAAGGTATCAAGCAAGATGTCAAGGGGAAGGCTTTCTGCTCTTGATGGACGATCTGGGGCTAGCCGTCTGCGTATCTGATTGCGATGACGTGACCATTTATCACCTCCTACCTCTACTTCGTACATAACTCGACCAACCCTTCTGACCACCCTCGCTTCTACCCAAGGACCATGGTTCGTTCTGTAGTCGCGGGCAAACACAGGGCGTCCTACTTCGTAAGCGGATTGTCTTTGCTGCTTTGTCTCTACTGATGAGGGTGCATTAGTCGGATGCATCAGGCTGTGGATCGTTTTCAATCTTCTTCCCATCAGGATTTCAGTTGGGGACTTTTGCTCCGGTAACAATTCATTTGGTGTTGTCCGATAGACGTACAAGAAATTTTGTAACGCTTCGGCTGGCGTCCCCTCCCCTTTTGACTTAAGCAGTGCTCTTTTAAACGTATCCACAACCTTTCCGGACTTACATCGTTCTGTTGATTATGAGGTTAATAGGTCAGTCGACCTGTGTTAATCCTTGCAGATTGTTTTCCTGTTTAGATCCAGATTCTCCTAGAAAGTTCTCACTGACAGGGTTGATGATGTGTTGTTGTGGTAGACCACTTTTGATCGGTTTCTACTCAGATAGTGTCTCATTCATTCTCATTCGCTGTCTTCGATCACGAAAGAAGTAATTTATTCCCTGGTGTGAAAGTTGAGATCTTCTACAAAGCTCTACAATAAGAAACCCTATCCAACGTTTCACCAAATATATAACTATCACGTCGACTGATAATCCATTTCCTTGAGCTGTTGTTTAATTGTCTTTTGTAATTAGTACGTTAGTTATGCATTATGCTTATTCTAAAACCTATGTTGCTCAGGAGTTAACAAAATATGTAATTCTGTATGACTTAACAACCTAGCCAAAAGTGGTCCATGTTTGTTAATGGAGGTAGATACTGGACGTTGATAACATCACTGTGGTGTGTGAAAATAAGGTCTAGTAGTGATGGTTCATGTTTCAAGTCAATATGTGTCGGTTTCGCGGTACATTGTATGAGTACACATTGAATATTAGTTTACAGTAGGCTGGCATCGAAACACACCCACCTGAAGTTGTAAGCCTTATCCAGTTGGTGTCTGATGTGTTGAAATCTCCAGCTATGAAACAACATTCAGCCGTACTCCAAGTACAGATATGACGTTGGATGAAGTTGTCAGCAAAACAACATGGACTACGATATATACCTCTTGTGGTCTTTAAGTCATGTCTAGACTTCATGATACAGCAAGTAACCTCACATGTACCACCAGCATGCACCTCTGATGTATACGAAAGTTATCTCTAATATAAAAAAAATACTTCTCCTCTTTTGTGATTTATAACCATGTCACTTCTAATGCATATGCATTCTAAAACGATTGGGGAGCAGTCTACATCTATGACGAGCCATATAACTGTGACAACGGTTATATCGGGATCTAATTTATCTATCAGTAAAATTAGCGCGAACGTTCTGTTTCTAAGACTACGAGCGTTTGTCTGACACACACTTAAAGTGTTCTGGGTATCACTCGTTTTACTCAAACAGGTCTCGGAAGCATTGGTTTGTTTCACCATTCGTTGTCGAATTTTTATCTCAGTAAGAATGTTCCATTAAATTCAGTCAGGTTGGAATCAAATATTCGAATCAAGACTTTTGTTTGCGTTATCTGTTATGATGTCCCTTCCCTCCTTACTTTGGGGCACTAGCTTCAAGATCCTCTTTGGTTGGCTCTTGCCTTTAACCCACTCACGAGTCTTATCACCTCGGAAAAACCTATTCATTTTTGTTATCTAATTTTTTTGTGAGAAAGTCTCGCTCTCTGTACATCATTCTTCTTATTAACAGTGCAAAGAGTAGATGTGCCTTGGATGAGTATTAGTTTCCTTGTTCTGACAGTGCACGATTTATTACGACTACGTGTAATAATGTTCTGGACAGGGAGTTTCCTCTTTAAGCATATTTATAATGGGTGTCTCAGCCGCTTGATTAAGAACAAGAGTTGATCTAAAGGCACTAGTGCCTACACTTATTGTTTCCTCATCATCTGATTCCAAACCAACTGAGTGTACATTATCACTCGGGGACTTCCCCATGAAAGTACAATTCTTCAATTCCTCACTCAGGAGAATCACTTTGGTAAGGCGAAATTGTCTAGATAACTACGCTAAGGCCGGTCTGCAAGATCGTTCATACGGTGACAAATTAGTACACATTTTTTGTAACCTGTCATGCTGTTAACCATCTTCAACAGCAAAGAGGCGCTATAGTCCACCACATCGATGACTTTGGATGAATTATAACCAGAATGATATGGATAAGACGGAAAAATTCTAGACAGCTAAGCACAAAATATCGGAAATTATAACCTTACTATAGTGACTGCATAAATGCACAAAAACAGTAAATTTGGTTCGTTAATAGTTAAAGCAACAAGACGTCAAAAGATCTACAAACCGAACTTAGGAAAAAGACCTGCAACTTGTTATCTATAAATACATGGATTACGCACCAACAAAAAAAAACTCCGACTGTTGAAAGCTCAAGTAAAAAGGATAAAAAGTTACTTCATCCAGAAGTACAAATGACACATAGAATGATGGCTAAGTGGAAAATGTGTTTGACTTCCATGAAGTCCCAAATTCGAACGCTGTTTCCACTTGCTTCGGTTTTGAACCACACCTTAATGTATGGCTTATAACTAAGTGACCTGATAAGTTAATTAATTCCAATATCACCTATGTTTTAATCTTTTGACAAATGTTAAGATTAAAATCAATTTCAATAGTTTTTTGCTATGATATACTGTCGATCATATCAGAAAGTAAATTAATCCATTTAATGTGTACTGTTTTCTCTATCCGAAACTCATTCATTAATGATAATTTGTTAATCAAAAGATATATTAATCGGTAACTAAAAACTAACTGTATGATTAAGCTGACCATTGAACCACCTATCCTTTACATATTGTGTTGCTTCAAGATTGGGTTGCATTGGCACCTGAACTAGTGATAGGGAGTTAAGTAGTCTGGGGAGTCTCATCAGTCCCGATGGCCTGGTGACTGACAAAATCTCAGCACGGATACAGTAGGCTCGATTGGCTTTTGCCAACCTGCGTCACTTATGGCGTAGGCGAGATATCCGTTTGCTGACCAAAGGACGGTTGTACTGTGCAGCAGTTTGCTCCGTCTTACCTTATGGCTGTGAAACATCTCCAGTGAGAGTAGAAGATATTCGTAGGTTACTGGTTTTTCGATCATCGGTGTATCCGAAGCATCGCTCGTATATCCTGGGACGACCGTATAAGCAATGATGTCGTTAGGAAATGAGTTCTAGGTAGGGACGGCAAATCAATAGATGAAGTAGTGAAACTTCATCAGTTGAGATAGTTGGGACATGTGTTACGTATGCCTAACAATCGACTGCCTCGACGAGCTATGTTTTGCAATGTAGGAGTAGGTTGGAAGAAAGTTAGGGGCGGCCAGACCAAAACATGGCACAAATCCATGAAGTCACTGACTAGTGGACTGAGTCATGTTGGTAGATGTAGGCTATCTGGTTGGGGTCCACGTGATGAAAGTCACCATTGGTTAGAGACGTTGAGCGACATGGCTCAAAATCGTTTGCAATGGGGCAGGTGCTTTCACTCTGTGTTTTATGAAACTCTAAGCTTCTGCATCCCTCATAATCTCTATCTTTCTCCTAAATTTATCTCACTGAATTATACTTTTCGAATTACATCTTCGCTCCCTAATCTTCTCCATTGCTGCTAATAATTCTACTATCGCTATCACTCTTGGATTTGAACTGACAGTTACGTCACTATGCCGATGTGGTATGGCAACGTGAACTGATGTAATTATGTACGAAGTTCTGAGTTGTATCTCTCTGTCTGTCTGTCTGTCTGACATATTGCGAAGGTTCAACAATAGTGGAAATTAGTCTATGGACTCTTTTTTTAACAATTAATGCTTTGAATAACTAGTATGTTCCTTATTTATTGATTATAAAAAACAATTGTTTCTTGCTCTATAAATAAACATGTCTTATATTTATTTATTTATTCTCAATCCATTTTTTTTTCAGCTTCCACCATTATTAAATATTCTGTATAAATCTCAATCACATAATTCACATCTTGTCTATATGGCATTAATTTTATTGCTGATATTTACAGAGAATGAACAATTTGGACGTGATATACACACTACTGTAAGTTAATTTATAATTGTGTTTTTTCCTTATTTTGGTTAATTTATCCTTGTAATTCAATATTTTAATAGTTTTTTTTATTTTATCCAATAAGTAATTGCGTTAGTTGTTCAGTCTGAATTATAAAAATATTTAACTAAATCTGATAATTTGGGGGTTTTTTTAATCGTGGTGTTTTAAAGTTAATTATTCCTTGTTTAACATTTGTAAGAGCTTCTCTTCTCTGATCATTATCTGATTAAGAAATTAATATTCGACCAGTGATTTTGATACACTAACTGTTATTATCTTTCAAACCTCCGCTCTTAAGTGGTTTGTGATTTTTAATCATGTTTCATGAAAAAAAAATTGTAGAACAAGTGAAATTGTCAATTAAGTCATCAAAAGTGCTACTTAGAGTTAGATATTCACTATAGTTGTACCTTTTTAGGTCATGTAGAGTACATGCGTTGCTGGGTTATAAAGGAATGTGAGAAGAGTTAGTCGTGAAGACAAGGGGGATGTTAAGGTGTATAAGAAGGATTTGATTGTGACCACTTCGATCTCGTGTGTTGTTACGGGTATGAGGGCGGTTGTCACTTCCAGGCTGCTCACACCGTGGAAGGGTGTTTCTTGCGGAACCTGAAAAGGAAGGTAGATTAGTGTTGGTCTTAGAGACCTGGGAACGTGACCGCAGAGTCCAAGGGACAACTGCTTGAGGCTGGTCACGCATGGCCTTTTTATTAAAGGTTTTTTGAGTATTAGCTCCGCTCTTAAAAGCCCTTGGTGGGTAGCCCTTACTGACGGAGACGGAAATCCATGAGGTAGGGTTAGTTGTAACATTTTTAGGGTCGACCTTTTCTAACCCTTCGTTCCTTGTGAGAAGGCAGCATCGCTGCAGATGCTGGTTGTCCGAGGGAAACACCTTTCTGCTGTCACACCCCTCTACAGTCAGTCAGCAGTACAACTTCACCCTCAGACCATTCAGGATGGTTAGATACCTTGAACGACATGGCTCAAAATCGTTTGCATTCGTTCAAGTGCATCCACTCTCTGTGTTCTCTCAAATCCTAATCTTCTGGATTCGTCAGCACCTCTACCTTCGTCTTTCTAACGTTATCTCACTGAATTATACTTCTTGAATAATATCTTCAAACTCTAGTCTTCTTCATTACCATTAATACCTCTAATATCTCTACCACTATGCGATTTGCATTGACAATTGCGTCTCTGTGCTAATGTGGTATGGCAACATGAATTGATGTACTTACGTACGAAGTTCTACATTGTAACTGACTGACTGATTGAGGGTACCTGAGTTGTTGTACGTATCATAGAATACTTTATTTACACTTTTTTATGAAATATTTTACCATTCATTTGACATATAAGGAGACATTCAACCAAGTTTCCATTTCATACCATCTCATTACTAGTCAAAGTGTTATTGGATGCTACTCTATCGCCATGTTAAACTACCTTTAAGGAGTATTTGAGATGACCCCACCACTCGTCCTTTTTGTTTCTAACTGGAAACAGTTTCGATCCAGGTATCTCGCTTTAGTCGTTTCCTAAATGTGCGGTAGCTTGATGTCTGAAATATTTGGCTTTCAAATATTATGGAGCGAGCTCTACCGTCTATTCACATACTTTGCTTTGGGTAACTGGGTATTGTTACTAGCCATCACATGCAAAGCGTGATTCAAAACCAAGGACACAAATCTGTACATGGCAAACAAATTGCATTGTACTTACACGTTTATTTATTATACTAAACTATGTTATGGCATAACATTCCTTAAAAGTTGTGGTCGAAATTCTTCTGGTAAAATTTTGTAGTTGTTCAAAACAAGTGATTGGTTAGTTGTATGCACTAATACTAATATGTGACTCATTAATTTTAAACAAATTGATATATTCGTTGTACCACAATCAGTAAAATTTTAATTTCTGATTTTTCGCGACTTTACTTCTTTAGAGATTGAATGCATAAATAACAGAATTAAAATTATTTGATTGTGTACTTATTCCTGCACTTAGTTAAACCCTTCTCTTATACCTTTATCACCTCGCGTCTCTGCTGCTAACGATTCGATTACATGAAAGGTTATTCCTGGTCCCATGAAATCTCACTCTCAACTACATGTTGGGGCTTTCAATGCTCGAACCTTGTGCCAAATAGGAACACAGGCTTCCTTAGCTATGACCCTAGAATCTCGAGCAATCGATGTTTCCTGTGTCTCCAAAAAGCGCATAGAGGATCCGAATAGAATCATTAATTTGACCTCACTATGTCGAAGCAGAAAACCAACTCGTTTTACGCTTCATATATCTGGAAACCCTGTTACTGCTCCCTGTGGCCTCGCTGGTGTAGGTATAGCATTGAGTTGTAAAAGCGAACTAAATCCTAGTAGACTGTAATTTGTGCGCTTTCCGACTAAACAGGACAGTAAGAACTTGTAATGCTCAAGTATTCAGATAAGGTGAAACTGAAAGACATCTGGGTGGATTTTACAGTTTCGTAGCTCACAGATCAGATAGTGCCAACCGTTTACTGCTGAAGCTATGCTCAAATAACCGCCTACTAGTTTTTAGCATAAAGAAAAACACCTTTAATCACAGTGTTTTTATTCTGTGTCAACTGTTTCATAAACTGTTTAACTTTTCTTTTTAAGGATATCAAATGGGTTCAGTGGTCAGCAAATCGTCGACTTTCAAATGTTTCTTACGGAAGTCTAACTGTATTAGTGCTTTGTCGTACTATTCAATACCATTTGAATCAGTTAAAGGTGAGATAAAAAAAAATTTTCTGTATATTTTTACTAAAAGTTTCTTTCATCTGTTTCATTTATGATGTGTATTTTATCAAATGGATTGATTTTCTGGGAGCTTAATGACCGTACCAAAAATAAGATGAACTTAGATTTTGATACATAGACATCGTTTAAAAATCGTGGACTTGAACATTTTCCCTTGCAGACAGACAGACAGATACAACGCAGAACTTCGTAAATAAGTACATCAGTTCAGGTTGCCATACCACATCAGCACAGAGACGTAACTGTCAGTTCATATCCAAGAATGATAGCGATAGTACAATTATTGGCAGTTATGAGGAAGATTAGGGAGCAAAGATATAATTCAAAAAGTATAATTCAGTGAGATAAATTTAGAAGGAGAAAGATAGAGATTATGAGGAATTCAGAAGGTTAGAATTAGAGAGAACACAAATAGTAGATGCACCTGCGCCATCGCAAACGATTTTGAGCCATGTCATTCAAGGTCTCTTACCATTGGTGACCAACCAGATAGCCTACATCTACCAACATGACTCAGTCCACTAGTCAGTGACTTCATGAATTTCTGCCATGTTTTGGTCTGGCCGCACCTAACTTTCTTCCAACCTACTCCGGCACCACACTACATAGCTTGTCGCGGCAGTCAGTGGTTAGGCATTCGTAACACATCACCCAACCACCTCAACTGATGAGGTTTGAATGCTTCAGCTGTCGATTTACCATCCTCACCTAAAACCCGTTTCCTAACGACAGGATTGCTTAGTCGGTTGTCCCAGTATACACAAGCAATGATCCGGATAGACCTATCATCGAATACTAGTAACCTACGAATGTCCTCTACTCTTAACGGTCATGTTTCGCCTCCGTATAGTAGGACAGAGCGAACTACTGCGCAGTACACTCGTCCTTTAGTTAACAAGCGGATATCTCGCCTACGCCATAAGTGACGCAGGTTGGCGAAAGCCAATCGAGCCTTCTGTATCAGTGCTGAGATTTCGTTAGTCACCAGGCCATCAGCACTGATGAGACTCCCCTGATAAGTGAAGCTGTCTACACGCTCGACTACTTCACTCACTATCACTAGTTCAGGTGCCGATGAAACCCAATCTTGACGCAACATTTTGCATTTCGAGGATGAGAACCGCATCCCGAACATGCTCGCATTGTTGCTTATGGTAGTCAGAAGACTCTGCATTTTGTCAGCGTCTTCAGCGAATAGACCTATGTCATTGGCATATTCTAGATCAGTAAGCTTTTTAAACTGTGGACTAACAAAAACACTATATGTAACAAGTGAATATAATTTCTAGCCGTTTTGTTGGATATCTTGTCACATCGTATCGTTTCCTGTATAGCATCTATCATTATTGTTAACTGTGTTTGTGTGTGTGTGTGTGAGTGACAGAATTGTCGACTTTAGACGTACTGTTGAGAATGAGTACCTTCAATGTTCCACTAGAATCTCCATCGTGTTTATGAAACCAAAAATTTGAATATTGATCAGTCAATGTTTATTCTTTATTGATTAGGACAAATATCTTCATGTGAATATTTTGGCAACGTTAGCAAATCTATCCCCTCGTATTACTAAACTTCATCCACATGCTTGTGATACACTAGTTGGGTAAGTAATTTTTCAGTTATTCAAATTGCTTATGAATTGTACACTGTTATGGTGTTTGAGATCACATTTTTATTCTTCTCCTCAAACAATTATATCTGTCATCAATTGACGAGGCGGAAAGTGATTGTCCGGACAGGGCTCAGGCCGGGTCGGTGGTTACGGAATAATCCACGTAGAAAAGTTGGGGAACCCTGATTCCGAACCAATGATTCACATGAGCTCCAAGATCCTGAGAGGATAAATAGTGTATAAACCTATTGTTGATCACTTGCTACCATCAGACTGCGTCTATCGAAGTTGTTCCGCTGCCTTGTAAATTAGGACCTAGTAAACCTAGCTCGATCCGGGCGCCCTGGCCCACACACATAGTCAATGATTCGTGTGGCGTGTGCGTATGTCTCTTTATGCCATTAGTTACGAGATGGTTTGTTCTCAATAATGACGATTAATAATGCTCTATCTGTCTTTCGGATATCTAAATCAATATCACATTTAATGTGACTTACAGAGGAACAGTCTCTTTAAGTTTTCTACAGATTAGTTTCCCTTTTTCATGGTTTATACGACATACTTCCAAGGAAATCTATGCTAAATAGCTGCTTGATTAATCCGTTCTGTGTTTTTGTCTCTTTCCCGATAAATCTTCGGATAATCGTCAATAAATGAGATAACCGCAAAAAGTAAAGTGACCTAATGAAATATCTGTGATATGCAAGAAATGTTGCATTACTGATGTATGTGACTTTCACAATTTTTGAAACCATGAATCGATCAATGTTAGACCACCATCAGGAACCTGGAAGCACTGGACGGCCGTTTCGTCCTGGCATGGAACTCCTGAGCAGTGCGCGTCCACGACTCCTGCACCCCACAGGATTCGAACCCAGGACCTTCAGTATTGTGCGCGAACGCCCTAACTGTTAGAATACTGCGCCGGTATCTAACGGTGTTAATGTCTCACCTCATGGTTTCAAAAATTGTGTAACTTAACAATCTTCACAACCCAGTAATGCAAATCACCTGTGCTCACTAGTGACTAGCTTCATGAGGAATCTTCTCCGAGTACTAGTAGAAAGAGGTGACCAGTGAAGTCCAACCTGTTAGGGTGTAGGCAATGTCTACCGAAGACTGTGTATGAGGTTGCGCAACTCCGTGAAATGATCAAGTTAGGCAGTAACACCGTTAGATACCGGCTCAGTGGTCTAACGGTTGGGGCGTTCGCGCACAATACCGAAGGTCCTGGGTTCGAATCCTGCGGGGTGCAGGAGTCGGGGACGGGCACTGCTGAGTAGTCCCATGCCGGGACGAAACGGCCTTCCAGTGCTTCCAGGTTCCTGATGGTTGTCTAACATTGGTCGATTCATGGTTTCAAAAATTATGTAACTTAACAATCTTCACAACCACGTAATGTATGTGACTTTCATCATATCGAACGCTGGAATTTACTGCTTATTATAATTTCCTATATCATGTATTTATTACTGTTTTCATTTTTCCGGTCGATGTCTATTTCACTAACTTTTTCAATTCAATTATCTTTACTTTTGTTTGTTTGTCTATTTTCAGTTTACTGGAATTATTAATTAAACGTCATAATAAAAATGTGGAGATTTTGCGTAAAATGTCCGATGACAGTCGATCACAATCGGTTGCTGAAATTACTAAACTTTTATCTAATACATCGCTTACATCATCGAATACCGAAGAAGAAATGGTATGTGTTTTTGATTATTATTAATATTTTTCTGTGATCTAAAAATACAATTGATAAGTGCATCGTTTAAGTATTCATGCCAATTTTACATTACATTTCGAAGATATAAGTTTCTGTTTTTATGTGATGTAAATTTCAATGATTGTATTCAACTAATTCGGATTTTTTGCCTAATTGCAGAACAGAGGAATAAAACCACGCACTAATATTGTTTCAAGTCAGTTAGTCAGTCAGTCAGTCCGCTATTGCACAGAACTTGATACATATGTACATTAATTAGTTCAGGTTGCCATACAACTTTAGCGCAGAGCGATCGAATTTTCAATTCAAATCCAATAGTAGTAGAGGTAGTAAAAAAGTCTTAGAAGTTATCGGAGAGATTAGGGTTCGAAGATATTATTCAAGAAGTATAACTCAGTGAGATAAGGTTAGAAAGACAAAGGTAGAGGGGTTGAAGAATCCAGAAGATTAGGATTTGAGAGAACACAAAGATATGATATGAAGTAGAACTTGTTTACTACAAGCATCCAGAAAGTACGAGGTCCGAATCCAGAAGAGAATCAGGATCCCGGACAAGGGATCCGGGACCGAGCCCTGGTCCTGATCCCCGACCGAAGCTGCTACCTTGACGTGGTGGTCGGGCTTGCCCATCGTGATGACCCAACCAAGCTATACTGGCTGGAACACATGTTCCTGCAGGTCCTACCATGCCAGGCAGGTCAATTGGAGAACGATGAGACTAAAAGCAGCTACCCAAAGTCTGAGGGCGAAGTCGTGCTGCTGACTGCAGAGGGGTGTGACAGCAGTAAGGTGTTTCCCTCGGACAACCAGCATCTGCAGCGATGCTGCCTTCTTCTCACAAGGAACGAAGGGTTAGAAAAGGTCGACCCTAAAAATGTCACACCTCACTCTACCTCACGGATTTCCGTCTCCCTGGGTAAGGGTGCCCACTAAAGGCTTTCAAGAGCAGAGCTAATCCTCGAAAAACCTTCCATAAAAAGGCCGTGCGTGACCGGCCTCAAGCAGTTGTCCCTTGGACCCTACACTAATCCATCTTCCTTTTCAAGTTCGTCAAGAAACAACCTTCCACGGTGTGGGCAGCCGGGAAGTGATAACCGCCCTCATACCCGTAACAGCACACGAGACAAAATTGTTCAAAATCAAATCCTTCCTACATTCCCTAGTACCTCTCTTATCTCCACGACTAACTCTTCTCACATTCATTCATCACAGTGCACAGCTAATGCAGACGATATGAGTTCGCGAAACGTCGTTCCTGGTCTCCTTAAACCCCGTTCCAAACTACATGTTGGAGCATTTAATGTACGGACATTGTGTCAAATAGGGCAACAGGCATCATTAGCTAGGACTTTAGAATCTCGTTCCATCGATGTATGCTGCGTCTCGGAAACGCGCATACAGGATCCGAGTAGCATCACTCATTTGACCTCACCATGTCAAGATAAAGGAGCAGCTCGATTTACCCTTCGTGTATCCGGTAGCCCTGATGCTGCTTCTAGGGGCCTCGCCGGTGTAGGTATAGCATTGAGTCGTAGGGCAGAACAATCTCTCCTTGACTGGATCCCTGTAGATAGTCGCTTGTGCGCCGTCCGACTGAACTGGACAGTAAGGACTCGGAAAGATAGGGACACTCGCCGTTGCCTCTTCGTCATATCAGCCTACGCCCCCACTGACTGCAGCCCAGATGATGTAAAAGATGAGTTTTACAGAAAGCTTTCGGAACTCCTCCAAAAAGTTAAGCGCTCTGATATAGTTATAATGGCTGGTGACTTCAATGCACAAGTAGGTAGACTAAGTGAAAATGAAAGACACCTAGGTGGATGTTACGGTCTCGCGGCTCAAAGAACAGATAATGGCGACCGTCTGTTGCAACTGTGCTCAGATAACCAACTATTTCTAGCAAACACTAATTTTAGGCATAAAGAAAAACACCTTTTGACCTGGCGACCCCCGAAGTCGTCTCAACGTTGGACACAACTAGATCATATCGCCATCAGCCACCGATGGAGGGGTTCGATAGAGGACTGTCGCTCGTTCTGGGGCACATGTTTAGATTCAGATCATGCCCTAGTGCGAGCACGTATTTGTTTGAGGCTTGCTGGACGTAGGAAAGACACCGTAAGCAAGCCTCTTAGGGCTTCACTTGATGATAATCAAGCTAAGAAAATATTTCAGGAGGAACTAGAAAAACAGTTAGGCGACCATGCAAGTGATTCCCATCCTGAAGCAGGTTGGAATCATATCAAGAAGGCTGTGGAAACAGCAATGGTATCTGCTAGCAAGGTAAACCACAATGCTAGGATGAAGCCGTGGATATCAGTCGCATCCACCGAACTGATGGATGCTCGAAAACGCATCCCACCTGACTCTGAACATGATGAAGAGCGTAGTCAGCTTAGGTGCAGACTTATAAAAAGCCAACGTAACGACCGTGAACAGTGGTGGGTGGCGAAAGCAAAAGCGATGGAAAAGGCAGCGGCGATAGGCAACACTAGACAACTTTTCCGCCTTATCAAAGAAACCGGTATTAGGAACCCGAATGTGAGTGAGACTATCTCGGAAAAGGATGGTCTTATTATCCATTCTCAATGTAGGAGGCTGGACCGATGGGCAGAACACTTTAGGGATCAGTTCAACTGGCCTTCAGCCACTCTTCGGTTGCCCACGATCTCCAGTCATCCTGAATGGCAAATCGATTTAAGTCCTCCCAGTTTACATGAAGTTGAGAAAGCTATAGGAAATCTAAGGAGAGGTAGAGCGGCAGGTCCCGACAGGCTTACCCCTGAGATGTTTAAGTATGGTGGTCCAATTTTAACGGTTAGACTGACCGAGATCCTAGGTAGAATCTGGGAAATGGACGTAATCCCATCTGACTGGTCTCAGTCGCTAATTGTCCCAATCTACAAGAAAGGACAGAAGTCCTCTTGTGACAATCACAGGGGAATAAGTTTAACTAATATAGTTTCTAAATTGTTAGCCTCGATTATACTTAGACGTCTAACTAGAGCTCGTGAAGAGCAGACTAGAGAAAACCAGTCTGGTTTTCGACCTGGACGTGGTTGTATAGACCACATCTTCACACTACGACAGGTCCTGGAACACAGACACACATTTAGACGTCCGACAATGGTCGTGTTCCTGGACCTTAAGGCGGCATTCGACTTAGTGGATCGTGAGGTTCTGTGGCAGTGTCTGTCATTGAAAGGTGTACCAAAGAAGTACATTAACCTTATACAAGCACTCTACTCGAACACCACTGGTCGGGTGAGAGCATATGGCGAACTGTCATCTGAATTCTCTACATCAAGTGGTGTCCGTCAGGGCTGTCCACTCTCTCCATTCTTGTTCAACTTTGTCGTAGAAATCCTCTTAGAGTTAACATTAAGCTCGTCAGATTTTTCAGGGGTTGACCTTCTACCAGGAAAGTCGCTTACTGATCTAGAATATGCCGATGACATAGTTCTATTCGGTGAAGACGCTGACAAAATGCAGAGTCTTCTGACTACCATAAGCAACAATGCGAGCATGTTCGGGATGCGGTTTTCCCCCTCGAAATGCAAAATGTTGCTTCAAGACTGGGTTGCATTGGCACCTGAACTAGTGATAGGGAGTGAAGTAGTCGAGCGTGTTGATCACTTCACTTATCTGGGGAGTCTCATCAGTGCTGACGGTCTGGTGACTGACGAAATCTCAGCTCGGATACAGAAAGCTCGATTGGCTTTTGCCAACCTACGTCACTTATGGCGTAGGCGTGATATCCGTTCGCTAACCAAAGGGCGGGTGTACTGCGCAGCAGTTCGTTCCGTTCTCTTATGTGGCTGTGAAACATGGCCGTTAAGAGTAGAAGATGTTCGTAGGTTACTAGAATTCGATCATAGGTGTCTTCGAAGCATTGCTCGTATATCGTGGGACAGCCGAGTAAGCAATGCTGTCGTTAGGAAACGAGTACTAGGTAAGGATGGCAGATCAATAGATGAAGTGGTGAAACTTCATCAGTTGAGGTGGTTGGGACATGTGTTGCGTATGTCTAACCACCGACGAGCTATGTTTTGTGGTGTAGGAGTAGGTTGGTAGAAATCTAGGGGCGGCCAGACCAAAACATGGCAGAAATCCATGAAGTCACTGACAAGTGGACTGAGTCATGTTGGTAGGTGTAGACTACCTGTTTGGGGTCCGCGAGATGAAAGTCATCAATGGTTGGAGACCTTAAACGACATGGCTCAAAATCGTTTGCAATGGCGCAGGTGCATCCACTCTTTGAGCTCTCTCAAATCCTAATCTTCTGGATTCGTCAATACCTCTGCCTTTGTCTTTGTAATCTTATCTCACTGAATTATATTTTTTGAATAATATCTTCGAACTCTAGTCTTCTTTATTAACATTAATACCTCTACTATCTTTATCATTATGGGATTTGATTTGACATTTGCGTCTCTGTGCTAATAATGTGGTATGACAACATGAACTTATGTACATACGTACGAAGTTCTACGATGCAACTGACTGACTGACTGACCTGGTCCTGATCGTGGTCATAAAACGTTACAAATAATGCGTATTCATACATTTTGGTCGAATAGGAAACAGCATCGAAGTCTGTTACATTGACAGTTGTGACGACCAATAGGAAGTAACATTTGAAGTGACATTGATAGTCAGGACAACCAATAAGAAACAACATTGGAGCACGTGACATTGATATCTAGGACGACCATAAAATTGACCAGTAGGAATTAACCAATAGGAATTGACCAATAATTCTCTTACGATATTGGATGAATATCCTAACAATTTGAGAGAGCACAAAGAGTAAATGCACCTGCGCCATTGCAAATGGTTTTGAGCTATGTCACCCAGGGTCTCTAACCATCGATAATTATCATCTCGTGGACCCCCAACCATCTACCAACATGGCTCAGTTCACTTGTCTGTGACTTGATGGATTTGTGCCATGTTTTTGATCTGACCGCCCAAAACTATAATTATATTATCTCATAATCCGTTCATTAATATTTTATCACAATATGCTGATTGTTTTTACTTATACAGATTCAAGAATTAGCTTTATTGGAAGAAGTAATTCGAATGTTATTAGAAATTATTAATTCCATTCTTACGCATACAATGGTATCGAATCCTGACTTAATTTATTCTTTGCTATATAAAAAAGATTCATTTGCACGCTTCGTTCACATCCATCATTTCAAGTGAGAAATTGTTTTTTTTTGTGCATTGTATTGTGATGTGATTTGATGTGATTTTTTTTCGTAGTTGCTCATTTTAATCGAGTTATTTATTATGCCCACTGTGTGTGATTTGTCGAATTTAATTTAATCTTCAAAATCGCATTTTTATTAAGAAATAAACGATTGTTTGCATACAACAGCGACGGATAATTCCTGCTTTGTTATGTGATATTTCAATGCAGACAATAC
>OX103971.1:85193211-85243752 GCA_944470395.2 Schistosoma turkestanicum | reverse complement strand
TTCAAGAGCGGAGCTAATACTCAAAAAACCTTTAATAAAAAGGCCGTGCGTGACCGGCCTGAAGCAGTTGTCCCTTGGGCTGTGCGGTCACGCACCCAGGTCTCTAAGACCAACGCTAATATACCTTCCTTTTCAGGTTCCTCTAGAAACAACCTCCAATGGTGTGGGCAGCCGGGAAGTGACAACCGGCCTATACCTGTAACAGCACACGAGAGCCCACTGACAATATTGTTATGTTCGAATAAGCATTTGTATTTCAAGCTTGTACAATGTCACAAATTTTTTTTTCAGTAATTGAGGTGTTAACCAAGTTGAAGGAAGTTAGACTCCTGATACGTATTGCAACTTTACTGAAAGAATAAAATTTATTTCCTCAATAATTATAGTAGTTAGTCATTATTTCTCCCTAAAATGTAACGGGGAATAGCTCTTTCGCAGCTTCAATTGCTGCAAAAATAAAGGGAGAAGATAATCAAAGCTGAAGTTTATTTTACATTGAAATCATAAATAAAGAATTTGAACCCAAGACTTTCAGTCTGACGAGCGAGCGCTTAACCTCTGCTCTGGACCACTGAAGCGGCATTTGTTGGTGTTATTATATAGCTCTGACCACTCTAAGGATTTAGCGCAACAACACCCATTTGACTTCGGCAGTTACCGCCTACATCCGACAGGGTTGAACTCAACTGGCCACGTCTTCTAACTAGAACTCTAAGAATTTCATCACGAAGCTAGTTACTAGTGAGCGCATTGTAGGATTTTTCATTATAGAGTTATGGAGGTTGTTCTTGGTTACTGAAATGTGAATCAATTATTGTTGGACCATTATTGGGAACCTGAAAGCACTGAATGACCGTTTCGTCCTGGGTGACGTCGCTCAAAATCCCTAGTTTGATCAGACCTAGACATTAATACCATTCAATACCAGCTCAGTGGTCCAGACATTGAGCGTCCTCACACAAGACCGAAGACCCTGGGTTCGAATCTATCGAGCAGGAGGAGTCGTGCATGTGCACTGCGGAGTCCCGTAGCAGTTAAATACGTCTGTCCAGTGCTTACAGGTTTCTATTGGTGGTCTAACAATGATCGATTCATGATTTCAGTAAGAAATATATTTCATTGTCAGTCAGTCAGTTACAACGTAGAACTTCGTACGTAAGTAATTCAGTTCAAGTTGCTATACCACATTAGCACAGAGATATAATTGCCACTTCAAATCCTATTTTAGTAGAGGCAGTGAAAGTATTAGCAGTAATTGGAGAGATTGGGGTTCGAAGATGTTATTCAATTTAGTGAGGTAAATTTACGAAGAGAAAGATAGAGGTGATGAGGAATTCATTAGGTTAGAATTTCATAGAACACAAAGCGTAAGCACACCTGCACCAATGCAAACGGTTTTGAGCCATGTCATTCAGGGTCTCTAACCATCGATTACTATCATCTCGCGGACCCCAACCAGGTAGCCTACATCTACCAATATGACTCAGTCCACTTGTCAGTGACTTCATGGATTTGTGCCATGTTTTGGTTTGGCCAGCCCTAGCTTTCTTCCAACCTATTCCTACACTACAAAACATAGCTCGTTGAGGCAATCGGTGGCTAGGCATACGTGACACATGTCCCAACCACCTCAACTGATGATGTTTCACTACTTCATCTATTGACTTGCCATCCTTACCTAGGACCCGTTTCCTAACAACAGCATTGCTCACTCGGTTGTCTCAGGATACCCGAGCAATGCTTCTAAGACATCTGTGATCGAATACTAGTAACCTACGAATATCTTTTGCTCTAACTGGCCATGTTTTACAGTCATATAGTAGGACAGTGCACTCATCCTTTGGTTAGCGGACGGATATTTCGTCTATAACATACATGACGCAAGTTAGAAAAAGCCAATCGAGCCTTCTGTATCCGTGCTGTGATTTTGTCAGACATCAGGCCATCAGTACTAATCAGTTTCCCACGATACAAGAAGCGGTCAACACTCAATTACTTCACTCCCTATCATTAGTTCACCAAGCAGAACCATGTCATCGGCATATTTTAAGTCAACAAGCGTGTCATCTGATAGAAGATCAACCCCTGAAAATTCAGACGAAGATAATGTTTTACCTAGAAGCAAGTCTATGACAAACTTAAACAAGAATGAAGAAACTAGGCATCGCTGACGGACACCATTTGAAGTTATGAATTCCGATGAGAGTTCGCCATAAGCTCTAACTCGACCAGTAGTGTTCAAATAGAGAGCTTTCATAAGTTTTTCGTACTTCTCTAGTACACCTTTTAATGACAGACACTGCCGCAGTACCTCAGGATCAACATAGTCAAATGCCGCTTCTAAGTCCAGGGAGATAACTATAATCAGAAGCCTAAATGTGTGGGTGTTCCAGGACCTGTCGTGGTGTAAAAATATGGTCTATACAGCCACGTTAAGGTCCGAAACCAGCCTGGGTTTCTCTAGTCTGCTCCTCACGAGCTCTAGTTAGGCGTCTAAGCATTATCGAGGCCAACAATTTAGAAACTATATTACTTAGACTGATTCTCCTGTGATTGTCGCAAGAGGACTTTTGCCCTTTCTTGTAGACTGGGACAATCATTGATTGAGACCAGTAAGATTGTATCAAGCCCAATTCCCAGATTCTACCTAACATCTCAATCAATCTAGCTGCTAAACCTGGACCACCATCCTTAAAAATCTCAGGAGTTAGCCTATGAGGATCTGTTGCTCTACCTCGCTTTAGATTTCCTATCGCTTTCTCAACTTCGTAAAGACTAGGATGACTTATACCGATTTGCTATTCAAGATGACTGGAGATCGTGAGCGACCTAGGTGTTGCTGAAGGCCAGTTGGACTGGTCTCTAAAGTGTTCTGCCCGTCGATCCAATCTCCTTGATTGAGAATGAATGATGCAAACCATCCTTTTCTGCGATAGTTTCTCTAACAGATGGATTTCTAATACCTGTTTCCTTTATAAGGCGGAAAAGTTGTCCACTGCCTTTTCCATCTCTTTCGCTTCCGCTACCCACCACTGTTCTCGATCGTTGCGTAGGCTTTTTATCAGCCTGCGCCTAAGCTGACTTCGCTCTTCATCATGTTCAGAGCTAGGTGGGATGAGTTTTCGAGCATCCATCAGTTCGGTAGATGCTACAGAGATCCATGGCTTCTCCCTAGCAATATGTTTTACCTTACTGGCAGATATTGCTGCTGTTGCTGCAGCTTTTTTAAATCATTCCAAGCTACCTCCGGATAAGAATTGCTTACATGGTCGTCTAACTGTTTCCATAGTCGTTCTTGAAATATATTCCTAGCTGTGCTATCATTAAGTAGAACCGTAAGAGCTTTCCTTGCGGTGTCTTTCCTACGTCCAGTAAGCCTCAAACAAATACGCGCTCGCATTAGAGCATGATCAGAATCTAGAACCTTACTGTCCCGTTTAGTCGGACAGCGCACAAGCGACTGACTACTGAGATCCAGTCTGGGAGAGCAAGTCCTGCCCTACGACTCTATGCTATACCTACACCAGCGAGACCCCGGGAAACAGCATCAGGACTTCCAGATACACGAAAGGTAAATCGAATTGCTTCCTTATCTTGAAATGATGAGGTCAAATGAATGACGCTACTCAAGTCCTGCATGCGCGTTTCCGAGATGCAGGATACATCGATGGTAATCGCGAAGATAAGTGGGATGTTGCGGGGTGTAGGAAGGATTCGATTGTAACCAGTTTGTTCTCGGGTGGTGTTACGGGGATGAGGGCGGTTGTCACGTGCCGGGTACCCACACCGTGGGAGGGTGTTTCTTGAGGAACCTGAAAAGGAAGGTAGATTAGTGTTGGTCTTAGAGACCTGGGTGCGTGACCACAGAGCCCAGGAGATAACTGCTTGAGGCCGGTCACGCACGGCCTGCTTATGAAGGGTCTTTTGATTATTAACTCCGCTCTTAAAAGCCCTTAGTGGGCACCCTTACTGACGGAGACGGAAATGCGTGAGGTAGGGTTGTGGTGCTGTGGTGCGAACTACTTATAAGTAGTATATGACGTGAGTGTCAACGTAAAGTCTGGTAGCATAATATGGGGGGAAGATCAAGAAAGAAAGAGTCAGAAACAATGGAATTTGTATGAAACGCATGAATAGCGACAATGGATTGATGTTTGTCAACAGGAACAGTCCAGTTCCATAGGATGAACTGATCTTTTGCAAATGAACGATTTACGATATGGTTTTACGATTTTACTGAGTAACTCTGTAATTTTTATTTAAATACAATTCGGTTGCCCCCACCTGTGTTCTCATTCACTCCAAGTTGAGGTGTGACATTTTTAGGGTCGACCTTTTCTAACCCTTCCTTCCTTGTGTGAGGGCAGCATCGTTGCAGATGCTGATTGTCCGAGGGAAACACCTTACTGCTATCACACCCCTCTGCAGTCATTCAGCAGTACGACTTCGCCCTCAGACCTTGAGTAGCCTCTTTTAGTCTCATCGTTCTCCAGTCTACCTATCTGGTTGGCACGGTAGGACCTACAGGAACATATGTTCCAGCCAGTATAGCTCGGTTGGGTGGTCACAATAGGCGAGCCCGACCACCACGTCTAGGTAGCAGCTACAGTCGGGATATTTCATTGGGGCATTAAAAAGACAAATTGATCTAAAGAATTCTTTTTCAGTCGCTTCTTTTTCAAGACTGTTCACTAATATATTGGCTTTAAAACAAAGCATATCAACATTGGTACAAAAAGGTTCCTAAATAATTATGCACCATGTCAATTATTGAATTTGTAAATGGGCTGACTGTCCAAACTGAAGCAGATGGTTTCCTTAGGGGGGGGGCATTTTTCGAGTCTGTGACCCAAAAGTCTAATCCACAAGGTAGTGGAACAACGTCAACAGATACAGTTCTATAGCTATCTGTGACCAACAGTAGGTTCATACTGCATTTTCCCTTCAGGATCTTGGAGTTTATGAAGATTTTAATAAGTATTTATTATGTACCAAAATGAATTTTGAGAGTGAATCTTCATCCGTTGACGTGGCTGGAAAATTTGTTACATATGCCTAACCCCAGTGTACCTTGACGAGCGATGCTTTGTGATGTAGGAATAGGTTGGAAGAAAGCTAGGGGCGACTAGACCAGAACATGGTACAAATCCATGAAGTCACTGACAACTGAGCCGAGTCATGTTTTTATATGTAGACTACTTGTTTGGGATCCGCTGCATGATAGTAACCGATGGTTAGGGACCTTGAATGACAAGGCCCAAAATTATTTTGAATGGCGCAGATGCATCCATTCTTTGTGTTCTTTCAAATTCTTATCTTCTGAATTCCAAAATCATCCTTATCTTTCTCTTTTTAAATTTATTTCATTGAATTTTACTTCTCCAATCATGATTATTGTGAATACTTCTACTATTGTTGAGTTTGAATTGAAAATTCTATCTACGTGTGCTAAAGTAGTATGTCAACCTGCCCTGATGTACGTATGTACAAAGTTCAACGTTGTAGCTGAGTGACTGACTATCTGACTGATATACTAGTGTTTCGATTGGTCAAATCTATTTTGTATATGTTATTTCAGCTCCTCGATTACAACCAGGTGGTGCTACATTGAATGGACATCTAAATATAGTTACTCAATCATCATCGCCACAAATAAATTTCTCGGCAATCTGTGATACAGCGGCTTTAACATTGTCTCAAGACAGTAGTCCTTTATTATTATATCTTTTGATACATCGAAATACAAACTTTCATTCATTCATTATGCAAGATCGAGGATATGAAAAATTGGTAAGAAATTGTTGTTTGATTGATATTGATTTTGTTTCATAAGTTTTTGTTAGTTTCACATGGACGTACATCGTTCAGTTTATTATGAGGTTATTAGGTCAGTCGACCTGTGTTAATCCTTGCAGATTGTTTTCCTATTTAGATCCAGATTCTCCTAGAAAGTTCTCACTGATGATGTGTTGTGGTGCACCAATTTTGACCGGTTTCTACTCAGATAGTGTCTCATTTATTCTCATTCGCTGTCTTCGATCACGAAGGAAGTAATTTATCTCCTGGTGTACTGCACCTGTCATTGTGAAAGTTGAGATCTTCTACAAAGCTCTACAATAAGAAACCCTATCCAACGCTTTACCAAATATATAACTATCACGTCCACTGATAATCCATTTCCTTGAGCTGTCGTCCAATCGTCTTTCGTAATTAGTACGTTAGTTATGCATTATGCTTATTCTGAAACCTATGTTGCTCATGAGTTAACAGAATATGTAATTCTGTATGACTTAACAACCTAGCCAAAAGTGGTTCATGTTTGTTAATGGAGGTAGATACTGGACGTTGATGACATCACTGTGGTGTGTGAAAACAAAGTCTAGTAGTGATGGTTCATGTTTCAAGTCAATATGTGTCGGTTTCGCGGTACATTGTACGAGTACACATTGAATAATAGTGTACAGTAGGCTGGCATCGAAACACCCACCTGAAGTTGTAAGCTTTATCCAGTTGGTGTCTGATATGTTGAAATCTCCACCTGTGAAACAACATTCAGCCGTACTCCAAGTACAGATATAACGTTGGATGAAGTCGTCAGCGAAACAATATGGACTACGATATATACCTCTTGTGGTCTCTAACTCATGTCTAGACTTCATTATACAGCAAGTAACCTCACATGTACCACCAACATGCACCTCTGATGTATACGAAAGTTACCTCTAATATAAAAAAATACTTCTCTCTTGTGATTTATAACCATGACACTTCTAATGCATTTGCATTCTACAACGATTGGGAAGCAGTCTACATCTATGACGAGCCATATAATTGTGACAACGGTTATATCGGGATCTAATTTATCTATCACTAAAATTAGCGCAAACGTTCTGTTTCTAAGACTATGAGAGTTTGTCTGACACACACTTAAAGTGTTCTGGGTATCACTCGTTTTTCTCAAACAGGTCTCGGAAGCATTGGTTTGTTTCACCATTCGTTGTCGAATTTTTAACTCAGTAAGAGTATTCTTCCATTTAATTCAATCAGGTTGGAATCAAATATTCGAATTACGACTTTTGTCTGCGTAATCTATTATGATGTCCATTTCTTCTTTACTTTGGAGTGCTAGCTTCAAGATCCTCTTTGGTTGGCTCTTGCCTTTAACCCACTTACGAGTCTTATCACTTCGGAAAAACCTATTCATTTTTGTTATCTATTTTTTCTTGTGAGAAAGTTCTGCTCTCTGTACATCATACAGTTGCATTCGCCTCATTAACAGTGCAAAGAGTAGATGTGCTTTGGATGAGTAGTAGTTTCCTTGTTCTGACATTGCACAATTTATTACGACTACGTGTAATAATGTTCTGGACAGCGAGTTTCCTCTTTAAGCATATCTATAATGGGTGTCTCAGCCGCTTGATTAAGAACAAGAGTTGAGCTAAGGGCACTAGTGCCTACACTTATTGCTTCCTCATCATTTGATTCCAAACCAACTGAGTGTACATTATCACTCAGGAACTTCTCCATGAAAGTACAAAGCTTCAATTCTTCACTCAGCAGAATCACTTTGGTGTAAGGCAAAATTGTCTAGATAACCACTCTCAGGCCGGTCTGCAAGAATGGTCGGTGACAAATCAGTACACATTTTTTGAAACCTGTCATGCTGTTAACCATCTTCAACATGAAAGAGGCGCTATAGTCCACCACATCGATGATTTTGGATGATCATTCTAACCATAATGATATGGATAAGACGGGAAAATTCTAGACAGCTAAGCACAAAATATCGGAAATTATAACCTTACTATAGTGACTGCATAAATGCACAAAAACAGTAAATTTGGTTCGTTAACAGTTAAAGCAACAAGACGTCAAAAGATCTACAAACCGAACTTAGGAATAAAACCTACAACTCGTTATCTATAATAAATACATAGATTACGCGCCAACAAAAAAACTCCGACTGTTGAAAGCTCGAGTATAAACGTTAAAAAGTTACTTCACAAACCCCAAACAAGGTAAATATGAATTTTAATGAAACTTCTAGTACGACAAACGCAACAGAAATCTAATCTAGTAAAACGTGCAAAAATCCACTTGCGTTCTTCAAATTACCCACTTCATTGTGTCAATATCATCATTTGAATTGGAAAGGGTACCAAAATTATTTGTTCAGTATTACATGTAATTGACTAAGTTGGAGCCATTATCTGGTAAGTATCATATGTACTAAATACATTCATCTGTAAGAGGTTACATATTAATGAGGTGACTTTTGAGTATTCATACTCCGAATGTATGAATACTCCCATTGACCTTGAACGACATGGCTCAAAATCGTCTGCAATGGCGCAAGTTCATCCATTCGTTGTGCTCTCTCAAATCCTGATCTTCTGGAATCGTCAGCACCTCTACCTTTGTCTTTCTAATCTTATCTCACTGAATCGTACTTGAATAATATCTTCAAACCCTAGTGTTCTTCATTACCATTCATACCTCTACTATCTTTATCACTATGGGATTTGATTTGACATTTGCGTCTCTGTGCTAATTTTGGTATGGCAACATGAAATGATGGCTATGTGGAAAATGTGTTTGACTTCCATAAAGTCCCAAATTCGTACGCTGTTTCCACTTGCTTCGGTTTGAACCTCATCTAAAAGTATGCCTCATAACTAAGTGACCTAATAAGTTATTTAACTCCAATATCATGTATGTTTTAATCTTTTGACAAATGTTAAGATTAAAATCAATTTCAATAGCTTTTTGCTATGATATACTGTCGATCATATCAGAAAGTAAATTAATCCATTTAATGTGTACTGTTTTCTCTATCCGAAACTCATTCGTTAATGAAAATTTGTCAATCAAAAGATATATTAATTGGTAACTAAAAATTAACTGTATGATTAAGCTGACCATTGAACCACTTATCTGTACATGTTGTGTTGCTTCAAGATTGGGTTGCATTGGCACCTGAACTAGTGATAGGGAGTTAAGTAGTCTGGGGAGTCTCATCAGTCCCGATGGCCTGGTGACTGACAAAATCTCAGCACGGATACAGTAGGCTCGATTGGCTTTTGCTAACTTGCGTCACTTATGGCGTAGGCGAGATATCCGTTTGCTGACCAAAGGACGGTTGTACTGTGCAGCAGTTTGCTCCGTCTTACCTTATGGCTGTGAAACATCTCCAGTGAGAGTAGAAGATATTCGTAGGTTACTGGTTTTTCGATCATCGGTGTATCCGAAGCATCGCTCGTATATCCTGGGACGACCGTATAAGCAATGATGTCGTTAGGAAATGAGTTCTAGGTAGGGACGGCAAATCAATAGATGAAGTAGTGAAACTTCATCAGTTGAGATAGTTGGGACATGTGTTACGTATGCCTAACAATCGACTGCCTCGACGAGCTATGTTTTGCAGTGTAGGAGTAGGTTGGAAGAAAGTTAGGGGCGGCCAGACCAAAACATGGCATAAATCCATGAAGTCACTGACTAGTGGACTGAGTCATGTTGGTAGATGTAGGCTATCTGGTTGGGGTCCACGTGATGAAAGTCACCATTGGTTAGAGACGTTGAACGACATGGCTCAAAATCGTTTGCAATGGCGCAGGTGCTTTCACTCTGTGTTTTATGAAACTCTAAGCTTCTGCATCCCTCATAATCTCTATCTTTCTCCTAAATTTATCTCACTGAATTATACTTTTCGAATTACATCTTCGCTCCCTAATCTTCTCCATTGCTGCTAATAATTCTACTATCGCTATCACTCTTGGATTTGAACTGACAGTTACGTCACTATGCCGATGTGGTATGGCAACGTGAACTGATGTAATTATGTACGAAGTTCTGAGTTGTATCTCTCTGTCTGTCTGTCTGTCTGACATATTGCGAAGGTTCAACAATAGTGGAAATTAGTCTATGGACTCTTTTTTTTAACAATTAATGCTTTGAATAACTAGTATGTTCCTTATTTATTGATTATAAAAAACAATTGTTTCTTGCTCTATAAATAAACATGTCTTATATTTATTTATTTATTCTCAATCCATTTTTTTTTTCAGCTTCCACCATTATTAAATATTCTGTATAAATCTCAATCACATAATTCACATCTTGTCTATATGGCATTAATTTTATTGCTGATATTTACAGAGAATGAACAATTTGGACGTGATATACACACTACTGTAAGTTAATTTATAATTGTGTTTTTTCCTTATTTTGGTTAATTTATCCTTGTAATTCAATATTTTAATAGTTTTTTTTATTTTATCCAATAAGTAATTGCGTTAGTTGTTCAGTCTGAATTATAAAAATATTTAACTAAATCTGATAATTTGGGGTTTTTTTTAATCGTGGTGTTTTAAAGTTAATTATTCCTTGTTTAACATTTGTGAGAGCTTCTCTTCGCTGATCATTATCTGATTAAGAAATTAATATTCAATCAGTGATTTTGATACACTAACTGTTATTATCTTTCAAACCTCCACTCTTAAGTGATTTGTGATTTTTATTCATGTTTCATGAGAAAAAATTGTAGAACAAGTGAAATTGTGGATTAAGTCATCAAAGTGCTACTTAGAGTTAGATATTCACTATAGTTGCACCTTTTTAGGTCATGTAGAGTACATGCGTTGCTGGGTGATAAAGGAATGTGAGAAGAGTTAGTCGTGCAGACAAGGGGGATGTAGGGTGTGTAGGAAGGATTTGATTGTTACTAGTTTGATCTCGTGTGCTGTTACGGGTATGAGGGCGGTTATCACTTCCAGGCTGCCCACACCGTGGAAGGGTGTTTCTAGAGGGACCTGAAATGGAAGATAGATTAGTGTTGGTCTTGGAGACCTGGGTGCGTGACCGCAGAGTCCAAGGGACAACTGCTTGAGGCCGGTCACGCATGGCCCTTTGATGAAAGGTTTTTTGAGTATTAGCTCCGCCCTTAAAAGCCCTTACCGCCGGAGACGGAAATCCGTGAGGTAGGGTGAGGTGTGACATTTTTAGGGTCGACCTTTTCTAACCCTTCCTTCCTTGTGGGAAGGCAGCATCGCTGCAGATGCTGGTTGTCCGAGGGAAACACCTTACTGCTGTCACACCCCCCTACAGTCAGTCATCAGTACGACTTCGCCCTCAGACCACTCAGCATGGTTAGAGACCTTGAACGACGTGGCTGAAAATCATTTGCAATGGCGCAGGTGCATTCACTCTTTGTGTTCTCTCAAATCCTAATCCTCTCCATGATCAGCAATTCTTCTACTATCTCTACCACTATGCGATTTGCATTGGACGATTGCGTCTCTGTGCTAATGTGTTATGGCAACATGAATTGATGTACTTACGTACGAAGTTCTACATTGTAACTGACTGACTGACTGAGAGTACCTGAGTTGTTGTACGTATCATAGAATACTTTATTCACACTTTTTTATGGAATATTTTACCATTCATTTGACATATAAGGAGACATGCAACCAGGTTTCCATTTCATACCATCTCATCACTAGTCAAGATGTATTGGACACTACTGTATCGCCATGTCAAACTGCCTGTAAGGAGTATTTGAGATGACCCAACCACTTGTCCTTTTTGTTTCTAACTGAAAACAGTTTCGATCCAGGTATCTCGCTTCAGTCGTTTCCTAAATGTGTGGTAGCCTAATGTCTGAAATACTTGGCTTTCAAATATTATGGAGCCAGGTCTACCGTCTATTCACATACTTTGCTTTAGGTAACTGGAGAGTGTTACTAGCCATCACATGCAAAGCGTGATTCAAAACCAGGGACACAAATCTGTACTTGGCAAACAAATTTCTTTGTAGCTAAATGTTTATTTATTATACTAAACTATGTTATGGCATAACATTCCTTAAAAGTTGTGGTCGAAATTCTTCTGGTAAAATTTTTTAGTTGTTCAAAACAAGTGATTGGTTAGTTGTATGCACTAATACTAATATGTGACTTAGTAATTTTAAACAAATTGATATATTTGTTGTACCACAATCAGTAAAATTTTAATTTCTGATTTTTCGTGACTTTACTTCTTCAGAGATTGGATGCATAAATAACAGAATTAAAATTATTTGATTGTGTACTTATTCCTGCACTTAGTTAAACCCTTCTCGTATACCTTTATCACCTCGTGTCTCTAATGCTAACGATTCGATTACATGAAAGGGTTATTCCTGGTCCCGTGAAATCTCACTCTCAACTACATGTTGGGGCTTTCAATGCTCGAACCTTGTGCCAAATAGGAACACAGGCTTCCTTAGCTAGGACCCTAGAATCTCGAGCCATCGATCCGAATAGAAGCTGAGAACCAACTCGTTTACGCTCCGTGTATCTGGAAACCCTGTTGCTGCTCCCTGTGGCGTCGCTGGCGTAGGTGTGGCATTGAGTTGTAAAAGCGAACTAGTTCTCTTTAACTAAATTATAGTAAACTGTAATTTGTGCGCTTTCCGACCAAACAGAAGTAAGAACTTGTAATGTTCAAGTATTCAGATAAGGTGAAACTGAAAGACATCTAGGTGGATTTTATAGTGTCGTGGCTCACAGATTAGATAGTGCCAACCGTTTGCTGTTGAAGCTATGCTCAGATAACCGCCTACTAGCTTTTAGTATAAAGAAAAACATCTTAAATCACAGTGTTTTTATTCTGTGTCAACTGCTTCATAAACTGTTTAACTTTTCTTTTTAAGGATATCAAATGGGTTCAGTGGTCAGCAAATCGTCGACTTTCAAATGTTTCTTACGGAAGTCTAACTGTATTAGTGCTTTGTCGTACCATTCAATACCATTTAAATCAGTTAAAGGTGAGATAAAAAATTTTTCTGTATATTTTCACTAAAAGTTTCTTTCATCTGTTTCATTTATCATGTATATTTTATCAAATGGAATAATTTTCTGGGAACCTAATGAACGTACCAAATACGATGGATTTTGATACATGCACATCGTTTAAGAATTTCGGGCTTGAACATTTTCCCTTGCATTTCTATGTTACTTACTTAATTACTTTCGCCTGTTACCCCCAATGGGGCATAAGCCTCCCACCAGTTTTCTCCAACCAACTCTGTCCTGGGATTCCCTCTCCAGTTCTGTCCAATGTTTGTTCATTCTTCTCATATCTTTCTCTATTTCTCAGCGTAATGTGTTCCTTGGCCTTCCTCTTTTCCTTTTGCCTTGAGGATTCCATGTGAGGGCTTGTCTCGTGATGCAGTTAGGTGCTTTTCGTAATGTGTGTCCTATCCACTTCCACCACTTCTTCCTGATTTCCTCCTCCACTGGAATCTGGTTTGTTTCTCTCCCACAGTATATTGTTGCTGATGGTGTCTGGCCAACTAATCCGAAGTATTCTGCGTAGACAGCTGTTAACAAATGCTTGTATATACTCGATGATGCCTTTTGTAGTTCTCCAAGTTTATGACCCATACAGTAGAACCGTCTTGACAGTTGTATTGAAAATTGTGATTTTGGTTTTGGTTGAAAGTTGTCTGCAGTTCCAGATATTTTTCAACTGTAGAAATGCAGCCCTTTGTTTGCCGATCCGCGACTTCATATCTGCATCGGATCCACCTTTCTCGTCGATGATGATACTGCCCAGATATATGTAAAGGTGTTAACCTCCTCTTCCAAGGCATCACCATCATCAAGAGTGATTTGGTTGGTGCATGTTGTGTTGCATCGGAGAATTTCGCTTTTTCCTTTATGTATGTTAAGACCTACTGCTGCAGAGGCTGCTGCTACACTGGTCGTCTTCTCTTTCATTTGGCATTCTATGTTACATTATTTTATTTGTACATTTCATACATCCCTACTTAAATTGTGTTGAAAATTCTTAGTATATACGTAAATAATCAATCAATAATAAACTATCCATGGTATTGTTTAAATAAGCTTTTTAAACTATGAACTCACAAAAACACTCTATGTAACAAATGAATATATTATTTCTAGCACTTTTGTTGGATATCTTGTCACATCGTATCGTTTCCTGTATAGCATCAATCATTATTGTTAACTGTGTGTGTTCGTGTGTATGTGACAGAATTGTCGACTTTAGACGTACTGTTGAGAATGAATACCTTCAATGTTCCACTAGAATCTCCATCGTGTTTATGAAATCAAAAATATGCATATTAATCAGTAAATGTTTATTCTTTATTATTGATTAGGACAAATATCTTCATGTGAATATTTTGGCAACTTTAGCAAATCTATCCCCTCGAATTACTAAACTTCATCCACATGCTTGTGATACACTAGTTGGGTAAGTAATTTTTCAATTATTCAAATGGTTTATTAATTGTACAGTTTTATAGTGTTTGAGATCACGTTTTTATTTTTCTCCTCAAACATTGACGAGGCGAAAAGTGATTGTCCAGCCAGGGCTCAGGCCGGGTCGGTGGTTACGGAACAAACCACGTAGAAGAGTTGGGGAACCCTGATTGTGAACCAATGATTTACATGAGCTCCAAGATCCTGAAGGGATAAATGGTGTATGAACCTATTGTTGAGCACTTGCTACCGTGAGACCTTGCTATCGAAGTTGTTCCGCTGCCTTGTGAATTAGGACCTAGTAAACCTAGCTCGATTCAGGTGCCCTGGCCCACGCACATAGTCAATGATTCGTGTGGCGTGTGCGTATGTCTCTTAATGCCATTAATTACGAGATTTGTGAACATTTTATAGATAATAAGATACTAAGCTGTTCATTTCTTCCTTATCTTTAATGATGGACTAGTTAAGATCAGTTTCATATTTTAAACCATAAACAATCTACAAATCTCTGTATACTCAAACTACCAAATAAATTGACTATGACTTATCATCTTGTGTAATGTATTATTTCATAAAAGTTGTTTCAGCTTCAAATGGTTTCTTCTCAGTAATGACGATTAATAATGCTCTGTCTGTGTTTCGGACATATCTCAGTTTTGAGTGTCCATCTAACACAAGTAATTGCCCAATCAATATCACATTTACTGTGAAACGATCCGTTGTAAAGACGTGCTTTGACGATTCATGATTTTCAGAGGAATAGTCTCTTTCAGTTTTCTACAGTTTAGTTTCCCTTTTTAATGTTTTATACGACATACATCCAAGGAAATCTATACTGCTTGATTAGTCCGTTCTGTGTTTTTGTCTCTCTCTCTCGCCCAATAAATCTTAGCATAATTGTCAATAAATGAGATAACCGCAAAAAGTAAAATGACCTAATGAACTATCTGTGATATGCAAGAAATGTTGCATTACTAATGTATGTGACTTTCATCATATCGAACGCTGGATATTACCTCGTATTATAATTTCCTATACCATGTATTATTAACCGGTAGTCTCATCAGTGCTGATAGCCTGGTGACTGACGAAATCTCAGCTTGGATACAGAAAGCTCGATTGGCTTTTGTCAACCTGCGTCACTTATGACGTAGGCGAGATATCCGTTCGCTAACCAAAGGACGGTTGTACTGCGAAGTAGTTCACTCCGTTCTCCTATATGGCTGTGAAACATAGCCAGTGAGAGTAGATGATCGTAGGTTACTAGTATTCGATCATAGATGTTTAAGAAGCATTGCTCGTATATTGTGGGACAGTCAAGTAAGCAATACTGTCCTTAGGAAACGGGTGCAAGGTAAGAAGGGCAGATCAATAGATGAAGTGGTGAAACCTCATCAGTTGAGGTGGTTGGGACATGTGTTACGTATGCCTAACCATCGACTGCCTCGATGAGCTATGTTTTGTGGTGTAGGAATAGGTTGCAACAAAGCTAGGGGTGGCCAAACCAAAACATGGCACCAATCCTTGAAGTCACTGACAAGTGGACTGAGTCATGTTGGTAGATGTCGATTATCTGGTTGGGGTCCGCGAAACGAAATTCGCCAATGGTTAGAGACCTTGAACGACATGGCTCATAATCGTTTGCAATGGCGCAGGTGCATTCATTAGTTGTGTTCTTTCAAACCCTAATCTTCTGGAATCGTCAGCACCTCTACCCCTTTGTCTTTCTAACCTTATCTCACTGAATTATACTTCTTGAATAATATCTTCAAACCCTAGTCTTCTTCATTACCATTAATACCTCTACTATTTTTATCACTATTGGATTTCATTTGACATTTGCGTCTCTGTGCTAATGTGGTATGGCAACATGAACTTATGTACATACTTATGAAGTTCTGCGTTGCAACTGACTGACTGACTGTATTATTCACCTACTGTTTTCATTTTTTAAACAATGACTATTTTTCATTAACTTTTTTAATTCAATAATCTTTTTTCCTTGTTTGTTTGTATATTTTCAGTTTACTGGAATTATTAATTAAACGTCATAATAAAAATGTAGAGATTCTGCGTAAAATGTCCGATGACAGTCGATCACAATCAGTTGCTGAAATTACTAAACTTTTATCTAATACATCACTTACATCATCCAATACCGAAGAAGAAATGGTTTGTGTTTTTGATTATTATTATTTTTGTTTGCGATCTAAAAATACTACTGATAAGCGAGCGCATTGTTTAAGTATTCATGACATTTTGCATTTTACGTTACAGTTGTTGTTGTCGTTGTTGATTTCAAAAACAGCTGATCTTGTTGAATCTAATTCGAAGATATGAATTTCTGTTTTTGTGTGATGTAAATTTCATTAATTGTATTCAACCAATTCGGATTTTTTGCCTAGTTGGAGAACAGAGGAATAAACCTACGCATTGATATTCTTTCAAGTCAGTCCGCTATCACACAGAACTTCATACATATGTACATTAATTAGTTCAGGTTGCCACATACCACATTAGCACAGAGATGTAATTGTCAATTTAAGTCCCATGATAGTACAGGTAGTAAAGCTATTAGAAGTAATCGGAGAGGTTAGGATTAGAAGATATGATTCGAAAAGTATAGTTCAGTGAGATAAATTTAGAAGGAGAAAGATGCAGATGATGAGGAATGCAGAAGATTGGAATTTGAGAGAACACAAAGAGTGGATGCACCTGCGTCATTGCAAATGGTCTTGAGCCATGTCATTCAGGGTCTCTAGACATCGATTATTATCATTTCGCGGACCCCAACCAGGTAGTCGACAACTACCGACATGACTCAGTCCACTAGTCAGTGACTTCATGGGTTAGTACCATGTTTTGATCTGGCCGCCCCTCACTTTCTTCCAACCTATTCCTACACTACAAAACAAAGCTCGTCGAGGCAGTCGGTTGTTAGGCATCCACAGCACATGTCCCAACCACCTCAACTGATGAAGTTTCATTACTTCATCTATTGATCTGCCATTCTTACCTGATAACAGCGTTGCTCACTCGGTTGTCCCATGATATACGAACAATGCTTCGAAGACACCTGTGATCTTCTCCTCTCACTGGCCATGTTTGACAGCCATAAATTAAGACGAAGCGATCTACTGCGCAGTACACTCGTCCTTTAGTCAGCAAACGGATATCTCGCCTTCGCCATAAGTGACGCAGGTTGACAAAAGTCAATCGAGCTTTCTGTATCCGTGCAGAGATTTCGTCAGTCACCAGGCCATCGGGACTGATGAGACTTCCCAGATAAGTAAAGCGGTCTACACGCTCGACTATCACTAGTTCAGGTGCCGATCTTGAAGCAACATTTTGCATTTCGAGGATGAGACTCAGTCCACTTGTTAGTGACTTGATGGATTTGTGCCATGTTTTTAGTCTATAACTATAATTATATTACCTAATAATTTTATCACAGTTTAAATTAGTTTTCACAATATGCTGATTATTTTAATTTGTTATTTGTAAAGAATAATCTGACCAAGTTCTTGTGTGTGTTTTCTATTGTTGTTGTTTTTTACTTATACAGATTCAAGAATTAGCTTTATTGGAAGAAGTAATTCGAATGTTATTAGAAATTATTAATTCCATTCTTACGCATACAATGGTATCGAATCCTGACTTAATTTATTCTTTGCTATATAAAAAAGATTCATTTGCACCGCTTCGTTCACATCCATCATTTCAAGTGAGAAAATTGTTTTTATTTTGTGCATTGTATTGTGATGTGATTTGATGTGATTTTTTCGTAGTTGCTCATTTTAATCGAGTTATTTATTATGCCCACTGTGTGTGATTGTCGAATTTAATTTAATCTTCAAAATCGCATTTTATTAAGAAATAAACGATTGTTTGCATACAACAGCGACGTGATAATTCCTGCTTTGTTATGTGATATTTCAATGCAGACAATACAATTTTTTACGGCAAAAGTTTATGAAATGATAATAATCATAATCATAATCGTAGTACTGTAGTGATCGAGAACACAGGTGTAGCAACCGAATTGTATTTAACGAAAATTACAGAGTTACTCAATAAAATCGGAAAACCATATCGTAAGTCGTTAATTTGCAAAATATCAGTTCATCCTATGGAACTGGACTGTTCCTGTTGCAAAACATCAATCCATTGTCACTCACTATTCATGCGTTTCATACAAATTCCATTGTTTTCTAACTGTTCCTTTCTTGATCTTCCCTCATCTTCTGCTGCCACCAGACATTACGTTGACACTCACGTCATATACCACTTATAAGTAGCTCGCACCACAGTAATACTTCAACATTAAATTCAATCTAGTATGCCTTGCATAGTAGATTCGTGAGATATATCTTCAGTGATTGAAATAACATGTAATTTTTCACAATCCAACGAATCATAGATTACTTACGCATGTTACCCCCATTGAAAGCATAGGCTGCTGATCAGTATTCTCCAACCTACTCTGTCCTCCTCTGCCTTCCTTTCTAGTTTCGTCCAATTATTGTTCATTCTTCTCACGTTTGTCTTCATTTATTGGCGTAATACGTACTTCGGTCTTCCTGTTTTCTTTTAGCCTTGAGGGTTCCAGGTGTAGGCTTGTCTTGTGACGATGCAATTGGATGCTTTTCTCAGTGTGTTTCCAAACCGCATCCAGCGCTTCTTCCTGATTTCTTCCTCCACTGAAACCGGGTTTTTTCTCTCTCATAGTAGGTTGTTACTGATGGTGTGGATGTGGAATATTTTGCGTAGACACCTATTAATAAACACTTGTATGTTCTGGATGATGGCTTTGATAGTTCTCCAAGTTTCCGCCACATACAGTAGAACTGTTGTCGTGACATTTGTATTGAACAATGTGACTTTGATGTTAGTTGATAATTGTTTCAACTTTCAGGCGTTCTTCAATTGTTCGGATGCTGCTCTTACATTGTCGATCCACGCCTTCACAATTTTAATCGATACATAAGTGGAATATTTTAAAACTAAACTGACTAACAACAAATTTATGGTTAGTAGTGATATGCGAAAGTTATAAAATACGATGAAAAATAGTCAACAGTTATCAGAGTATTGAAAGCTATGCAGTAACAAACATGAAATCAACTAAAAGTTCTTAGCTAGTTATCATATCCTGTTATTATTTGAATAATAAATAGAAATAGCTTACCTACTCTTGTAAATACATTCATCGACTACAAGAAACCATTTTCCACTCATATATTTTATACAATTGTTACCATAGACGAACAATAAGAGAATAATTATTGTTCTCCAAAATTATTTATAGTCATTTGATTCGTAGGCGGATGTTTTAAAGTTTGTATGTTGGAAAAGAAAAAAGAAAACCCCATTTAGATATATACTTGTTCACCATTCATTCTTCCTGTTTGAATCAATTCTTCCCTGGGATATTATCATCAATGTATATATGTGCTAAAAATTTATCCCTTGCATATATGATTCCTTCATTTGTAGTAGTAATAATAAAATTGTCATATAATCAGTATCTAAATAAATTATACTTAATTTTTAACAAACATCGGTTTTTAGCTCTCGCAAACAACAAGAGTTCACTTATTATTATAGTAATAATAATAATAATTATTATTATTAGCCTTGATGACCTACGCATTGATAATAGATGAAGTAATGAAACTTCATCAGTTGAGGTGATTGGGGCATGTGTTGCGTACGCCTAACCATCGACTAACTGCCTCGACGAGCTTTGCTTTGTAGTGTAGGAATAGGTTGAAAGAAAGTTAGGGGCGGCCTAACCAAAACATGGCAGAAATCCATGAAGTCATTGACAAGTGGACTGAGTCGGTAATTGTCGACTACCTGGTTGGGGTCCGCGAGACGAAAGTCACCTATGGTTAGAGACCTTAAACGACATGGCTCAAAATCGTCTGCAATAAAGCAAGTGCATCTATTCGTTGTGCTCTCTCAAATCCTAATCTTCTGGATTCGTCAGCACCTGTACCTTTGTATTTCTAACCTTATCTCATTGAATCATAATTCTTGAATAATATCTTCTAATCCTAACCTCTCCGATTACTTCTAATACCTTTACTACGTCTTCTACTATTGGATTTGTATTGACAATCATATCTCTGTGCTGATGTAGTATGGCAACATGAATTGATATACTTACGTACGAAGTTCTACGTTGCATCTGACTGACTGACGCATTGATCATGTATCGTAATTCAAACAAGATTGTTCTTTTCTTTTAAAAAAATAAAATAAAATTTCAATCAAACTTCAATTAGATAAATTATTGTTTTTTCCGCAAATTGTAGAATGTACTACAAAATATCGATATTGTATTAACACATTTTTCAAAGAAAATTGAATTTGAATTAGGACCTCAACCAACTCAACCACAAGCTGTTATGCAAGTCATAATAAAACATGCTGGCAATACACAACGAAGTTGTAATTTAAAAGTAAATTTTAATTTTCAGAAAAAGTATCGATTTTTTTTGATATTTTAATCGTTCGGCCTTTTTTTTCTCCTTTTTTTCTTAATAATCTTTTAATGAAAAGAAAAATTAAAAATAACTGACAAATCATAATCATACTACTAAATTGTAGAGATTGTTGTTACCCGTTGACATTATCTCAGCTGATCATATTTGATAAGGTCATGTGTGAATGTTATAACCAATCTTAATAGAATATCATCATAACTACGCATATTGTAATTCAGTAAACTAAAGCAGGATGACATAAACTTTAGAACCTGTAAAAAATAATGAGTATGCAATACAAGTCTGTCGAATTTCTCTCTGGTTTGTTACTCTCTCAAACTATAGTTGAGTGTTGACAGTGTAGTTTATTGAGTTACTTTTTGAAATCGTGAATCAGTTGGTGTAAGACCACCATTGGAAACCTGGAACCACTGGACGACTGTTTCTTGCTGCTTGCGCAAGACCGTGGATTGATCGAAATTAGACATTAACAACGTCAGGCTTAGTGGTCCGTAGGTTAGGCGTTTGCGCGCAGGATCGAAAGCCATGGGTTCAAGTCCTGTAAGTTGAGGAGGTCGTGGATGCGCACTGCTGATGAGTCTCATACCAGGGTGGAACGGCCGTCTAGTCCTTCTTGGTCTCTAATGGTCGACTAACATTGATCGATGCACAATTTGTTATTAACTTTGAAAATGGTCATATGATATGCTCGAAACTATTACGAGTTCATATTACTCGGTAGACAGAGCGAAAAAAAATGATTTCGTAACATGATAGTCTATTCTAATCCGTTTGTCCCTGGTACGGTTAACTATATAGAGAAGTCTTGATGAGGCATAGAAAGTGTATTCTACAAGCACCCAGAAAATACGAGGTTCACAAGCACACAAATCAAGCTTATTTATACAATGATAGAAACGGTCTTGGAAGAGCTACAAAATAGCATACTAAAATAATCCATCAACCAATAACAGTCTTGGATTTTGCGAGTAGAAAATGCAAGCAGAAAGTCAACTGGCGCGAAAACATAGAAATTCAAAATTTCAGGATAAAATTACAAAATGTGGACCTTTCCAAGTCCCCACAGCATTGAAAATAACTTTCTCGTATTAGAACTATACATCTGCCTAATAGCATTAAATACTTGTAATATGTGTATAGAAATTAAAACTTTGAACTTTAGAAGAAGATGACTGTCAAGCGTATTAATTTTTACTTCTACGGAATTGTATTTTTTCTTTCATCTACAATATACGAAATTTGGAATTTATTTTACTTGATCATTAGTGATTCATATGTTTTATTGATTAATTTTTTCATCACCTATCAAGGGGTTTAGGAAGGATTTGATTTTGACCAATTTGGTCTCGTGTGCTGTTACGGGTATGAGGGCGGTTGTCACTTCCCGGCTGCCCACACCGTAGAAGGTTGTTTCTTGAGGAACCTGAAAAGGAAGGTAGATTAGCGTTGGTCTTAGAGACCTGGGTGCGTGATCGCAGACTCCGAGGGACAACTGATTGAGGCCGGTCACGCATGGCCTTTTTATGAAAGGTATTTAGAGGATTAGCTCCGCTCTTGAAAGCCCTTATTGGGCACCCTTACCGCCGGAAACGTAAATCCGTGAGTTAGGGTGAGGTGTGACATTTTTAGGGTCGACCTTTTCTAACCCTTCCTTCCTTGTGAGAAGTCAGCGTCGCTGCAGATGCTGATTATCCTAGGGAAACACCTTACTGCTGTCACACGCCTCTGCAGTCAGCAGTATGACTTCGTTTTCAGACCTTGAGTAGCTGCTTTTAGTCTCATCGTTCTCCAATCGACCTTCCTGGCATATTAGAACCTTCAGGAACATAAACTCCAGTCAATATAGCTCGGTTGGGTGATCACGTTAGGCGAGCCCGACCACCACGTCAAGGTAGCAGCTTCGGTCAGGAACTACCAAAGTCAGACACATATCAACTTATCAAGAAGTGTCAATTATCTTTCGTTATTAATGTAACACCGGTAGTTTCATGTTTTCTCCAACCCCCACCCACCCTAAATTTATTCATACTATTTTTTTTTATTTCTTCTGTGTGTGTGTGTGTATACGTTTACTCTAGAAATTTCCAGATTTGAAATTTAAATATGTTGAAGAAGAATCACCAGATGAATTTTTCATACCATATGTTTGGTCTGTTGTACGACGTCAATCGGGCATACATTTCAAATCGGAATCGCTATTGTTATTCTCACCACCGCATCAAACTATACACGATCCAATCGAGGATGATGATATCAATGGGGATAATATTAATGAGAATAATAATGCTAAAATAAGTAATGGTGAATCAAATCATGATGAAGTATTGGCTTAATTTTTGTGAAACAAAATACTTTCCCACAACTCTGTGTTTGTTTGTTTATTCGTTTTTGTTGATTCTATTGAGCGTATTCGATGTATTTGACGATGTTGGGAATTTTCTTGGTTTTTTGTTTTCAGCGCTGCCTGTGATGAATAATATTTTAATGGTTTTCTTTGGGGATTTGTTACACTTTTTTCACTCTCTATCTCTCTCTCTCTGTCTCTCTCTCTTCGTCACCTTTATATATTTTGTTTTTTAGCTAAAATTTATTGTCCTCTCTTTTTTTTACGAAATTTGTTTTCATATTTTTTTTCTATAGGAAATACAGTGTTTGATTTCTGCTCTCTCTCTCTCTCTCTCTCTCTGTGTGTTATTTTATGTCAGTGAGGAAAATAAACTGTAGCAGTAGTAGGTCTCAATATACATACATAATGGAAAAAAGCGAAATCCTCCGATGCAACACAACATGATGCACCGACCAAATCACTCTTGATGGTGGTGATGCCTTGAAGGACGACGTTAACACCTTTACACATATCTGGGCAGCATCATCGACGAGAAAGGTGGATCGGATGCAGATGTGAGGGCGCGGATTGGCAAAACAAGGGCTGCATGTCTATAGTTGAAAAATATCTGGAACTCGAAACAACTTTCAACCAAAACCAAAATCAGGATTTTCAATACAAATGTGTAGACAGTTCTACTGTATGCAGCAGAAACTTGCAGAACAACGAAAGCCATCATCCAAGAGATACAAGTGTTTATTAACAGTTGTCTACGCAAAATACTTCGGATTCGTTGGCCAGACATCATCAGCAACAACGTACTGTGGGAGAGAACAAACCAGATTCGAGTGGAGGAGGAAATCAGGAAGAAGCGGTGGAAGTGGATAGGACACACACTACGAAAAGCACCGAACTGCGTCACAAGACAAGCCCTCACATGGAACCCTCAAGGCAAAAAGAAAGGTGGAAGGCCAAGGAACACATTACCCCGTGAAATAGAGAAAGATATGAGAGAAATGAACAAACATTGGACAGAACTGGAGATGGAAGCCCAGGATAGAGTTGGTTGGAGAAAACTGTTGAGTGGCCTATGCTCCATTGGGGGTAACAGGCGTAAGTGTAAGTAAGTAAGGGAAAAATAAAAACTGTCTGCTCACTTTTTATAAAAATATTTACTATCTATTTATTTATCTGTTGGAAAGCGTGATGTATATTTACTTAAGGTCAATATTATTATGCTGAAAAACTTCGCGAAGGTAAAATTGAGCTATTCGTTCGTTTGTAGACTGTAATTACTGTACTGCTTAGTTATGTTGTACAGAATTCTATGTGAAGAATGATGAAAGTTTCTACTGATTTTCTCAGATGGAGTTAATATGAGGAGAAACAAGTGAGATGACTAAACTAAAATCCTAAATAAATTTCAGTTAGTTAAACAGGTCGTCATATTTGTATACTGGAAGTCGAATCTTCCACGGTATCGGCAGTCGGGAAGTGGTGTCAGCCCTCATACCCGTAACAGCACACGAGACCGAATCGGTCACAATCAAATGCTTTCTATCCCCCAAACATCCCAGTTATCTCTACGGCTAACCCTTCTCGTATTCCTTTATCGCCCCGCACCGCTAATGCAAACGATTCGAGTTCACGAAACGTTATTTCCGGTTTCCTGAAACCACGTTCTAAACTTTACGTTGGAGCTTTCAATGTTCGGACCTTGTGTGAAGTAGGCAGGCTTCCTTAGCTAATACTGGAATCTCAGGTCATCGGCGTATGTTGCTTCTCCGAAACACTCATAGGATCTGTGTATAACCGATAATTTGACTTCATTTTGTCCGCGTACGTGGAAGCCTCACTGCTGCTTCGCGTACCCTCGTTGGTGTAGGTATAGTATTGAGTCCTATTACAGGACTAGCTCTCTTAGAGTGGATTCCAGTCGACATCTGGGTGGCGAATGTCTATTGCAACTATTCTCAGATAATCGCCTACTGACTTTACACATCTTTAGACATGGGGACCCCCAGAATCGATCCAAATAGACCACATTGCTATCAGCCGCCGATGGAGGGGCTCGACAGAAGACTGGTGCTCATTTTGAAGCGGATGTTTAGATTCAGATCATGCTCTAATCTGAGCGCCTGCGTTTTACTGGACATAAGTCAGCGACACCAAAGCAACCCCTTATTGTCCTACTTAATGATAACGAAATCAAGAGTGCAGTTCAGGAACAATTGTAAGAACTGTCGGACAGCTATGAAAGTGGTGCCATTCCGGAGGCAGGTTGGAATAGTTTACATAAGGTTGTTGAAACAGCAGTGATGTCTGTTAGTAAGGTTAGGCAATAGCTGTGCGTTTTAGTGGAAACTACTGAAATGAAAGACTCTAAAACTCATCCCGTCTGGCTTATAACATAATAAGGAGCGGAGCTTAAGAGCATGCTGATAAAAAACGTAACCAATGATCGCGAACAGTGGTGGGTAGTAAAAGCTAGACAGATGAGAAATGTAGAGGCGATATTTAACAGTAGACAACTATAGAGACTGGAAACTGGTGTTACGAATTTGACTGTTAGCCAGACTATCTTTGAAAAAGATGGGACTATTATTCATTCTCAATCCGGGAGATTGGATCGATGGGCAGAACACTGGATTGCAGTTCAACTGGCCTTCAGATATACTTCGGTTACATAGATCTCCCATCAACGTAAATGGCAAACTGATGTAAATCACTCAGTTCTTAATAACTTTGAAAACGCTATACGAAAACTAAGGCAAAGGTGAGAGGTGGGTCCTGAAAGTGTAACCTCCTGATAACTTTATGGTTGGTGTTCCGTTTTTAGCAGTTGGATTTACTGAGGTCTTGGGTAGAATCTGGGAACCCCCATCTGACTGGTCTCAGTCACTGATTGTCCCCATCTATAAGAAAGGACATTTTTCTGACCACTATAAGCATGTTCGGGATGTGATTCTCTCCGTCGAAATGCAAAATGTTGCTTTAGGATTGGGGTGTATCAGCACCTGAAGTAGTGATATGGAGTGAAGCAATCGAGCGTAGACCGCTTGACTTATCTCGGGAGTCTCATCAGCGCTGATGGACTGGCGAAATCTCAGCACGTATACAGAAGGCTCGATTGACTTTTGCAGGCGAGATATCCGTTTGCTAACCAAAGGTTGAGTCTACTGTGCAACAGTTCGTTCCGTCCCATTTTATGTCCATGAAATATAGCGGATAAGATATTCGTAGGTAACTATTATTCAGCCACATTTGTCTTCGAAGCATTGCTTGTATATACTGGGACAACCGAGTCAGCAACGCTGTTGTTAGGAAACGGGTACCAGGTTAGGATGGCAGATCAATAGATGACGTATTGAAACTTCATCAGTTGAGGTGGTTGGAATGTGTTACGAATGCCCAACCACCGACTGCCTCGACGAACTATGTTTTGTGGTGTAGGAGTAGATTGGAAGAAAGCTAGGGGCGGCTAGACCAAAACGTGCATCGAGTCATGTTGGTAGATGTCGACTACCTGGTTGGTGCCGGCAAGCTGATAGTGACCGATGGTTAGAGACGTTGAATGACATGGCCCGAAATTGTTTGGAACGGCGCGGATGCATCCACTCGTTTTCTCTCAAATCTTAATCTTCTGAATTCCCCATCACCACTATCTTTCTATTTTTAAATTTATTTCACTATATTGTACTTCTGCAATCGAAGCCCTAATCTTTTCGATTGCTACTGATACTTCTACTACCTCTACAACTGTTGGATTCGAAATGACAATTCTATCTCTGCGGTATGGCAAATTTAACTGATTTGCGTACGTAGGAAATTCTACGTTGTAGCTGACTAACTGAGTGAATGGAAGCTGAATAATACTTGCTTTATATAGGAAGGAATTTCGATAGTCTATTTATGTGCATTAAAATCTACCTACAAATGGTTGCATTTTAATAAATAATATTTTGTGACAAAATTATGTGAATATTAGTGAAACATATTCTAGAAAAACAATCCTACATCCATCACTTCATCGGATTGATGTTGTTTTCTGGATTTCTTTAACCTTTTCAGTGACGATACCTAAAAAGAAACCTTGTTACCCAAATTTTAACCAGGCCAATGAGAGGCATAGGCAGACTTGTCAACCGTTGACTGTAGATTTGAGATAGTGAAGTGTACGGAGTAAGTAGGTATGATTTCTGAAGGTTCCTTATTTGAATATTTAGTGAGTTGAGCTATCATAGTTGAATGCTGTTCACTAATCTTGCCTGCTTTCCGATGAATTCATTGATCAACTGGTTATTGAGGAAACTGAACAAACGGAACTCATGAAACAACAACCTAAACGTGCATAGGATACGTTTCTCCCCCTGTGTTAATATGAAAACCAATCTGCTTCATCATTTTAATGTGATATTCTTTCCCAGTTATCTTAATTTCTTGTCGAAATCAGCTCTTGCTTATTTGGTAATAACCACTTAGACTAACGAACATTTGAGTTAAACTATACTACGTTGATCATAAATGACCATTGCCCTACTCTTATCTAATCAATAATATATATGACTATTGAAATCTTAGTCTTAAACAATACGTAACCGTAGTTTTTTAAAATCGTTTCCAATTTAAAAAAAAAACAATAATTTTCATGAATTAAAATTTACTTATTTGTCTCAATTCAAAAAGAAATTAGAAATTATCCAAAAATGAAATATACAAATGTTACTAGACACAAATATATATATATATATATATATATATATATATATATATATATATATATATATATATATACAACTACATACAATTATTTTACTGATATATATTTCATCTAAGGAGAATTTAATTCTGGGTAATTTTTTGACATTATGATGTGAAAGCACTTATAGTTGAAAATTTTCAAAAAAAGTTTGTAAAAAAAAATATATAGTTAATCTGAAGTAATAATGAAGGTCGGTGTGTGTATTTTTTTCACGCCTAATGTTGTCGCGTTACATTTTCACTCTCTCTTTCTTCAGTAAATTAGAGGAGAAACAGAAATGCAGCTTCATCTTGATCTAATTTAGTTATTTGTTCTATATCATTATGTACAGTGAGAGTTTTTGTAATTTCACAAACATCTAAATCAGTATTACTGAATATATCTGAACCATCTTCTGTAAATTGATTAATTGAATGTTTAGGTGATTCAGAAAAATTTAATGTTGGAGGAACATTGATTATTTCTTTGGAAATATTTTTATAATCAGTTAGAGTGGGTTGTGATTTATGTGAGAGAACAATTGGTCTAAAATAGAGAAGACAAAGAGAGAGAAATTTACAAATTGTAATAAATTAAATGTATATATATATATATATATATATATAGGATATAAGAAGTATGAATGAACAGGAGCACCTACAAATTTATGCGCCACACAAGTCAATGAATTTCTGTGTGGGTCAGGATACTGTATCCGAATCGAATAAGGTGAATTTTTGGAGGAAGCCACTACTTCCTGAGCGTTCGGCTTACAGTTCTAATTCACAAGATGACCGATAATAGGTTCATACACCATTTGTTCCCTCAAGATCCTGGAGCTCTCATATGAACCATTGATTTGGAAAACCGGGGTTTCCAACTCCTCTAGATGAAGTATACGCTCCCACCGACCCAATTTAAGCCCCGGTCAGACATACGCTTTTCGTTACCTTAAATTCGTAAACATCCGTGCCTCGAGAACGCAGTTAGTAGGACTTCCCTGAAAATTGACTCTTCTCATTCGTGATCACATCAGGACATTGAAACCTCTATTAAATAATGCTCATCTGAGTACTTAGTTACGCACGATTCATTATTCATAGCTTTTTGAAGGAGGTCCGAAAGCTTTCTGTAAATTCATCTTTCACCTCGTTTGAACTGCAGTCAGTGGGGGCATAGGCAGATACGACGAACAGGCAACGACGGATGTCCCTATCTTTCCGAGTCCTTACTGTCCTGTTCAGTCGGACGGCGCACAAACGACTATCTACAGAGGTCCAGTCTAGGAGAGCTAATTCTGCCCTACGACTCAATGCTATACCTACACACCAGCGAGACCCCGGGAAGCAGCATCAGGGCTTCCAGATACACGAAGAGTAAATCGAGGTGCTTCTTTATTTTGATAAGGTGAAATCAAATTGATAATTTTACTAGGATCCTGTATGCGCGTTTCCGAGACGCAGCGTACATCGATGGCACGAGATTCTAATGTCCTAGCTAAGGAAGCTTGTTGCCCTATTTGACACAATGTCCGTACATTAAAAGCTCCATCATGTAGTCTAGAACGGGGTTTCAAGAGACCAGGAATGAACTCGCATCGTTTGCATCAGCGGTGCACTGAGATAAGGGAATGTGAGTAGAGTTAGTTGTGGAGAGAAGAGAGGTATGTGTGGGTGTAGGAAGGATTTGATTTTGACCAATTTGGTCTCGGATATGAGGGCGGTTGTCACTTCCCGGCTGCCCACACCGTGGAAGGTTGTTTCTTGAGGGACCTGAAAAGGAAGACAGATTAGTGTTGGTCTTAGAGACCTGGGAGTCATACATATCTATAATTGGAGTGAATAATACATGTAATGAACTATTAATAAACTTACTCATTGATAATTTCATTCATATTTGTTTGTATTATAGAAGGTGGTATATTCTCTTTTTCTATTGGTTTACATTGAGTAGTATTATCTAATAGATAATCTGTTTTATGCTGAGCAGAATCACAAGGACTAATTGCAATTGGATTTAAATATGAAGGTGGAAGTGGTTGGGTTAGGGTTGGCAGTGTAGTTTTGATTTTTCCTAGAAATTCATTCAATGTCGGTAACTTATTCAATACATCATCAAGTAGACGATAATTTTCCGAGTTATTAGCAAATTGTTGATGATCTGTACAATGTAAATGCTAAAATTAAGAAGAACAAAAATTACAATTGAAAAAATAGTCTGGTAAATGGAAGCATGTTTCATATAACTTTGAAGCATATCATTACGGAAAAATCAATGATAAACTATACACTGATTCATGTACTGCACATACTGCATCTTCATGATCAGTTGAGATGGCTGGGACATGTGCTACGTATGTTCAATCACTCACTGACTGGTGTAGGAGTAGGAGGTTGGAAGAAGGCTAGGAGCAGCCAGACCAAAACATGGCACAAATCCATGAAATCACTGACAAGTGGATTGAGCCATATCGGTAAATGTAGACTATCAGGTTGGGGTCTGTGAGACAGGGACCATAATATGCCTTATATATTTATGGACTACTGGTTTTATGGGGGTCCGCGAGACGATAACAACCAATGGTTGCACAATTTGAATGACACGGCTCAAAAACGTTTGCAATGGTGCAAGTACATCCATTATTTGTGTTCCCCCAAAATTCTAATCTGCATTTCTCATGACGTTCTACATTTTTTCAACATCTTCAAACCTAAATCTTTCCGATGAGTGCTCATAATTCTATTACCTACACCACAACGGGATTTAAATCTGTGCTATAGCGATATGGCAACCTGAACTGATGTACACACGTACGAAGTTCTACAATCCAGGTAACTGACTGATGTAACGAAACAACACATGTGAAAATCAGTCACATGTATGAGACTTTGAAGTAGAGAATAAATTTCATAGATTTCTTTGTTATGAACCTGTAGCAAGTTAATAATGTCTGAATACATATGGAGAAAAAAACCACAATGCAGAATGTGACACTTTTCAGATGAATTCTAAAATCTCAGCCAGATAATTCGGTATTACAACTTAAATCTATTGATAAATTAAAAGCAATCTTGGAATCGACTGAAAAATAAAAGTGTAACATTGTTTCGAGGAAATTACTTATTTAAACCTAGTTAACAGACCGAATTTGAGTCCATTAATGCAGTGCAAAGAATTCAGTTTCATATCGTTAACCAAGAAAGTACATTAATAAGATTGAAAATGTATTCCCATATGATTAGAAACAACATAAGACTTATTGTAAACAGTTATTAACTATAACCAAAAACACAACACAATCTACATACAAAGTGATAGAACACTGACTTGATCCTACAACCTACCATTTGAAGTCTAATTCATTGTTCAGCAACGCTGTTATTAGGAATCGGGTGCTAGGTAGGGATGGCAGATCAATAGATGAAGTAAGGAAACTTCATCAGTTGAAGTGGTTGAGATATGTGCTGCGTATGCCTAACCACTGACTGCCTCGACGAGCTTTGTTTTGTAGTGTAGGAAAAGGTTGGAAGAAAGTTAGGGGCGGCCAAACCAAAACATGGCACAAATCCATGAAGTGGACTGAGCCATGTCGGTAATTGTCGACTACCTGGTTGGGGTCCGCGAGATGATAATAATCGATGGTTAGAGACCTTGAATGACATGGCTCAAAATCGTTCACAATGGCACCGGTGCATTTATTCTTTGTGTTCTCTCAAATCCTAATTTTCTGGGTTCTTCAACATCTCTAGTTTTGTCTTTATAAACATATCTCACTGAATCATACTTCTTGAATAATATCTTCTAATCCTAACCTCTCCGATTACTTCTAATACCTTTACTAACTCTTCAACTATTGGATTTGAATTGACAATTACATCTATGTGCTAATGTGGTATGGCAACATAAACTTATGTACATACGTACGAAATTCTACGTTGCAACTGACTGACTGACTGACAATTCATTGTTCACACGTTTTATAGTTCGTTTAAAATAAAATTTAACAACCCAATTCACAATCTTAGTCTTAACCTTTACTAAAGATTGATTATTTGTATTAAAAAACGTGACATTGCCATCATTTTTGTGAAAGAACACAATATTCTATATTTGTGTGTGCATGTGTGTGTGTGTGTTAGTCGAATGTGGACAAATCAACTGATTTGTTGGTTCAAATCAAACAAATAGTCTTAGATAAGTAACTTCATTTGAGAATTTCGGACAAAAAGCAGTTGCTTTTTTTTCTGAAATCCACCTTGTGGACACACTGAGGACGTACATTGGCATACATAGTTATATTAGTAAAGTGTGGAGAAGACAAGTTGTTAAGATTAACCGATCATCAACAATCATCATTACTGTCGAATTTCTAATTCAATCAACAGTGTAAACAGACGAATGATAACAATGTCACTAACTAAGGATTCACTATATATGTTAGGCAGTCAGTCAGTCAGTTGCAACGTAGAACTTCGTACGTATGTACATAAGTTCAAGTGGCCATACCACATTAGCACACAGACGCAAATGTCAAATCAAATCCTATTGTGATAGAGATAGTAAAGGTATTAATGGTAATGAAGAAGACTAGGGTTTGAAGATATTATTCAAGAAGTATAATTCAGTGAGATAAGGTTAGAAAGACAAAGGTAGAGGTGTTGAAGAATCCAGAAGATTAGGATTTGAGAGAGCTCAAAGAATGGATGCACTTGCGCCATTGCAAACGATTATGAGCCATGTCACTCAAGGTCTCTAACCATTGGTGACTTTCGTCTCGCGGACCCCCTACATCTACCAACAGCACTCAGTCCACTTGTCAGTGACTTTATGGATTTCTGCCATGTTAGACACTCGTTTACAATACCAAATTTATCAACTCCACCGGTGTAACAGAGTAAAGTAATCATTGCTTTTCAATCAAACATTATAAAGTAATAATTATTTAACAATTAAAATCACCAACTTACCTCAAACAAACTTTTAAAATTCATAGAACAACATTCACAATAGCCAGATGGTTCATCATTGATAGCAGCAGTAGTTGAAGAAGGTGGTTTAGGATGACTATTTAATGTACAAGAAAAAAAAAGGTTAAGTAATCACAGTAAAAATATAAAAAATTACGAAATTTTAACTAGTATTTATTGACTAAAAAACAGTACATTTGTTTGTATGCTCAAACACACTAACAGCGATTTCAGTGTAATGGACTAGTGGTTGATGCCAATGTACGGTACAACATGACCCGGTTATTTTGTCTACTTACAAAATTAGATGGGAAGATAAACCAAGGTTGATTGATACGTGATTCTCAAACTCTTGGCTGCCATGCAATTTAGAAAGAAGAAACCACAGTCTATGGGGGAAGATATTTTGCGAAGATACAAATAATCGATCAGTCAGTCAGTCAGATGCAATGCAGAACTTCGTACGTAAGTACACCAGTTCATGTCGCCATACCACATTATTAGCACAGAGATGTAATTGTCAATTCAAATCCAATAGTAGAAGAGGTAGTAAAGGTATTAGAATTATTCGGAGAGGTTAGGATCAGAAGATATTATTCAAGAAGTATGATTCAGTGAGAAAAGTTTAGAAAATCAAAATCCAGAAGATTAGGGTTTGAGAGAACACAAAGAATAAATGCACCGGCGCCATTACGAACGATTTTGAGCCATGTCATTCAAGGTCTCTAACCATCGATTATTATCATCTCGCGGACCCCAACCAGGTAGTCGACAATCGATGCTCATAAGTCTATCAAATTTATTTGTCCTGCCTGATCTAAGCATAGTTATGTGAGTATTGACCTTAGTCAAACGGATATATATACACATATTCATCCCTCAGATAAATCAAAGCCTTCCCAGTGTGCATAAACGGTTCCAACTAACGGTATACCTTAATTAGCATTCCTTACCTACCGTTTAGCTTTGAGCTAGCATGTGAACATAGACAGGTGATATATATGCAGATTCGCATACCCGCACTATTACAATGATCTATGCAATACCAGGAAATTCGAGCCACATTACTAAACCAGTAATGAATCTTTTGTAAACAACTTTGAGTTAATTTACAGCAGTCTTTAGTCAACTTATTCATTCATGTACATATCTTACTTGTTTAAAACTTGTTGCATAGAGACTGATGTAAATACCATTATTGCTCAGAAATTAATACACATCACTAATCATATCAACGTGTTAGTCACAATGAAATTACCACACTTCATAGTAGCATAGTGAAAAGAAATTAACAAGAAGACGAAAAACAGTGGAGTCGATATAATAGTAGTTTTGAAACTAAGCCCCATTCTTTGACTTCTCTCAAATTCTAATCTTTGAAATTGCTCATGATTGCGCAGCAGTTCGCTCTGTTCTCCTATATGGATGCGAAACATGGCCGTTAGGAGTAGAAGACGTTCTTAGGTTGCTAGTATTCGATCACAGATCTCTTAGAAGCATTGCTCGTATATCATGGGACAACCGAGAAAGCTATGCTGTCGTTAGGAAACGAGTACTAGGTAAGGATGGCAGATCAATAGATGAAGTGGTGAAACTTCATCAGTTGAGGTGGTTGGGATATGTGTTACGTATGGCTAACCACAGACTGTCTCGTCTAGCTATGTTTTGTGGTGTAGGAGTAGGTTGGAAGAAAGTTAGGGGCGGCCTGACCAAAACATGGCACAAATCCATGAAGACACTGACTAGTGGACTGAGTCATGTTGGTAGATGTAGACTACCTGGTTGGCATCTGCAAGACGAAAGTCACCAATGGTTAGAGACCTTGAACGACATGGCTCAAAATCGTTTGCAATGGCACAGGTGCATTTATTCTTTGTGTTCTCTCAAATCCTAATCTTCTGGATTCGTCAGCACCTCTACCTTTGTCGTTCTCACCTTATCTCACTGAATTATACTTCTTGAATAATATCTTCAAACCATAGTCTTCTGCATTACCATAAATATCTCTACTATCTTTATCAATATAGGATTTGATTTGACATTTCCGTCTCTGTGCTAATGTGTTATGGCAACATGAACTTATGTACATATGTACGAAGTTCTACGTTGCAACTGACTGACTGATGATCGGTTTTTGTCTCTCTTTTTCTAAATTGATTCTTCTGGAATATACTTCTTGAATGATATCGCTGATCACTAATCCTTCGGATTACCCGCCAACACTTTTACTACCTCTACTATTATAAGATTTGAATTGACAATTCGATCTCTGTGAGATGTCGTATGGCAACTTAAACTGATGTAAGTACGGACGAAGTTCTACGTTGTAGTTGAGCGATTGCCTAAAACAAAGTATAATCTATATATTTTGATAGAGTAATGAATGAAGCCATTAGATAAACAGTATACGATAATAATCATAAAAATCAAAATTTGGAGCAAGTTGGAGAAGAAATGAATCTGAACCCCCCAAAGGTTTTTAATCATAAGCATCGATTGTGTGGTAATATCTCAATACAACTTACAACAATAGTCAATAACTTATGTTGGTTAGGGAGCCTGGAACTACCTCTATATCGTTTAGCTTACATTATCACACACCACCTAAATAATTACACTGATGAAAGTTCACAACCTCAAGAACAGATCTCCAATCATTCATTACATGGCACTCTAGACTTAATCTCAGTATAACTTACTCAGTTTGTATTCACCGAAAAAATGAAAAAACGAAGCAAGTTACACAATTACTTGTCTTCATGTAAGAAGATTGTTAAGCAAAAACAAACAAACAAAGAAACGAGTAAAACACTTACATTTCCACTCCTTTAGCAGCTAAAGAAGCGGTACGTTGTAATTGTGTAGCAGTATTATGTTTCTGAAGACGATGTTTACGTTTATTTCGACTATCTCTACGCGTTAAAATTGACTGAGTACCTGTGCCAGGAATACAATGACTTGGATTTTGTAGAGTGAAACCAACACTTGCTCCTGGGACACTACCACTACATGGACCATTGGCAGTAGCAGTAGTAGTAGTGGTAGTAGTATTAGTAATAATAGCAGTAGTAGTAGCCGTAGTCACCGGGTTTGGGGATGACGGAGTATCTTGTACGCCTGCTTCAGTGAAGGATTTAGATTTAGATTTGTAACGATTGGTTAGATTCCACAAATCCGGTAAATAGTCTGTTTTATCTAAATAAATAGGTCTGTAATGATTTTCTACATCAATCACTTTGATACATGGTGCCACTAGATTTCGAACTGAAATCAATAATTTAAAAGAAATATAAAAGAAACTTTAAATTCAGTGATATTACTATAAGGTCGAAATATACATAGAACTATAAATAAAATTTGTATCAATACAAGTTTGCCATGGGGAATGAAAACCACGTAACAACATTTATAAAGGTAGTGTAGTCATAAGGTAGTTTAATTATATAACCGTTTTTAGATTATCATTGAGAGACAGACAGACAGACAGATACAACGCAGAACTTCGTACATAAGTACATCAGCTCAGGTTGCCATTCCACGTCAGCACAGAGAAGTAACTGTCAGTTCAAATCCAAGAGTGATAGCGATAGTAGAATTATTAGCAGCAATGGAGAAGATTAGGGAGCGAAGATATAATTCAAAAAGTATAATTCAGTAAGATAAATTTAGAAGGAGAAAGGTGGAGATTCCGAGGAAGCTTAGAATTCCATAGAACACAAAGAGTGGATGCACCTGCATCATTGCAAACGGTTCTGAGCCATGTCGTTTGAGGTCTCCAACCATTGGTGACTTTAGTCTCGCGGACCCCGACCAGGTAGCCTACATCTACCAATATGACTCAGTCCACTTGTCAGTGACTTCATGCATTTCTGCCATGTTTTGGTTTGCCCGTCCCTAGCTTTCTTCCAACCTACTCCTACACCACAAAACATAGCTTGTCGAGGCAGTCGGTGGTTAGGCATACGTAACACATGTCCCAACCACCTCAACTGATGAAGTTTCAATGCTTCATCTATTGATTTGCCATCCCTACCTAGAACTCGTTTGCTAGCAACAGCATTGCTTACTCGGTTGTCCCACGATATACGAGCAATGCTTCGGAGACACCTGTGCTCGAAGACTAGTAACCTACGAATGTCCTCTACTCTCACCGGCCATGTCTCGCATCCGTATAGTATGACAGACATAACTGCTGCGCAGGACACTCGTCCTTTGGTCAACAAGCGGATATGATGCAGGTTAGCAAAAGCCAGTCGAGCCTTATGTATTCGAGCTGAGATTTCGTCAGTCACCAGGCAATCGGCACTGATGAGACTACCAAGATAAGTGAAGCGGTCTACACGTTCGACTACTTCACTCCCTATCACTAGTTCAGGTGCCGATGAAACCCAATCTTGAAGCAACATTTTGAATTTCGAGGGGGGAAGCCGCATCCCGAACATGCTTGCATTGTTGCTTAGGGTGGTCAGAAGACTCTGCATTTTGTCAGCATCTTCACCAAGTAGGACTATGTCATCGGCATATGCTAAGTCGATAAGCGAGCCTCCTGGTAAAAGGTCTACTCTTATATGTATACTTCATGACAACAGGCACTCGTAATCGAAAATAATATTAGTTTTTTTAAAACGTAGTGTTAAAATAACCAATCGACTAAAGTGCACGTGGACTGAGAATTAATCGATGCCCTAACTCACAATCTACGGCTGCATAGAAGACTATTCAAAAAAATACAAGTGAAATGTATTTAACAAAATAACTTTCGTAGTGACTAAACAGTCATTGAAATATAAAACACCTTGAAATATAAGAATATTTACAATCAGTGAGCAATAGAATTCTCTTTTGCCTTCTTGCTTTCACCTGTTTCTCCCAATGGAGCATACATAGGCCGCCGACCAGCATTCTCCAACCTACTCTGTCCTCGGCCTTCCTTTCTAGTTCTGTACGACTCCCGTTCATTTTTCTCATGAGTGTTTCTACTTATCGGTGTATTGTGTTTCTTGGCCTTCCTGTCTTCGATCTACCCTGAGGATTCCGGGTGAGGGCTTGTCTTGTGAATTATACTTTTCGAATCATATCTTTGTTCCCTAATCTTCTCCATTGATGCTAATAATCTTACTATCGCTATCACTCTTGGATTTGAACTGACAGTTGCGTCTCTGTGCTGATGTGGTATAGCAACCTGAACTGATGTACTTATGTACGAAGTTCTGCGTTGTGTCTGTCTGTCCCTCTGACTTGTATTGTGACGCAGTTAGATGATTTATACAATGGGTGTCCTATCTACTTCCAACACTTTTTCTTAATGTCTCCCTCCTCTGGTAGCTAGTTTATTCCATCCCATAACATGTTGTGGCTGATACAGTCTGGCCAGTCTGGACAACTGTTAATCAATAAATGTATCTTGCAGATGATGACTTTCGTGATTCTCCAAGTTTCCGCTTCGTACAGTAAAACTATCTTAACATTTGTATTGGAAATTCTGACTTCAGTGTTGGTTGATAGTTGCTTTGAGTCCCACATGTTATCCAGTAGTACAAATGATCTAGCTTTGCCGATCCGCGCCTTCACATCTGTATCAGACACACTATGCTCATCAATGATGCTACGCAAATATGTAAAGACTTTTACATCTTCCAAAGCTTTACCAGACACCATCAGCAACAACCTACTGTGGGAGAGAACAAACCAGATTCCAGTGGAGGAGGAAATCAGGAAGAAGTGGTGGAAGTTGTGGATAGGACACACTACGAAAAGCACCTAACTGTGTCACAAGACAAGCCCTTAAATGGAACCGTCAAAGCAAAAGGAAAAGAGGAAGGCCAAGGAACACATTACGCCGAGAAATAGAGAAAGATATGAGAGGAATGAACAAACATTGGACAGAACTGGAGAGGGAAGCCCAGGACAGAGTTGGTTGGAGTAAACTGGTGGACGGCCTATGCTCCATTGGTGTGAACAGGCGTAAATAAGTAAGTATGTATGTAGGTTGTGTTGTACCGGATAATCTTGCTTTTCCTTTTGTGCCGCTGATACTGCTACACCACACTGGTCGTCTTCTCTGGCATTTGTTGTTGCATGTACGATGGAGCAGTCAGATTATCTGCGAATCCTTAACTCAGAGTCATTATCAAAATCAAAATGAAAGGATACGACGAATCGATGGTAACCAACTTGTATTCTCTTAAATATATTACTAGTTAAAAAGTTGACTAGATTCTTTTATTCAATTTTTAAAACAGTTTATTTACTTATTTATTGCATTAGTATAAATACGTGCAATCAACGATCAATATTTTCTTTTCGTTTTAGTAAAAGAAACCGAGAATCCTACATTCTACTAAACATATAATAATTTAATAATAAATACCATTAATAGTAATAATAATAATAATTAAAACTAAAGTTTAGAAATTATTCCAATGTAAATAGATATAAATATTGATTGGTATATATAATACTCAATTACGACAAAGCCAATAATAATCGACACTTATTCAGTAATACTGAATAACTAACTGTAGAAAGATAATTTAATGGTGCGCGCTACTTTTAAGTAGTATATGACGCGAGTGTAAACGTATAACGTCTGGCAGCAGAAGATGGGGGGGAAGATCAAGAAAGGAAGAAGAGTAGGAACACAATGGAATTTGTATGAAATGCATGAATAGTGAGTGACATGTCAGACAATGGATTGATGATGGATTGAAGATTTGCAAATTAACCGTTTACGATATGGTTTTCCTATTTTACTGAGTAACTCTGTAATTTTCATTAAATACAATTCGGTTGCCCTCACACCTGTGTTCTCCTTCACTACACTATGACAAAATGTTCTTCAACTATGTCACAACACAAGCCTTCACTAGGACTCCTCAAGGCCAAAGGAAAAGAGGAAGGTTAAGGGACAGACAGAGAAGTCATGAGAAGAATGAATAACAATTGGACAGAACTTCAAAAGGAAGGCCTAGACCCAAAGTCGGTTGGAGAATGCTATGGTCAATGGCCTATGTATGCTCCATCGAGGTGACAGGTGTAAATAAGTAAGTTGAAAATGTTTACCTAACATGTAATTTCATTAATAAATTGATTTAGGCTTAAATTGATTAGAAGATATATTAGAATGTATAAAAAAACTCAAATGTTCAACACAAAATACAGTCAAATCGTTAAAAGTTTCAACGTTTGACATAACTTTCATCAATCCAAATTTATTAATAATTATTGACGGGGGTAGGTAGGATGAATTAGTTTTAATATTGCCCAAAATATAATAAACAGTAAGTCAGTCAGTCAGTTAGTTGCAACGTAGAACTTAGTACGTATGTACAGAAGTTCATGTTGCCATACCACATTAGCACAGAAGACGCAAATGTCAAATCAAATCCTATAGTGATAGAGATAGTGGAGGTATTAATGGTAATGAAGAAGACTAGAGTTTGAAGATATTATTTAAGAAGTATAATTCAGTGAGATAAGGTTAGAAAGACAAAGGTAGAGGTGCTGACGAATCCAGAAGATTAGGATTTGAGAGAGCATAACGAATGGATGCACTTGAGCCATTACAAACGATTTTGAGCCATGTCGTTCAAGGTCTCTATAACCATTGGTGACTAACATCTCGCGGACCCCAACCAGATAGCCTACATCTAGCAACATGACTCAATCCACTTGTCAGTGACTTGATGGATTTATGCCATGTTTTGGTTTGGCCGCCCCTAGCCTTCTTCCAACCTCCTACTCCTCTACACCACAAAACATTTAACTCTAACATAATAATAATAATAATAATAATAATAATAATAATAATAATTACACAAAAGATTCATAAAATTAATTACCTTCATGAATTCGATCACGCTCTGGATCATTATCAAAATGATCATTATGATCTGTTCGTTGGATAGACTAGAACAAAATAGAATTTTTTTCAAAAAAAAAACTTTGATCTACAAGGGGATAACAATCGATAACCAATAAAAACAATATCCAGTTAATTAGATTGGTGAAAAGCTGTAAACATGGAACATTTAGTCTTTTAAGGTTATTTACAAAAGTTGATCTTATTAGGGGTACGTCGTTATTTTTGTGGTAAGTAAAACATTGACATATTTTCATTTGTGCATTGGTTATTATGTTTAACACGCATATCAATAAGTCAAAACGATTCATGTCACGAGATTATCACAGTCACATTTATGATATCATAAATTGAATGGCTAATTATAGATATATTTAAAATAAGATTCAATATGATGGAGTAGGTTTTTTAAATCAAACTCCATTGTATCGACTTTCGTTTGAACATCCTTACAGTATCATTGTAAGCCACCGAACAATAAATAGGTTTGACTCGAAATCAAGCACAAAATACTATGAGTTAAAATTGATATTTGGTGAGATGAAATGAACAGGATATAGATGGAAAATGGGCTACAATAGTAATGCTTTCAGTGATACTACAAAAAGGGTTAAATGAAAAATTGTACAATATGCTCACTAGTGACTAGCTTCATGAGGAAATTCTCGGAGTACTAGAGAGTAGACGTGACCAGTGGAGTTCAACTCTATCGGGTATAGACAGTAACAATCAAAGACAAGTGGGTAAGGTCACGCAAAATCCTTAGATTCAACAGAGTTAGACATTAACACTGTTGAATGCCAGCCCAGTGGTGAAGAGGTTAGGTGTTCACCAGCGCAAGACCGAAAGTCCTGGGTTCAAATCCTGCAAGTTGCAGGAGTCGTGGTTTCGAACTGCCAATGAGTCTCATACCAGGACGAGACGGCCGTTCAGTGCTTCCAGGTTTCTAATGATAGTCTAACAACGATTGATTCATGACAATAAACAACAATCTTCTCATAACGCTAAATGAAAAATATTCGTTTGAAAAAACAAACAAACTAATATCTACCTGAATATATGATTGAACATCTGATGGAAGATTTTTTATCCATTTTGTTACAGCTACAAATTAAAAACCCATGGAATAAGGAAAAAAGATTAATGGGGGAAAAAAGAGTAAAATTATTCAAAATACTAAAGAAAATTGTCAATGAAAAATCTGTAAAAATAACCCTACACAACTGATCAGTGAATAAAACCAATAGATCATAAATAAATAAGGCATAGTGTGATTCTTTTCGTTGGCCAGACACCATCAGTAACAACCTACTGTGGGAGAGAACAAACCAGATTCCAGTGGAGGAGGAAATCAAGAAGAATCGGTGGAGTTAGTGGATAGGACACACATTGCGGAAAGCACCTAACTGCATCACGAGACAAGCCCTCGCATGGAACCCTCAAGGAGAAAGGAAAAAAAGGAAGGCCAAGGAACACACTACGCCGAGAAATAGAGAAAGATATGAGAGGAATGAACAAACATTGGACAGAACTGGAGAGGGAAGCCCAGGACAGAGTTGTTTGGATTGAACTGGTGGGCGGCCTATGCTCCATTGGGGGTAACAGGCGTAAGTAAGTAAGTAAGTAAGTAGTGTGATTCTTGAAGTTGGGAGGCAATAAAGGATAGTGATGTGAAAATTTCAAAAACTATCAGTTGATAGTAAAGTAGACGTAACTTTGGCATATAAGAAGTGCTGATTTATAAATCTCAAAAAAATATAATGAGATATTCAAATTTTTACTGATAATCGCTATAAATTTATGTATGTGTTGTTTTAGGACAAAGCCATGTCGGTAGTTGTCGACTACCTGGTCGCGGTCCGCGAGATGTTAATAATCGATGGTTAGAAACCTTGAATGACATGGCTCAAAATCGTTCATAGTGGCGCCGGTGCATTTATGCTTTGTGTTATCTCAAATCTTAATCTTCTGGATTCTTCAACACCTCTAGTTTTGACTTTCGAAACTTTTCTCACTGAATCATACTTCTTGAATAGTATCTTCTAATCCTAACCTCTCCGATTACTTCTAATACCCTTACTACCTTTTCTACTATTGGATTTGAATTGACAATTACATCTCTGTGCTGATGTGGTATGGCGACATGAACTGGTGTACTTACGTACGAAGTTCTACGTTGCATCTGACTGACTGACTGACTAATTGTATATTATTAAAAGTTGGAATAAATAGTTGTACAGTGATATTTTTATATTCCACACAATATTTGCTGAGATCAACAACAATTCATATCAACACTCCAATGCAAATGAACTACACCATAGTCAACTGTATTCATAAAGCGCCATTTTTGAGTAAGTTCAGTCAGTCAGTTAGATGCAACGTAGAACTTCGTACGTAAGTACATCAGTTCATGTTGCCATACCACATTAGCATAGCGATGTAATTGTCAATTCAAATCAATAGTAGAAGAGGTAGTAAAGTTATTAGAAGTAATCGGAGAGGTTAGGATTAGAAGATATTATTCAAGCGAGAAAAGTTTAGGAAGTCAAAACTAGAGGGGTTGAAGAATCCGGATGATTAGGATTTGAGAGAACACAAAGAATAAATGCACTAGCGCCATTGCAAACGGTAGGTTCTATGAAATAGAAATGATTGGTTATCTATCGACTTTCAGATGCTGAGAAAGTTATTTATCTTTTTGAAGCTTACATTTCAGTAAACTTGATAAAAAGAAATTAAGTTATCTAGCTAGTATCTGTTTTTAGTAATAAGTTGCACCAACATAAAGATCTGTCCTAAACAATGTAGCTGTTACTGCAGTCAGTCAGTTACAACGTAGAATTTTGTACGTACGTACATCAGTTCAAGTCGACATACCCACATTAGCACAGAGATGCCATTGTTAGCTTTTACTTAAGGTTTACTAATATTAACTTTACATAACATTGAAATGTATCAGTCATTTTCAGTAAACCTGGTTTATCAGTGATAGAAAGCTTTTAAAATTTAACCTCACAAAAGACTACGGACTAGTTCACTGGTGAAAAAGATATGTAAAACTTACTATCAAAGGAGAGAATTTTAATACCTAACTGACGAGCTTTGAATAACAAGTCATTATTTGAATTTGATTTCTGACTAGATCCCAATACACAAGATATAGATGATGACTGAGAAGATTGTGTGGGTGCAATAGATACATCACTGGATGTTTGAGCCTAAATTTTGAGAAAAAGTAAGAAAATTACAAAATATAAGTCAAATTGAAACATCGTAAAGAAAACATGAGCCGCTGATAGATAATCCTAGGAAAAGATTAGTGTATTTCTGGTGTCTATTGAATTGACAAGGGCTTAGAAATACACTCCGTCATGCTCCTGAAAACGATATAGAGCAATAGCAGACCAAACGTACGGATAAAAAGCACACACAATGATCGTGAGCAGTGGTGGGTAGCAAAAGCAAAGGAGGTGGAAAGGGCAACAGGATTATGTAACACTAGACAACTATTCCGAATCATCAAGCAAAGATGTAATAAAAATTTGGTTGTTAGTGAAACAATCTATTTTAAACAACAGGTCAAATGAATTCTAGCTACATATCAGTTTGAAACATCCAGAATATGAGATTGGCTTAACCTCCCTGCCCCAATCCTAAATGGAATTTAAAGGACTGTAAGTGATTTGTATGCAAAAACAGAGGGTCTTAATTAATGGACTGCATAAATCTTTACGGATGATAGATCAGTTTCAGATGTCAGACTGACAAAGCATTAGCCAGAATCTGGTACCCTTACATAATCCCATCTGACTCATCTATTTAGTTAATCGTTCCAGCCTATAAAAAGAAGACCAAAATCCTCTTTTTAAAACCATAGAGGGATGGTTTCGACTGATATAACTATCCGACAATTAATTAGTATCCGTTTAGAGAAAAATTGGGAAAACCAGGCTGCTTTCAGCTCTGCACGTGGGTGTGTTGACAAATTATTCGCCTTATGTAAGACTCTGTAGCACAAAAATACTTCTTGACGTTTGATGATAACTGCTATTCTTGATTTTGAGATTGATGACTGGGAAGTTCTGTCAGAGTTTGCCAGTGAAAGGTGTATCAAAGAAGTACATCAGTCTTGCCCTGACTGTAGCAGATACCTCGACGTGGCAGTCAGGTTTGACTATTTTCATTACTTGACCGGGCTACATTGGCTGCAACACTTCTTCCTTAATGTCCTGCCATGCTAGGTAAGTTGGTTGGAGAATGGTAGGAATAAAGAAAGCGACTTATGTTCACAGGGCGAAGACATACTGCTGATTGCAGAGGTGTGACAACAATCAGGTGTTTACCTCGGACGACGAAAGGAACGGGTTAGAAAAGGGAGACTGTATAAATGTAGCAGGTCTCCTTACCTCATAGATCTCCGGTGGTAAAGCCTTTTGAAGAGCGGATCTAACACTTGAAAAACTCATAAGGTCTTGCGCGGCTGATCTCGAACAGTTTGTTCTAGGGCTTTGCAACTATGCTTCCAGGTCAGTAAGATTACCATTAACCCAGATTCTTTTTCGCATCTCTTGAGAAGTATCCTTCCACGGTGTGGGCAGTCCAGAAGTCATAACCATCCTCAAACCTCGAGGAGCACCTAAGACTATCCTGTTCATGGCCGAATCTCTCCCTGATGTCTTAACAGATTTTACATCCCCACGACTAACTATTCTCGTACATCGTTATCTTTGCGCACTAATAATTTGAGCTCAAAAAAGGTTATTTCTGGTCTGCGGAAACCGCGCTACTAGTTTGAAATAGATCGCAGTGAAGTAAACACCTTTATTCTCAAAGCCCATAGGTTTTGGGTGTTAATTTTATTTTATGCACTCAATTATGAAAAACTTATCCACTTTGTTTCGACGTATTTTATCTACATATAGATCAGATTATTCCGTTTTTAATAGAGGGACAGCAGTTGGTTGCTGTCAGTTCGTATACGTGCATCCTGAGTAGATTTTCTCAATAATGCTTTTAGTTACGAGTTTTAGTAGATTTGGGTTGCTGTCCAATCAAGGAATATGATATTGTTAGACAAAATAGTAACCGTCTGAATTCAGTACCTTAGTGGATGACGCGTTGGTGTTTGAAAGGTCTTAGTTTGAATAAGATGAGATGAAGCGCTCACCACACACTCCACAACTAGCAACAATGCGAATATACTAAGATATACTTCTTATGTTTAATCTTTTCTATTATCATACTCACCACCGACGCTTTGACTCATTTCCTACACACATTGTTAGACAGACAGATACAACGCAGAACTTCGTACGTAAGTACATCAGTTCAGGTTGCCATACCACACATTGCTAATCTAACCCTTATACTATCATGATGAAACTGGGCTCGATAAGAATTTGCTGAAAGTATGAGTTCCTGATGACTGACTTACTTCCACCAAGTCATTGTATCACAAATAATGAAGACGAAATGGACTTATTTGTGTAAGTGCCTTTAAAATGGTTGCAAAACGAAGATCATGTTACAACACCTTGTCATTACAAAATCCAGAACGAATCACCTTAAAACCGTTTGATATTTAAAGTATCAAATAGACAATGTAGTATCTGTCATGAATTTGTATTGGTTTAGGTTTAGTTTATTAAAATAGGTGGCTATCCTGAAAATTTGATGTTAGAGACAAATCTAAAAGTAAAACTGACATTATAAAAAAAAGAATTTTCGAGTTAATAATTTATATCGGTGGAATAATGATCAACTTACTTGACTTAATACTGATGAAGCTGTAAGACCTGAAGGTGTAGGATTCGAATCTTCAGTAGCGATTTTGCGCGCAGCGAGTAACATAGCTCTACCCCGTGTTACCGGGTTGTTAACAGGTTTACTTCCCGATAGCATAGGAACTTTAAGACTACTCGGTGTTTTTGAAATAGATGAGAACTGATTTTGGAGTGAAGCGGATTGCTTTGACAGTGTGACAGGTGATTCATCAATGACAGGCGATGTCAATCGAGATGCTGCCCGATTAGTTATAACATAATCAACATCTCGACTAAAAAATTCAACTATTTCCTACGTTTTGTGAAAAGAAATAACATAAAACAACTATCAAGTGGATAATTGAGGTGTAGGTTACTGTTTCAACAGAAGGTAATTTACAATGATTGGTTTGAGAAATCGACTTTATACTACAGGTTCCTTTGTTGGAAACCTAACACTACTTCGGAAGAAACATCCGTTAGATTTCTCTAGAACATACCTACTTCTGTTGGGTGGTACTGAAAACTACATTCACGCTAACTCTACGAAGAATGATCGAAAATCACTCGAGATATTAGTCTGTGAAGCTGACGAACATCGTTCAAAAACTGCCCAAGGACGAGATGAATGACGCAGAGGATAACTAACGGATACTGATGAAACTGTGAATGATTTATATCATCAGAGACGCAACTACCAACACTCAAACAACGACCCATGCACAAACTTTTTGACTAACAGTTCTATTTGTGGTAGACTTAATTAAGTACTGTGGACTCAGAATTAAAATCTAATATGGTGAGCAAGAAGCCCAAGAAGTTAAAATTAAAAAACGAACTAAACGTAGAATTACGTCAAATCTCTTGGGTTAACCATCCTCGATAAACTGAAAGTCTTTCGATAAAGACTCAAAAACTAGAGACTAAAACAGTAACAAGTGTTAACACTCATAAACCTGATTCTTGAGAGTTTTTGTGTTATCACTGACCTTCACCAAAAGACCACGACTAGTCAAAATGAGCCTTCAAAAATATATCAAACAGAATCGTCTGTTAAATAAAAGCAAGCACCCTGATAATTAAAAGGTAGTTGTTAACATGACCGTTACAGAAAATCCCGACATTTGGGACTTGCAAACATGAGTACCGGCAAAATAAGCGATAGTGAGATCCAACTTCTGGGCTCCTGGCATTCTGAGTGGGATAGTCAGGTATAGGGTAGATCCGACTATCCTGCAGCAGAATTCGCTTTCTGTAAGAGCAGTAGACGCAATAGCATACAACTCCGAAGTGTGGTGATACGAAATCGGTTCGAGGTTTAAAAATATATTATTGTAGTAGAAAACTGAAGATTTGAATATAAAGCCGAAATCCGGATCATATAGCTTTAGAAGCCTCATATTATGCAAACTCAAGTATCCGTTAACCGGGTAAGCTTAAGAACATAGTCACCAAAGAATCTTTTTTACCAGAAGCCATTAGAATTTGGATTTTTACAATTCATTCAGAGCATTAGTGATTATAAAACGAAGACGTACTAAGTGATTTTCATTTGAGTTAGTGAAATAGTTGCATCTCATGACAGACAACTAGAAAAATGGAGGGGCGATGAATAATCATATTAGAAAAATCCTGACTTACGATATGTCCCATTAATAAATAGCTATGGAAACAACGACATAACAAATGGTGTTCAGGTCAAAAGCTCCTGGTTAAAAAACAACTTACTATCTAGAAAGAGTACAGAGAATTTTTACCATCTCCTACAGTGTTTATGGTAATGAAGGCTAAACACATAAAGTACCACTAGAAAAGTCGTGTAATGGCTTCGATATTCTGCTCCCTAAATCACTTGAAATTTAATCTTCCAACCTATGTTTTCAAATCAGTGGTGATATTGAATTGCTTCATATTGATCAGATAAGGACTAACACTTCACGAATATTCATCTATTTAAATGATTGTCCCAGTTTTTAACCACATTTTTCCTAAAAGTGTGGGGATACTATGTACTAGAGAAATTTGACCGACATAAAGCAACCAAGAAAAATGCGTTCATTTACTGGGATCCGAAGACGGTTATAAATTGGTGTAGGGAATTAGAACTAGGATTTAGAGCTAAAAGTTATAGCTCAGAACTGACATCAGTTGTAATACCAAGTTGCTGCTTGGCTATACATATGAACAAACTTAGAGCCAAAATCCAAGACTAGCTTAAATCTGATTAGTTCGTTAAATAACTAAACTCTCCAAAAACTACCCTACTAAGTTCTGTTTAAAACTAAGTGTCAAGCCTATGGATAGAACTGTTGATATGAAACCGACTACATATGAAACATTTGGGTAAACTAATATCAAAACAAAAGATGGTAAACTTGCTCCTTTAAGCTTCTTCAGAACTTGTTCCATCTGTTTATCACGAGCTGTGCCTGATTCGTAATGCATGAACAACTTTTTTCCGAGGAGCGGAGCGAGTCTGTTTTTTGGTGGTGAGAACGACTTTGCAATTCTTTCTGCACCCATGTTATCATCAAGCAGAGAGCTTTCTGACTTTATAGGTGGTAATCCAAAGGTCGAGTGACTACTCAGTGATTGACGCTCACAGCCATGCTTGCAGTCACCCATACTTCCTTAGCCTTAAGCCGTTAGTAAGTTGGCGTCTAGGCTGAAGGTGTGGTAGTAATGAGGGTGTGGGAAGAAAGGCGTAGAAACCTACAACAGTAGAGGAATAACCAGGTAAGTATATAAAATGCAAGCAGACATTTTCTATAACTTATTGACAATAACTAACTAGGAGGCAAAGGAATCTGAAGTGATCTAGTGTCTACAAGTACTGACCCAACCAACACTTGAAACCTTACAAACCAAATTGTCATCACACACTTGACCTTAACCTTGAACCTGGCTGACTGATTAAAACGCTTTCACTGTAAATAGTTGTAAATGAATAAATTCAGGTTGACTAAACTGAACAAGATTTCTTTCAAAGGGTTCAAGGTCAGTGGGTACCAAGACTCCTATACCTTTCTCAACTTGGAATACCTCCATATGGGAGTTGCTTAAGTCATACTCATAGTCTGTATCATGTCTTATACCTTCTTTGTTGTATTCATAGTTCGATTTCGATCCTTTCGAAGTTCATACTTATTATTTTAGCTATAAAACTTCTCTTCAATCACTAAGATCATCATCACAAATTATTAACTCAGACGATACTTGTTGAGGAATGTCATTGATCAAAAGTGAGATTATAATAATAAGATGATCAAAGGTCCTAGTACTGAACACTAAGGGACTCTAACCGGAAATTCCGTATAGTGATAAGAATCAAAGTTGAGCCTGACCTTCAAATCTCGACTGTTTAGAAATGAATTCAACTAAACTTTGATGGTGGCTCGATACCTAACCGTTCGAGCTTATTGATGAGACACTTATGTGTGGCCCTATCGAAAGCTCTTGAGAAAACAGGAGAGACCACATCAACCCTCGATTGGTGATGGACGATTGTTGAACAGCTGCCAATGGTAGTCAGCAGGTTGATCATACAGCAATGCTCGTTCCTAAAACCATGTTGATGAGGAGAAACGTGGTTTACTGATTATAATCAGTCGCTTTGACCAAAGACTTGATAACTTTTAATGGTAATGAAAAAATACCACCAGGCGGTAGCTCGAATGTTTATTGTGTCGACCAACTGTTTGGGAACACGCCTTGACTTACCGAATGACAAAACATCACACTAAGCGGTGTTGCTAAGACTGAAGGCGCTTCATACAAGATGGCAGAGTTAACCATGCCCCGGCTAGAAGTGTGGTGTTTAGATGGTGCAGTTTTTGATAAACCGTATCAGCTCTCTGTTCTTATACCTGAGATTTTCCTTAGAATGCTGTAGATCTCTTGTGACGTTCGAAATGTTTAAAGATAGCGTTTTGCCGCTAAAGTTGTTATTATTATTATTTTATTTAGTGGGTATCTCGATTGACTAAATGCATCTTTCCCATGACCAAATACAAACCAGCAGCGAACGCTGTGTTTAATTTGTTCTCTTCTGTTTTGCATGTACGTGAATCGGCCTGATAATGTACTTTTGGAAGTG
>OX103971.1:85111700-85192712 GCA_944470395.2 Schistosoma turkestanicum | reverse complement strand
TTTTTTGTGATAATAAGCCTGAATTTCATTAGGTGTGATCAGAATATTATTAGAAGTGGAAATCAGTATAAAAACACATGAAAATTGTCAACAGTTTACTTTGTTGATCTCTTCATATCAACTACATTCAATAAACATATTTGTAATTTTTAAATGTAATTCTGGATTTCACTGTCTAATTACATGTTTGTTTTTTTAAGGTACTTACTGATGAATAGTGGTTGAAAATTATTGCACACATTTTTATTAAACCGGAGAATTGATTTTACGCTTGTAACTGAGACTGACATGTTTCTAAACTTGTTAATTTATCATCTGAAACAATTACGAACTGGAAAATAGAGGTTTAGTTATCAGTGAATAGAATATTTGAAGGGGAAAATCGATCTACAAACTGAGTTATAATCGGGATTAGACATTTAAAATAAAAAAATAAGCTGCGGCTTGTAAACTGACCACTTGTCACTGCTGAGGAGTCCCATACCAGGACGAAACGGCCGTTCAGTACTTCCAGGTTCCTAATGGTGGTCTAACATTGATCGATTCATGGTTTCAAAAATGTGTAACTTAACAATCTTCACAACCCCGTAATGCAAATTACCTGTGCTCACTAGTGACTAGATCCGTGAGGAGTCTTCTCCGAGTTCTAGTGGGAAGACGTGACCAGTGAAGTTCAACATGTTCGGGTGTAGGCAGTGTATGAGGTTGCGCAACTCCGTGAATTTGATCAAGTTAGACATTAACACCGTTAGATACCAGCGCAGTGGTTTGACGGTTGGGGCGTTCGCGCACAATGCCTAAGGTCCTGGGTTCAAATCCTGAGGGGTGCAGGAGTCGTGGATGCGCACTGCTGAAGAGTCCCATACCAGGACGAAACGGCCATCGTCCAGTGCTTCCAGGTTTCTAATGGTGGTCTAACATTGATCGATTCATGCTTTCGAAAATGTGTAACTATTATTCCTATTCGATACTTACTAGTCTGTTCTTCTTCTTGAGTAGTGAAACTCAGTAGATAAACAATCAAACGCTTGTTTCATAACTTTTATTTTGTCTAAATTATATACCCTGTTATTTCTGTACACAATCATTTCAGATGGAAAATATTCAAACATTTTTGAATGCAGCTGTTGCATATGGTGTACCTAGAGCTAGTTTATTTCAAACAGTGGATTTGTATGAATTACGCAATATGCCACAAGTTTTAAATACATTGCTACAACTTGGAACAGAGGTTAGTTTGAGATGATGGAGAAAATACTGTAGCTCAGGTGGATAATTGTGGTGGTGTTTCGCTCTCTGAGCTGGATATTTTGGTTGTAAAGCTTTCATTGTTCTTCTACTGAACAACATCGTCAGCACAAACTTCAGATCAGGGAGGACAAAGAACACCAGGGAATTTTTATAAGCTTGGCACTCAGGTCAATCAGCAATCAACAAACACACCGACATTGACCCAATTTATCAACTAATCAAGAAAATCATAGGTGACATATGATCAAGAAACAGATGAAAAGGAGGATACAATCAAAACGAAGGTGCAAACAACAACAGGTTTTAGGTCAACAGCAATCAATCAAGACCGAGGTCAAACATGGAGAAATTCGAATACTTTACTTCTATCTGAAGTTTGTGATGATGATGTTGTTCACTAGAAGAACAATGAAAGCTTCACAACCAAAACATCCCCGGCTCAGAGAACCAAACACCACTACCGAGGTTAGTTTATTCAATAATTTCATGTTTTCCAATTTGAATTTATTTATTGATTGTAATTTTGATTAAAAATGTTAGAAATGCAACTGAAAAACTATATACTCGGATGTATTACATTCTGAAGTTTCTAAACTGGAAAGAAATGAGAACATTTACTCTATTATATAATCTAAAGCTACTTAATCAACTAACTATACAAACAAATTAAAAGACATCAGTTATTTGGTGAACTGAGTAGGGACTTTTGCGTAAATTAATAGGTATAGTTTGACAAAAGTTGGGCACCCGAATATATAAAATATATTATTTGTGGAAATTGTGTGTTGAACTAATCTCAGTGATTGAAATTTTAGATAATTCGAACTTTTCATTAACCTGTATGGTTTGGTCAAAATATGCAGTTTGTACTAAACTATCTTTTAGGCTTGACTACTCTTCCCTGCTTTTTCAAAGTTGGTTTTATACAAAATATTATGTATGTAGGGGAGTTAGATTTTTGCATTTTTCGTGTCTTAAATGTGATATTCTGATGTATTAGTAACATTCATGTAAATGACAAATTAACTAATTTAGTTCTGCAGTTACATAATCTCTTTTGAAATGATACCATTTGATACCATCTTCTCCAAAATTTTTTTATACAGAGGAGACCAAATAAACCAGCTTTTGAAGAACTGTTTTCATCATAAGGCGTCAAAATGTTTTGAAGATTTAAGCTACTTAATTGTTTATAAGTAGATAAACGACAAAAACAAAATATTTCGGGGAACAATTATGTTTTTGAAAAATTCCTGTCATATTGAAGACTATTCTTTTCACTAAATTAGCTTCGGGTTTAACAATTACATATCCAAATTAACAATCAAAAAAGAGGTGGCCAGGTTCAGGATAGTTAATATGGTTACTAACCTCTTTGCTACAGTGTGATTAGGAGGATTGTGTGCGTCCAGAATTATCCTTTGTCTGATATCTAGTTCTTGTACCTTCAATAATGCGTATAGCCTTGGTAAATGAGTACCCATCGGCTTAATTGTTTCAATTAGGTTTCAGAAAAATTAGGTACTGACCTCTAAATTTTTTTAAAGATCTAGTTAGTTCATTATCTATCCAAGTATTGATGCCTTTTTGGTGATGACTATTTTGGAATTTCAGATGATCAGTCAAGACTATATTCGTCTTGTCTACATGATATTTTCTGTGAAGCAGGACAGTTCCTGCCCCTTTATACGGTTACGTATTAATCAGATTTTGGTCACAAATAAGTTCACTGATAGCCTCCCTGCGTTTCTTACGCAATCATTATATCTACTGTTCTTAGACCAATAGCAGCAATCAGCCAAATTCGATTTGAAACGTTCAAGTTCTTATCTGATATCTGACGATTGAAGCTATGTATGATGAAGTAGTATTAAGGAGAGCATATGAGACGAGAGTAAAACGCTGTTAAATATTATAATTTTTACACAGTTCTTAATGATTAATGCTTAATGCTTAATAATGGTTACGGAAAATGTTGTTTTTCTTCAAACAGTGTCAAAGAAACAACTTCAACGGACCAGTATGTGGTCCAAAGCCAACTTATGAAAATAAACGTGAGTTCACGGAAGAACAGCTTAGAGCATCGGAAGGTATAATTGGTTTACAAGCTGGAACTAATAAATGTGCCAGTCAAGCTGGAATGAGTCATGGTGGACCACGACATATTACAGATATTAAAGTAGATGCTGCTTCAAAAGAAAGTCAAGGTGTTATTGGTCTTCAGATGGGTTCGAACAAAGGTGCTAGTCAAGCTGGCATGAGTCATGGTGGACCACGACATATTACAGATATTAAAGTGGATGCTGCTTCAAAAGAAAGTCAAAGTGTTATTGGTCTTCAAATGGGTTCAAACAAAGGTGCCAGTCAGGCTGGAATGAGTCATGGTGGACCAAGACACATCACAGACATTAAGGTAGATGCAGCATCTAAAGAAGGTCAAAGTGTTATTGGTCTTCAAATGGGTTCGAACAAAGGTGCCAGCCAGGCTGGAATGAGTCATGGTGGTCAAAGACATATAGCAGATATTAAAGTTGGTGATATGTCAAAAGAAGGTCAAGGTGTGATTAGCTTACAAATGGGTGCAGGTAAAGATCAAGTCGCTTCACAATCTGGTATGAGCTTTGGAGCACAACGTCATATTGTTGACTCACATTAAGCGAGTACCCACTATTGGTCTAATTTTTTAATTTATCTTATGAAGCTTATCGCTTATTTATGAATGTGCATCATCAAAATTATCATTCCCAAATTTGCCTTTCTGCTGTTATCATTATGCTTGTCATTGAGTATTTTTCATATGACCACTAAAAAAATTGATCATCTTTGCGCTTCACAGGATATTGATGATAATAAAGAGGATGAATTTGTTCAGAGAAAAATTTATCAAATCTTATTATGAGCTAATCTTCAATTCATTTCGGGGGTTTTGTTTTTTCCGTCAGATATAAATCACATTTTCAACCAATCATATTCAGAGAAGAACTATCAACCAATCAGTGGAACTATTTGTTAAATTTATATGAGACAAAAGTCAAAATGATATTTAACATTGTCAAACATATTCACATTAAAATGAAACAATGAAAAATTGTTTAATTTTCTACTTTTAAAAAAATATTCTTGATTCAAATATTGACAAGAAACAAAGTTTTCATTTGCTAATCAATTTTTCCAAGTCTATTTATTTCAATTGTAGTATTTTAGTCCTTTTGTCTTTTTCAGAAAATTATGGTTCTGATTGATAAAAATTTTAATCAAAAATAACTTTTTTTAAAATTGTTTTGCATGTATCTCACTTCTATCAATGCTGCTGTTCTGTTATTACTATCAATAAAAAGAATTTTGTAATGATTAGTGTTTTATTTTCGGGCAGAGTTTTGGAGGTTTTGTGGTTTTGCGCATTTGAAATCATCAATCAATGATTGTTAGACCAACATTAAAAACCTGGAAGCACTGACAGACGGCCGTTTCGTCCTGGTATGAGATTCATCAGCAGTGCGCATCCACAACTCCTGCACCTCGCAGGATTCGAACCTGGGTCCTTCGGTACTGTGCTCGAACACCTAACCATCGGACCACTGGGCACCATTCTAGCTTCAAAATGAGCTTGAATAGAATTCATTCAGTTTTATCGCACAGTTTAATGTACAATAATTATTCAAGGTATTGATATTCTTTTAGGTCTGATAGCAGGATTGTATCCTATTGCCAGTACTGTTTTGCATTTTCATTTGAGGTCATAAGTGATAATCAACAGAGAGATAGAATACTTGCGTTACTACTGCAATTGTTGTATAGCAGATTTGCATTACCGGGTAGTGAAGATTGTTAAGTTACACATTCTTGAAACCATGAATCGATCAATGTTAGACCACCATTAGAACCCTGGAAGCACTAGACAGCCGTTTTGTCCTGGTATTGAACTCCTCAGCAGTGAGCATCTAAGACTTCTGCACCCCGCAGGATCCGAACCCAGGACCTTCAGTATTGTAGGCGAACGCCTAACAATCTTCACAATCCCGTAATGCAAATTAACTGTGCTCAATAGTGACTAGCTTCGTGAGGAATCTTCTCCGAGTTCTAGTAGGAAGACGTGACTAGTGAAGTTCAGCCTGTTCGGGTGTAGACAGTAACTATCGAAGACTGTGTATCAGGTTGCGCAACCCCGTGAATTGATTAAGTTAGACATTAACACCGTTGGATACCGGCTCAGTGGTCTAACGGTTAGGGCGTTCGCGCACAATACCGAAGGTCGTGCGTTCGAATGCTGCGGTGTGCAGGAGTCGTGAATGCGCACTGCTGAGGAGTCCCATACCAGGACGAAACGGCCGTTCAGTGCTTCGGGGTTTCTAATGGTGGTCTAACACTGATCGATTCATGGTTTCAAAAATGTTTAGCAGATTGTCATATTGGATACAAAATTACGTTATTGGTGTGTTTTATCACCGAGATTAATGAAGAGCAATCAACTTATATGGGATTGAAATTGTCACATTGATCGTTTGGTAGTAACTATTCTTAAATTATCTGTTGCCAGATTGATTTCAATAAATGGCATTATGGCAAATAGTCTCCGTGACTAACATTGTTGATTATCTTTGATAAGCAGTACATTTTGAATTTAGGATGAACACTAAGGTATATTAGATACTGATTACCACAAAGACCATGACACTATGACACAGGTTGTTCATAAGTGACCACTTAACATGTGAACAAACTAATCTCATATACACTTGGCACCGAGCAAAGTTTACTGAAAGTTCGAAACATTTAAAATAATATTGACATTAAGCTTAGAATTATAGGATTTACGCAGTGCTAAAAACCAAGAAAGCATACTGCTGGTTGTAATATGAGGAGCCAATATATATATATATATATATATATATATATATATATATATATATATATATATATATATATGACGAAATCTCAGCTGGGATACAGAAAGCTCGATTGGCTTTTGCCAACCTGCGTCATTATTGGCGCAGGCGAGATATCCGCTCGTTAACCAAAGGACGAGTGTACTGCGTAGCGGTTCTCTCTGTCCTACAATACGGATGCGAAACATGGCCGTTAAGAGTAAAAGACATTCGTAGGTTACTTGTCTTCGATCATAGGTGTACCCGAAGCATTGCTCGTGTATCCTGGGACGACCGAGTAAGCAATGCTATCGTTAGGAAACGAGTACTAGGTAAGGATGTCAAATCAATAGATGAACTAGTGAAACTTCATCAGTTGAGGTGGTTAGGACACGTTTCACGTATGCCGAAACACCGACTGTCTCGACGAGTTATGTTTTGTGGTGTAGGAGTAGGTTAGAAGAAATCCAGAGGTGGCCAAACCAAAACATGGCAGAAATCAATGAAGTCACTGACAAGTGGACTGAATCATGTTGGTAGATATGGACTGCCAGGTTGAAGTCCGCGAGACGACAGTCACCAATGGTTAGAGACCTTGAACGACATGGCTCAGAATCGTTCGCAATGGCGCAGGTTCATCCGCTCTTTGTGTGCTTTTTAATTCTAAGCTTTTGCATTCCTCATAATCTCTATCTTTTTCCTTTTAAATTTATCTTAATGAATTATACTTCTCGAATCATATCTTCGCTCCCTAATCTTCTCCATTACTGCTAATAATTCTACTGTCGTTATCACACTTGGATTTGAACTGACAGTTACGTCTCTGTTCTGATGTGGTATTGCAACCTGAACTGATGTACTTATGTACGAAATTCTGCGTTGTATCTGTCTGTCTGTCTGTCTTTATATATATATATATATATATATATATATATATATATATATATATATATATATATATCATTCTACCACAGATTTAATGGACGTTACTGTTTAGCTTGACATCAACGTTAAACCACCATCAGAAACATGGAGGTACTGGACGACAGTTTCGTTCTGTTATGCGACTCATCAGTAGTGCGCATTCATGGCTCCGGTTACTAGCACTGGTCTAACGTAGATCGCGATTCATGATTTCAAAACCCTATAAAATGCAAGTTATTGTGTATGTTAAATATCCAAGACTGATTAACTAGTGAATAAATAATTATGTTTACGAAGTTTCGTTCCCAACTCTATTAGATACTAAGTTTATACCGAAAATGAATGAATATTCAGATTATGATCAACTATTGAACATTGAATGTTGATTATTGAAAGTAAAAGAAAAAATATTATTTCCTCTATTCCGTCACTATTTCAGTAAATCAGTAAATACGAAATAAAATTTTATTAATTATAGAATTTTAAAATGAAATTCTACTTAAAAGACACTTTTGTTTGATTTGTTTATCTTGTCCAACCAACTAGTTTTATCCACGAAATTAACAAAATAAAATACTCGTGATTTTATTCGTATGCTATATGATTAAAATTTTTAACAAATCTGTTAGGATATTCATCCAATATCGTAAGAGAATTATTTGTAAGTCTAATTCGATTGGTTGATTCCTACCGGTCAATATTATGGTTGTCCTAGCTATCACTGTTAAGTACTTTAATGTTGTTTCCCATTGGTTGTCCTGACTATCAGTGTCACTTCAAATGGTACTTCCTATAGGTCGTCTTAACTGTCACTGCCACAGAATTCGATGCTGTTTCCTATTCGACCGAAATGTATAAATATGCATTATCTGCAACGTTTTATGACCAGGTCCAGGACCAGGACCCGGTCCCGGATCCCTAATCCGGGATCCTGATTCTCTTCTGGATTCGGATCTCGTACTTTCTGGATGCTTGTAGAATACAGGTTCTACTTCATATCAAGTCTTGTCTTCTTTCACTCAATATGGGGGTTGGGATAATCGGATTTGAGTAGCATGTCATGTCGCCCGGTTCCTCGATCCTCGCTCTCGCGTTTCCGACTAGGTAAACTCGCAATAGTTCAAGTATATCAATTTGTTGTGTTTACGTGCAGGGGTAACAATCTTTTAATAAACGTTTATTGACAAAGTTCCACAGTGAAAACATTTCTAATGTTTTCATCTTTATTATGAATAATGCAAAATGTCAGCTGAAATTTAATTGGGAAAATGTAGACCCATTATTTGAATTGAACGTTTTTGACGGGTTTTTTTTGTGTGAATTAATCAACTAGAATGTTGATGATGTTATCTACCTTCATTTGTCTGAAACATTGTTATTCAGTTGTTAAAATTACAACAACAAATTTCTGGATTATTGTATGATATTATTTTACTGATTTCTAAAATCTGATTATTGCATATGAATATTGTAAGTTGAAAAGACGATTAGTGAACATTTCAGTAGTAAAACAAAAATCTCATCCTTGAGAATAGAATTACAACAAGATTGAATATAGATAGGTAAGGAATAGAGTTATACGGATCAATAACACCTATGGTACTTGAGACGACTCAAAAAAATAATTATGAATACTAAAACTTTATATTGTGGGTCAACCAACATGTCTGCAGTACATGCACTCAAGCTGCTTTTTACGCAACACAAATGATCTGATGACTGCTTATGTACATGACCACATACTCAACAAAGCGCAAGTACTGAGGTGCACTTGGTTCTTCCCTCCACGATGGATATGCAGAAATCATGTGCGATCAAGTGCGAATAAGCTGAACGCCAGTTGACACGCTACACCGAGGCAGAGGGTATTTGGGGAACCACATATAGTCGGACGTTGCAAAGTCCGGGATTTGTACGGCCGCTTCCACCAAGAGATCTAAGACCACATCAAGGAAGCTGTAGCTACGCCCTTTTAAAGATACTTGCTACTAACAAACCGCCGGCTCCACTAGGTGTTAACAATCTACCAATTCTTTTAATTTTCTAACGACATTTGGCCGCAGTGCTGTAAACAACACCACGTTGCCTTGTAGGACCACGTAGACGTAGTCTCCATGTATTCGTCAGTTTGATGACGAGGCACTTGGCTTCCTTAAGAGAGTCATAGTTACTCCCTGTGACCGACAGTAACCCATGAGGGGATTCACCCCGAGTTACATTACTCAGCATAAAAAATTTGATGAAATCTGCCAGCTGAGAATAATTTTCTATATTACTGAAATGCGTTTCCGAGGTACGGCTTATTTTGTCTCGAATACATGTTAAAAATTATGAGATAATTTAATATTTTGGTTTTCAGGAACAGCGTTCTTTCATCATTACGATACTTCAAGTAAATTTAAGATCAATGCAGAATGTTGGATAAATTTCAGATATGTAGTTTGCATCATAACTGGCCAACCATTGAAAACACGGAATAATTTAGTAAGTAATAAGTCAGGTGGATGTCCAAAAAGCACGCACACGAACAGTGGCCCGCGTTCGAGCACTTATGAATCAACAAGATCCCTCCAACCAGACCACTACACACAAACCCCAATCGGCAAGGGAGGCAAGGCATGCTTACCCAGCTGGACCTGTCACCCCGAAGCGGATTACTGAGCCACCCAAGCAGTGCACTAACCAGCAGCCGTTCCAACCGTCTGACCTCGAACTGCCTTGCGCTGATACAATCGATTGGAGTCCCCAAGGCCCCACATGAAGCTAAAGATCGAGTTTGTCCCACAAGGTCAGCTAGAACGTACATATGTCCATGAGGAAGGTGTCATGAGCTCGAACAAGCGCAAGCGCTCAGCCAAGCAGGGTTCATCCCACAGAAGTGGGCAGACATCATCTGTGTTCAGTACCCTTTCAGCACTAAAGCACCGAAACCCTACTGGAGACCCTTGTTTAAGGGGCCCCAACGCCAGTTCACACACTTCATCGGGTGCAGCATGTAAGGGACAACAACATAGAGTCAGCGTCAATAGTCCAGGATCTTTACGGCTGCTTCCCCAAACAAATCGTCTAGGGCCGCCTTCAATCATTCCAGAAAGCTACATCCCTTTCAAGGTATTTGCTACTACGGAATTTAACTACGCTCGAAGGACGGGATTCAGACCTAGAGACGTTCAGTCGTAATCCTCCAGAGTGGCTAACCACATCCACAGCCTTGCGGCCATAAACACGTGCAATCGATCTGGACCATGCCAGGCACGGTATCCCAAGCGTTCGGTATTTGCCACTACAGATTGATAGAGGACAAGTCCTCATTATTGTCATTATTAGCAATGGTGATATGTAATACAGCATCCCAAAGACAATGGCCCTCATGAATGTCTCAAAATAACCACCTATATCAATGAAATCGGTCACCCTGCTAACCAGTTTTGTATGTGGGCTGTTAGCAATGCTTACCAAAGCAAAGCAAAGCCATCCACAATATTCACAGCGAGCCTCTAGTCTCATAGGAGACCTTCAGCTTTATATAGCAGTATAGCATATGGTGTACACATATATGGCGCAGGATAGTAGAAGAGGCAGCCCAGCTTGATGCAAATAGGCCCAAACACTTCTATTACCCTTTGTCTCATGTCAGGCAATGATTTTTTCGCGTTTCCGAAATTTTCATTTTTCGACCATATGAGACCTGAGTTAGGGGTAGTATCCCTAATATACACATTCAATTAGATGACGAGGCATTCGGCTATATTTATAGTCAATCAACATGCCTGCTGCACATGCACATCGCTGGGTTGATATACAGCGCAAGGATTCTCACTGTTGCCAACAGTACTGACCCCTGCCCCTTTCGGGTACATACATGTTGTCCGGTTTGGTCTGCAGACAAGTCGGACATCCAAAAAGCACGCGCACGAGCAGTGGCTCCTGCACGGGCACTTATGAATCAAGAAATCCCACCAACCAAACCACAGCCCACAATCCCCAATCGGCGAGGGCGGCAAGGCGGGCTTATCCTTCAGGACAAGGCACCCCGTAGCAGGTTACCGAGCCACCCAAGCAGTGCACTAACCAACAGCCATTCCAACCGTCTGGCCTCCAACTGCCTTGCGTTGATACAATTGATCGAGGCCCTCATAACCCCGCATGAAGCTAAAGATCGAGTTTGTCCCACAAGATCAGCCGGAACGTACACCTTTCCATGAGTAAGATGTCATGGACTCGACCAAACGCAAGCGCTCAGCCAAGCAGGGTTCATCCCACAGAAGTGGGCAGACATCATCTGTGTTCAGTACCCTTTCAGCACTAAAGCACCGAAACCCAACTGGAGACCCTTGTTTAAGGGGCCTCGACGCCAGTTCACACACTTCATCGGGTGCAGCATGTAAGGGACAACCACATAGGGTCGGCGTCAGTAGTCCAGGATGTCTGCGGCTACTTCCTCAAACACAGGGTCCAGGGCCGCCCTCGATCATCCTACTACATCCCTTTCGAGAATTTACCTTCGATTGAAGGACGGGATTCAGACCTAGAGTCGTTCAGTCTTAATCCCCCAGACTGGTCAAACGCATCCACAGCCTTGAGACCATGAGCGTGCCATTTATCCGGACCATGGAAAGCACGGAATCCCCAGCGATCGGAACGACTTTAGCCGCAGCGATGTATCCACGGCCACGTTGCCTGGCGAGACCACGAAGAGGTAGTCGCCACCACAACCCCCTCAAAGGCACCAATATTGTTCAACCCGAGGCCACCTCGGGCATTCTAAGGCTACGCCCCGCCAATTAGATGACGAGGTATTTGGCTACCTTAAGAGAGTCATAGTTACTCCCGCCAAAGGATTTCTCCACAATGAGTACCTTCTAAAACTCAATAAAACTAGATAAAATACAGTCTAATGCTATTCTACTGTATATTACTTACTTACTTACGCCTGTTACCCTCAATGGAGCATAGGCCGCTCACCAGTTTTCTCCAACCAACTCTGTCCTGGGATTCCCTCTCCAGTTCTGTCCACCGTTTGTTCATTCCTCTCATATCTTTCTCTATTTCTCGGCGTAATGTATTCTTTGGCCTTCCTCTTTTCCTTTTGCCTTGAGGCTTCCATGTGAGGGCTTGTCTCGTGACGCAGTTAGGTGCTTTCCGCAATGTGTGTCCTATCCACTTCCACCACTTCTTCCTGATTTCCTCCTCCACTTGAATCTGGTTTGTTCTTTCCCACAGTACGTTGTTGCTGATGGTGTCTGGCCAACGAATACGAAGTATTTTGCGTAGACAACTGTTAATAAACACTTGTATCTTCTGGATGATGGCTTTGGTAGTTCTCCATGTTTCCGCTCCATACAGTAGAACTGTTTTGACGTTTTGGTTGAATGTTGTTTGGAGTTCCAGATATTTTTCAACTGTAGAAATGCAGCCCTTGCTTTGCCAATCCGTGCCCTCATATCTGCATCCGATCCACCATGGTTGTCGATGATGCTGCCAAGATATGTGAAGGTGTCAACGTCCTCCAAGGCATCTCCATCAAGAGTGATTTGTTTTGTGTATGTTGTGTTGCATCGGAGAATTTCGCTTTTTCCTTTATGTATGTTGAGACCTACTGCTGCAGAGGCTGCTGCTACACTGGTCGTCTTCTCTTGCATTTGTTGTTGAGTGTAAGATAGAAGAGCCAAGTCATCTGCGAAGTCCAGATATTCTACTCTATATACCGCTTCGATATTTAATATTATTGAAATATAATTCAGCTTGTTATTAAATTTTTGTCATAAATTTAATAAAATAATTTACTAATCCGACTTTCATTAAACTTTCGTTTGATCTAAACGGTGGTACATCCGTTATGTAACCCTAACCAATATTTATTTAACTAAAATCACATGAAGTGAATATAATTTATTTGTTAATATCTGAATCTATTAAAATCATTTATTAACATTTTCAAGTGTACAAACTTCACTGTGACCTTAAACAATATATATTCAAGTTATTACTCTTATTTGAATGACTAAAAATATGTCAAAATACTCAAGGACAAGAAGGATTGTGTGTGTTTTAAGGGTTAGAACAAATTAGATATATGTATTTCGTAAATTTATCTTTGATATAATAATAATAATAATAATAATAATAATAATTATTATTATTATTATTATTATTATTATTATTATTATTATTATTAGGCACACTTGGCACACACTGGTTGATTAGAACGCACTCTCTACTCTTCTGGGCGCAACCTTATCAACACTTACAATTGTGTGGAGTTTCACATTGCCTATTATCAACTATACTGCTCTCACTTAAACGCTGTTGACTTATCTTGATCCCTTGGTGTTATCTATTGCTCCACTTTTAACCGTGATATACTTTATATCTCCTGCTTAGCTAGTTAAGTACATCTCCCCCAACTACATTCTAAATGCTTATATTTTGTTTAAAAATCTTTACTATTTTTCCATACTTGTTAACTGTATTGCATTGATGCCTAACCAATAGTTCATAAGTTGTAACTGCCAGACAAGTTTGTGAAAGGAACTTCCAGAAATAGTGTTTCTCAACATGATGTGGGACATAGAGCACCAAGGAGAAATCAATAGATCCTTTTAAACGTTTAACATGAGCCTAACAACACAAAAGGAAGGAGGGTTGAATTAATGACCAGGACGAACTTATGCTGAATAAAATAAACTGAATTCGATGAATGATCTCCTTTAGGAAGAAAAAAAAAGGAAATTTTTAATCAAAATTGTGGATGAAATTTCGCGGGTGATGAAACTGATCGTTCTCAGAACTATCGTATCGATAACAGAAGTAAATTTTTAAGCAAGGAAACCAATTTTGCTCACTCTAATGACTGAATAAAACGTTGTTGACATTGCTATTTGTTATGATTAGAGACATTGACCGCTAACTACTTACTATACAAACGGGACAAAGGCTCATTTCTTTTCACAATGAAAAGAAAAATTAAGAATGACAAGGAAGGGATTATTATGAATCAACCGAAAATTCCTTAACCGACAACAATGACATTAATATTTCAAATGAAAGTTAGACATTAACAGTGTTAGATACCAGCTCAATAATCTAGAAGGTTAGGCGTTCGTGTGCAAGTCTAACGGTCCTGGGTTCGTATCCCGCCAGTTACGAGTAATGTGTATGTGCATTGCTGGTAAATCTCTTAGCAGGACAAAACGGCAGTCCATTGCTTTCAGATTTATAATGGTGGTCTAACATTGTTCAGTTCATGAGTTCAGAAAGTAATCAAATAAATACACATATTTTGAGGCAGCGTTTTGGAGGTTTGTGTCTTTACACATTTGAAATCATCAACCAATCATTGTTAGAACACCATTAGAAACCTGAAAGCACTGGACGGCCGTCTCGTCCTAGTATGGGACTGATCAGCAGTGCGCATCCACAACTCCTGCTCCTCACAGGATTCGAACCCGGGACCTTCGGTATTGTGCACGAACGCCTAACCATCGGACCACTGGACCGGCATCCAACGGTGTTAATGTCTAACTCTGATTGATCTACGGATTTATATATATACTAAAAGTTTAATTGTTTTATTGTACAAATCAGACAAAATTACTGAGCTGTACATTTGTCAGATAAAAATTTTAAAATGTAATCTTCTTTTTGAATGTAAAAGCAAAGTTTTAGTTTTAAAAATTGTATGAATTCTGAAAATCTCATGAAATTAGAACTATATACTACGTAAATTAATTTGAATGAACTTTGTGCTATGAATGTGATTAGAGTCCTCCTGCCTCTCTGTTTTTCCAAAAACAATGCCTCCATTATAAATAGAGGTAAATTTAGAGGTAATATTGCCGCAATCATTATAATTTCCATGCAGGCCTTATTGAATACTGAATAATTTACAAATAGAAATGTAACATCAGAAATGTTTAAAAGCTTTCACATTCTAAATTGAACATTGTGATTTACAAAATGCAATGGTCTACCGTTCAAAACAATTTTCAGAATATTATTACCATAATCCAGTGTCAATGAGAGACATTTACCTGACTCTAGACTTTGTTGACTCCAAGCTTTGGGATTGGTTATTAGATATGCAAGAAACGTATTTCAAATCAGATGACTTTAGAACACCAAAGTATAGACTAATAATTTCAAGCTGAGATTACAAAGAAAATTTGAATAAACAAATGCAACAGCTTATTAGAGACAGGTTGCTTGATTCCAAGTACCATTAGAGGAAGAATATCCAAATCTTTCTAGCTTAGATCTCTCGTTTCTTGAGATATATTTTATACACATAAAATGTTGTGATTTTCAGTTACACCGATTAGATTTAATGTTTCAACTAAATGCCGTAGTATTTTCTAACTGCCTTTAGCTAGTTTTCAACAAAAAGGAAGGCAAATTATGTCTTAACACATCTGTAAGGAAGTATGGGATACAGTAGACAACTAGAACGCAGCTGGACAATTTATGGCTCTTCTATTCAACTAACAGAAGCAAATGCAAAAGAAGACGACCAGTGTAGCAGCAGCCTCAGAACCAGTAGGTCTTAACATACACAAAGAGAAAAGCATATCTGGGTAGTAGCAACAAGGTGGTTTTGATGCAGATATGAAGGTGCCAATCGGCGAAGCATTTCATTAATTGAACAACATTTAAAACTCAAAACAATTATCAACATTTCTACTATATGGAGCGGAAACTTGGAAGATTACGAAATCCATCATCCAAAGATACAAGTGTTTGTAAACAGATGTCTACGCAGAATATTTCCGATTCGCTTACCAGAAACTATCAGCAACAACCTACTGTGGAAGAGAAAATACCAGATTCCAGTGAAGGAAGAAATCAGGAAGCAACGCTGGAAGGGGATAGGAGACACATTGTGGAAAGCACCCTCCTGTACCACAAGACAAACTCTCACTTGGAATCATTAAGGTTGCTGGAAAAAAAGAAGGCCAAGGAACAAATTGCACCAAGAAATGGAGAAGAATGAACAACAATTGGATGCAATTAGAAAGGGATAACTAGTAGGTTGAAGAATGCTGTTCTGTGACCTATGCTCCATCTGGTGTAACGGGAGTAAATAAGTAAGTAAGTAAGTGCATAAGTAATTAAGTAAGTAAGTAGGCATTCAACAAATAATCGTTTTTGAATGTTTCTACATCTTCGATGGTTGTATAGTGCTTAGTTTTCAAGCCATTCTACTTGAATCTCAAGTATGAATATGTAATATTTTTGTGTTCAAATTACAAATCACAACTTGTTGCTTGATAATCGTTAAACACTTGATGAAAGTTGATGATCAACTACAATCAAAATATATTTACAACGATATACTACTGAAATAATCAAACTGTAGCTATTAAACCTGTTGAGATGATTCATCCAACATAAATCACGTTTAAGAAAACATACATTAATGAACAACTATTTATGTAATGTAAAGACTTCTTTACATCACTTACGAAGAAAGATCCTGAAAATCTTACATAATCTAAGTTGTCGGACACTATTAATCGTCGACTAAAGACTTTGAATGACTTGGCTCAAAATCGTTTAGAATGGCGCAGGTTAATCCATTCTTCTTCTTTCATAACCTCATGAGCTCAAGGCCGTTTCTTATCTTCTTTTAAGTTTATTTTACTGGATTATACTTCTTGAGAAATTTCTCCGGACACTAATCTATTCAGTTACTGCGAATACTTCTACTCTACTTCCACTACCATGGGAGTTGAAATGACCATTCAATGGTATGGCAACTTGAACAATGATGTACGTATTTCCCCAGCTCTACGTTGCAGCTAACTGATTGAAGTTGTAGGATAGTTTGTTCAAATACCTCCAAAGCAATATCAGACTGTAAAATCACTACTGAATTCAAAGACAAACACTTGATTAATAAAAGGTTATAAAAGCTTAACATAATACTGAATAGAGGTAATTATGTCAAAAACATTATTCACTATTATACTTATTTACATATCTGAGCAGCATCATCGACAATCAAGGTGTATCCGATGCAGATGTGAGGGCGCGAATCGGCAAAGCAAGGGCTGCATTTCTACAGTTGAACAACATTTGGAACTCCAAACAACTTTCAACCAAAACCGAAATCAGAATTTTCAATACAAATGTCAAGACAGTTCTACTGTATGGAGCGGAAACATGGAGAACTACCAAAGCCATCATCCAGAGGATACAAGTATTCAATAACAGTTGTGTACACAAAATACTTCGTATTCGTTGGCCAGACACCATTAGCAACAACCTACTGTGGGAGAAAACAAACCAGATTCCAGTGGAGGAGGAAATCAGGAAGAAGTGGTGGAAGCGGATAGGACACATTACGAAAAGCACCTAAATGTGTCACGAGACAAGCCCTCACATGGAACCTTCAAGGCAAAAGGAAAAGAGGAAGGCCAAGGAACACATTACGTCGAGAAATAGAGAAAGATATGAGAGGAATGAACAAACATTGGACAGAAATGGGAAGAGAAGCCGAGGATAGAGTTAGCTGGCGAAAACTGGTGAACGGACTATGCTCCACTGGGGGTAACAGGCGTAAGTAAGTAATTAAGTAATTATACATATTGATGACAAATTTAGTATTATTATCATTATTATAAGTTTTATTACTATAAACAATGTAAATTCTAATTTACATTCATGTTGTCTAATCTCAGTTCATAATAATATGACTACCTGTTTACAAACACCTATACACGAGAGAATAAAATACTGAATAAATACAATCAAAGGGAACGCGAGACCTGATTAATGAATATGACAGGGTTGACTGAAATATTTATTTTTACACATTTGTATGACTTTGATTGTTATTGAAAAAAAATAAACGATAATCATGTGTGTTAAGATTTTTCCCTGGATTTATACAATGGTTTGATTACAATGTCTGATGATTGTTAACTTATTCAAACCGAAATGATTATTGACATCAGTCACACAACTAAGATTAAATCAATCGGTATTTTAGTTCTATCTCTGCTGATATGGATTATCTAGATTATTTCACAATTATCCAAATAATTGATCAAGTGTTACTGACTGACCGTTTATTTGAAACTGGAAACCGGACGACCTTACGTATCGTCGTCGTTACATTTGTCAGTATTATGAACAAATGACTGAATAATTCAGGTATAATGATCACATGTGATATCAATTTGAAATAGAACTATGTAAATACAACTTGATGTGCATTTGTTCTGTAAACGTTTTTTGGTTATTAACAGGATAGTAGGATTACTTATTTACTTACTTACTTACTCCTGTTACAGCCGATGGAGCATAGGTTACAGAACAGCATTCTTCAGCCTACTCTTTACTCGGCCTCCCTTTCTAGTTCTGTCCAATTGTTGTTCACCCTTCTCACGTCTATCTCCATTTCCTTAGACTTCCGTTTTTCCGCCTACCTTAATGATTCTAAGTGAGGGCTTGTCTTGTGACATAGGTGGGTGCTTTCCACAATATGTCTCCTTCCTTCACTGGAATCTGGTTTTTTCTCTTCCACATTAGGTTGTTGCTGATAGTTACTGGTGAGCGAATCGGAAATTTTCTGCGTAGACATCTGTTTACGAACACTTGTAACTTCTGGATGATGGCTTTCGCGGTTTTCCAGGTTTAAAATTAACCTCACTATTTTCCGGAAAAATCTTTTGATCTTTAGGCTTAAAACATATGAGAAATTACTACAATTGAGTGCAAAAGTACAATCCTTACATCCAATGTCATGAAACACTTATAAAACACTAGTCAAGATATTCCATTTGAGGTTAAATTATGTTCAGGTTGTGTGTGCATCAGCATTTCATCTCGCCAGTCCGGAAACTTTGGACTGTATTTGAACTGTATTACATAACTAGGCATAGATATTATGTTACATTGCTTTGGGATACTTAACAAAAAAAATGTAGAGAAGATGCCGTTAGTAATAAGCATTTTCGTCAAACTAAAAATGAATGTTTGAGAGTTTGCGAAATAGAACGAGAAATAAATACTATAGTATACAAAATATAAGTGTAAACTTTAAAATTGGAATACATGCAAAGGCTGGGGTACTATGAGACGAGCGTCCACGACTTTGATTGCTAGCTTTTTATCTAAGTACATCATACAATGAATTCTGTTTACAGAACAAACTTGACTTCTACACATTTGAAATCATCAATCAATCATTGTTAAACCACCATTAGAAACCTGGAAGCACTGGACGGCCGTTTCGTCCTGGTATGGAATTCATCAGCAGCGCGCATGCACGATTCCTGCTCCTCGCAGTCTTCGAACCCGGGACCTTTGGTATTGTTCGCAAACGCCTAACCGTCGGACCACTGGGCCGGCATCCAAGGGTGTTAATGTCGTGGATGCGCACTGCTGATGAGTCCCATACCAGGACGAAACGGCCGTCAAGTGCTTCCAGGTTTCTAATGATGGTCTAACAATGATTGATTGATGACTTCAAATGTGTAAAAACATAAACCTCCAAAACTCTGCCCCAAAAATTTGACTTCATTTGTAATGGTTGCTTCAGTCTTCCTAATGGTGTTTACAACTGCATATAATCAGTGACTTTTGGCATATGTGCATCTTGAGTGGATTATCTCGATAATGTCATTAATTCAAAAGCAATATCAACAGACTGACCGATCCTTGGAAAATGACTAATGACATGTATGGTCGTTGTTAGTGTTGATCGGATTCTATCGATCGAAATTCAATGCGGCTGATAATTTAGGTGTTTTAATATCACTTGCAATATGTTAGGATGTAAGGTGATGGTTGGAGATACTCGGCAGGAGACTCTGGATTTCGGCTGTTGATTTACAAGTGAAACGAAATACAAGTCTAGTGTTTTTTGTCCATTACGTCTAACCGACCGGGTGAGTCATTCAAGTTGTTGCGAAAATTCAAAAGTTACTACCTGGTGGTACTTGGAATCCGTGGAATACAATGGAAGTAGGTTGGATAACGGATTAGCTTCAGGTGACGTTGTTGTTTTCCAGCTATGAAGAAGAAAATGCCTCACATACAAACACTTGTATTGATGCTATACAAACAGGTACAAAAACCACATATACAGTGGGAATCTGACTGAGATGGTGGAGACACACTGCAACACATACAAAGCACTAAAAAACGAGGAAAAACACCTGCTGACTATCTTCCAAAAGAACGGCTATCCACGCAAATTCATCAAAAAAACATCAACCGAAATCATCAACAGAAGCGAAATCAAGTACAGAAAACAATAAACGGATCAGCCTACCAAACATAAAAGGCATATCGGAGCATACAGCATGACTACTGAAACCATTTGGAATAGGTGTGGCATACAAACAAACAGAATCACTTCAATCAATCCTATGTAGACCAAAGGAAAAAATGACAGAGGAAGAAAAACCAAATATCATCTACAAAATAAATTGCTCAGACTGTGAAAAACACTACATAGAACAAAGTGGACGACCTCTTCAGTTTCGTTTCCGTGAACACCAGTTAGTAGTCAAACGCAACGACAACGCTTCGCTCATATCATTACACACCGACTGTTAAGGACACACATTTGATTGGAACAATGTGGAAATACTGAATACGGGGAAGAAAAAGAACAACAGAGAATTTTTAGAAGCTTGGCATTCAGGTCAATCAGCAATCAACAAACACATCGATATTGATCCAATTTATCATTCTGTCAGAAAAATCTTAGGTGACATAGGATCAAGAAACAGATCAAAAGGAGGATACAATCAAAACAAAGGTGAAAACAACAACAGGTTTAAGGTCAACAGCAACCAATCAAGATCGAGATTAGCAGAATGAGCTACAGGTCAAACATGGAGAAATTCGAATGCTTCACTTCTATCTGAATTTTCTGTTGATGATGTTGTTCAGAAGAACAATGAAAGCTCCACAACCAAAACATCCAGCTCAGAGAACCAAATACCATCACAAGAATCTCATTGACCCAGAATCAACAAAGCATTTGTCAAAACAACAAAAGACGGGATTCCAATCAATAACATTCAGTGCTATGCACCCACCAACTATGATAATTAGAACTATAAAGATCAATTCTATAAAAGGAGGCAGACGTATAAAGAATGAATAGCAATTGTATAGAACTGGAAAGTAAGGCCGAAGACATTGTTAGTTTTAGAATGTCGATCAGTGACTTATACTCCAATAATAGTGTGGTGCGCGCTACTTATAAGTAGTATATGACGTGAGTGTAAACATAATGTCTGGCAGCAGAAGATGGGGGAAGATCAAGAAAGGAAGAGTTAGAAAACAATGGAATTTGTATGAAACGCATGAATAGGGACAATGGATTGATGTTTTGCAACAGGAACAGTCCAGTTCGATATGATGGACTGATAATTTGCAAATTAACGATTTACGATATGGTTTTCCTATTTTACTGAGTAACTCTGTCTATCCGGTCGCCCCACCTGTGATCTCGTTCACTACAATAGTATCTTGTATACATTTTTCATTGTATTCTGTTGAAAATCATTCGAATTTACCCAGTACTCTATCAACAATTACTTAAATGAACTAGTCACAAAAATTCATGAATATATCCATAAAAACTAAAAATTCTATTGAATGGCATTTTCAAAAACAGGTTACCAGACATAGAATGCTAGTGTTAACCTAACCTACATTGTTTGTGAATGTTAGAATCAACACACTTACTGGATTTTTTTTGATGAACTCCATGTTTTAAAAATAATCGGTTTATATAGCCTTGTTGATAGGATTAATTAAATACTTACTGGAATTCCACTAAAATAGCTTGGGATCGATAATTGATCAATGATTTCGGACTATGGAATATTTGTCTTAGTAATAATGGCTAATATATCATATCATAACGTTGTAAATAAAACCAACTTTTGTTGATAACATAGTAATTTGAAAAAAATAGGTCATCACTTCCGATATCTTTACTAATCCAGAATAATATTTATTTTTCGAAAAAGATAGGTTAAATATAAGTCTTCGTCTGATTTTATTATTTGGCCAGACCAAAACATGGCACAAGTCCATAAAGTCACTGACAAGTGGACTGAGTCATGTTGGTAGATGTAGACTACCTGGTTGGGGTCCGCGAGACGAAAGTCATCAATGCAGAGAGAGACCTTGAACGACATGGCTTAGAATCGTTTGCAATGGCGCAAATGCATCCATTTGTTGTGCACTATCAAATCCTAATCTTTTGGATTCGTCAGCACCTCTACTTTTGTCTTTCTGAACTTATCTCACTGAATTATACTTCTTGAATAATATCTTCAAACCCTAGTCATCTTCATTACGATTAATACCTCTACTATCTTTATCACTATCGGATTTGATTTGACATTTGCGTCTCTGTGCTAATGTGGTTTGGCAAGATGAACTTATGTACGAAATTCTACGCTGCAACTGACTGATTTTATTATTTACCATACTGTACTACTATACACTACTATAACAAAGTTCACTACAAACTTTAAATTGAGTTCATTTGTTGCATAGTTTGAAGAAATGTCACATGTTTGATTTAAACTTGTAAACAGAAATAATTGTATGAAATTTGTGGAACAATATCTCTTCAGTAAAATCATCAAGTCACACTTAAACGTTCGTAGCAACTTTTCCTACAGGTTATAAGTTCTGGTTGATGAAAGCGCATTAGTACAGAGGCAAAAGGATGTACTGGTCAGAAAATCTGGAAGAGTGCGTATCGATAAATAACTGTTTTCGCAAAAATGACTAACCTCAATAATTTGTAAAGAAATTCATTGTTGTGCACCAATATACAACTCTGCCTGGAGCCTATCTGGGGCTACTATCGACCTCATATCCGGATAAAAGAAGAAGATTAGACATGGGGTTAGTGGTAATCAGAAAACTTCATTTGAACCATTTAAACTCAGCCCTAGAATTTGGAAGGTCTTCATTTAGAAGAATTATGACTCCTCATGATGTAAACCAAGTATCTTCGGAAGTCACGAGGCCAATATCCCTCCTCACAAGCACAACAGCCATTAATATAGGCACATGGAGTGTTCGTATATTAAGGGAGACCGGGAGAATTATTCAAGTTACCGAGGAAATGAAAGTCAGTCAGTTAGTCAGTCAGTTACAAGGTAGAACTTCGTACATGAGTACATAAGTTCAGATTGTCATACTCCATCAGTACAGAGACAATCTAAACTGAATGAAAAAAATACAATCTGTTTTGATGTTCGTATTTATGTTAGTATATCAGTCATAGTCATAGGTTCACTAATTTTCAGACAGTTAGTTATGTGTTCCACTTTCGCAAAGTATGATTCAGTTGAAATGACCAATAATATAAACAAAATACAGTCAATCAATTGATTGAAATCTAAATTATCATAATTACTAAATTTAGTGTATTGCAAAATTTTAATGAAACTAATTTTTTACGAGATAGTGGAGAAAATTTGTAGCTCAGATGGATAATTGTAATGATGTGTCATTCGTTGAGCTAGGTGTTTCGGTTGTGGAGATTTCATTGTTCTTCCGATGAACAACATCATCAGCACAAACTTCAGATAGCAGAAGTGAAGCATTCGAATTTCTCCATGTTTGACCTGTAGCTTGTTCTGCTAACCTCGATCTCGATTAGTTGTTGTTGACCTTAAACCTGTTGTTGTTTTCACCTTTGTTTTGATTGTATCCCCATTTTCATCTGTTTCTTGATCTTATGTCACCTATGATTTTCCTGATTGATTGATAAATTGGGTCAATGTCGATGTGTTTGTTGATTGCTGACTGACCTGATTGCCAAGATTCTGAAAATTCCCTAGTGTTCTTTGTCCTCCTCCTATCCAGTATTCCCACACTGTTCCAATCAAATGTGTGTCCATAATTGTAGGTGTGTTTTGATGCAAGCGAAGAACTGTCGTGGCGTTTGACTACTCATTTGTGTTCACGTAAACGAAGAGGCCGTCCACTTTTCAACTAATTTCCAAACTATCACAAATCGACACTCTTTCAAACATACAAACAAACATCAAAAGGCGTCAATTCAAAATGAGGTCTACATTTAATGTGAACTCATTTGTTTGTAAACTCCGTCAGTAGAACCTTCGGGGCTTCTGCCGGTCCCAAGCCCGGTTAAAAGGATGGGGTTGGACATGGGGTTGGCGACCCCATTCCGTCAAAATCTAACTTGCAAAAAAACGCTAACCAGAAAAAATAATTCAAACCATTTTAACTCTGCCCTGGGAGTTGGAAGAAGAATTATGAAGTCCCGTGATGAAAGCCGAGTTCCCTCGGAAGTCACGGGTTCGATGCCTCTTCTGACAACCAGAGCAACCATCCTTTTGGGTACATGGAACGTTCGTACATTGTGGGAGACTGGAAGACATTTCAAGTTGCGGCAGAAATGAAAAGATACCACCTCGAGTTGCTCAGCATCAGTGAAACGCATTGGACACAGGTAGGACAACTGAGACTAGCTAGCATCAAATGGACTGCTGTTATACTCTGGTCATAAAGAGGAAAATGCTTCACATACACAAGGAGTTGCACTGATGCTGTCCAAACATGCACACAGTGGACAGCTAGGACGCAGCTGGACTTCGCAGATGACCTGGCTCTTCTATCGCACACGCAACAGCAAATGCAAGAGAAGACGACCAGTGTAACGGCAGTCTCTGCAGCAGTAGGTCTCAACAGACATAAAGGAAAAATTCTCCGATGCAACACAACATGAACCAACCAAATCACTCTTGATGGAGATGCCTTGGATGACGTTAACATCTTTACATATCTGGGCAGCAACATCTACGATCAAGGTGGATCCGATGCAGATGAGACGACGCGGACTGGCAAGGCAAGGACTGCATTTCTACAGTTGAAAAATATCTGGAACTCAAAACAACTTTCAATCAATACCAAAATCAGGATTTTCAATACAAATGTCAAGACAGTTCTACTGTATGGAGCGGAAACATGGAGAACTACCAAAGCCATCATCCAGAAGATACAAGTATTTATTAACAGCTGTCTACACAAAATACTTCGGATTCGTTGGCGAGACACCATCAGCAACAACTTACTGTGGGAGAGAACGAACCAGATTCCAATGGAGGAAGAAATCAGGAAGAAGCGGTGGAAGTGGATAGGACACACATTACGAAAAACACCTAACTGCATCACGAGACAAGTCCTCACATGGAACCCTCAATGCAAAAGGAAAAGAGGAAGGCTAAGGAACATATTACGCCAAGAAATAGAGAAAGATATGAGTGAAGTGAACAAACATTGGACAGAACTGGAGAGGGAAGCCCAGGACAGTGTTGGTTGGAGGAATCTGGTGGGCGGCCTATGGTGCATCGGGAGTAACAGGCGTAAGTAAATAAGTACGTAAGCATTTGTTTTTAATCAAAACCGTGCATAAGCAACCTAAGTATCTCTCATTAACATGAATTATTTATGTGTATGACTGTTAGAATTATTTAAAATAATATGGATTGTTTTCAATTCTTGAACTCTTAAAATTTATTTCGATTCAACAAAATTCAATACTAATTAAATAAAACAAGAATTATTCACTTTTAAAAACAGAATAATTTTTGACCTAGTTAAACAAAGCTAACTTTCACTGAATCCCTTCAAGGATTACTCTCTTTTTGAAGACTGGATTAAGGAGGAGGGTTGGCACGGAGTTAGCAACCCTATCCCGTCGAAATCTAACTCACTAAAAACAAATATTGACCAGAAAAGTAATTATCTGGTCTGCGGCCTATGCTCCATTCGTGATAATAGGTGTACGTAAGGAAGTTAAAACAAAGCTGTTAGCGGCAGATTTTGTGAATTACTATTAATTAGGCATCGAAATTACTGATTTCAACGGAAAAAATTAATGAGAATAACAAAGTTTATAATAATAATCATAATAGTAATCATAAACAAATTAAAAATATTTTATAATTTGCCAAAAATTTATATTCTTGTTATTATTTATACTACTGAAATTATTTTACAGGTCATTTTTAAATTCAAGTGTCAATGTTGACCTAGTTAAATAGTTGAATTTTTAAAAATTCAAAAAAATTCTCTCTTAAAATATTTATTCAAGTTATATTAAATTGAATAAATGAATTAATTTATAATTTAATTAAAACTTAATAAATATTAAATTTTAAGTTTTCACTAAATAATTTACATTTTTATTGATAAAATGAATTCCACTAAAATATACTTTATTAGTATGATCGTTGCTCATATTGGTTTAGTTTTGTTGAGGCCAGTAATCGATCATAAACCACCACTTAAAACAAGGAGGCATTGGACAGCTGTTCGGTCCTAGTGTGGGACGTATGTATGTAGTATGTTTACATCAACTCCAATTCGGAATCGAACCCAGCACCTTCTGTGGAGAAATTCGAAAGCTTCACTTCTATCTGAAGTTTGTGCTGATGATGTTGTTCAGAAGAACAATGAAAGCTCCACAACCAAAACACCCAGCTTAGAGAAACAAACACCACCACCACAACCTTCTGTCTCGCACGTGAAAGTTTAATATTACTGAAGATGGGTGTCGACTTAGTTGTCTAGGGCGTAAGAGTTCACGCATGAGACCAAAGGTATTATGTCCGACCAAAGCTTGGAGGTGTAGGGTATATGTACTATTAAGTAGTTCCCTGTAAGAATATAATGGCTGTCCAATGCTTTCAGGATTTTATGTGTGATTAAACACACATCAGTTTATCGTTTCAGTGAAAGCATACTTTGTGACAATGAAATAATACTTTGTTGATGCAAGTAAACAGAATGTATTGATTAATTAAACTTGGAAGGTTCCTACTGATGATATTTTGTAGAATAAATGAATGTGAATATAACATGTATACTTGTGTTAGTTACAGTTTTAATCTAGAATGTTAGTTCCGTTAAAATTTTAGCTTTCACTAGGTTGATGTACCTGAGTTTATGTTAGATATTACCTCAACTAATTGAATGAGAAGTTACCAGTGACAAATATCAAACTCATATTTGTGGAGCCAGACACCAGTCAGTTTTTAGTTTCAAAAGCATTTCGATTAATTGGTTTGTTAACAGTTTCTAAATGTATCTTTTCTAAGTATTTTTGAAACTCACTGAAACGTATGAGAAAAATACTATTGGATTGAAAAATTGATGTTGCTTACTGAACTCAATAAGCGCTTTTACTTGTAAGCTCCTTAAAAAGTTTCCATATATTTGAAGAGTTTTTACAAGATTGAAGTTTTTGAGCAAACATGAAATTCAAACGTTTTTGTTGCTTGTTTTACTGGACTATTTAGCTTCCGATTTTTAGTCAAGTTATTCACTTTGTACATTCCTAGTTCTTAACTACAATTTATCTTAGTTGTGGCGGTGCAAGTTAGTTCAAACTTTCGAATAAACATTGAGAAAGAATTTAGCGTAACAGGCTATAATATTAACTGTATTTTCCAACGACTCATTTGTAAACAAATAATTCAGATCTTGGATATTCTCTTCTTTGTCTGATGTACGAGTTTATTCTTTCCCAAGTTCACCGTATACTTAAGGTAGAACATGGATTGTAACTTGATCACAAGTGAGTGATGGAGCACTCTACATGTCTATTTGCGCATTGAAAAAAGTGAGATATTCAGCTATACTTTGATAACCTAGTGTTGAAAGAACTTTATAATCACTATATACAATCCAAACTCAGTCATCGAAAGCAGCAACAGAAAATGTGTTTAATTCACCGATAAAGACAGATATTGCAGTTGGGAGGCATTCTGGAGTCACATAAACCATGATAAATCGACAGTTGAAAGTTAGCAGTGTAAGAATCGACATTTAATTAACTTTCATTCTTTTCAACACACATTGTCCGACATCTTGATGTCTTTCGTTGAAACTTCCCGTTTCTTGTAGAGTGATAGCTCATATAACATGTACCATCGGCGTTTACTGGCAGTCATAAAGGATCTATAACCACAATATATAAACTATATTCATTGAATCCAAGATAAGGGTGAACATACAGTGACAGCTTACAAAGTATACTTTTAGGAAACAGTCTCATGCATCATTCTGCTAGTTTAGTTTACACACGGTTCACTCTTCTTCTCTCAGAACATTTATCCTTCGCTGTCCTGCAAGGAAAAAGAACAGATTCACTTCAAAAAACATCATACATAATGATTTTAACAGTCTTAAAAGTAGTAAATGCGCTTGTGAACAGGCTGTGTGATTATTGGATATTGTTAGTGTGGAAATCAAAGGGTAACTTGTTGAACTATCTAGACAGTAGAAGGGATATGTAGTTTAGATATTCAACCAGACATCAGTTCGATAGGAGTAATCTTTCGAATAAATTCTAAGATGGCAAATAACAAATATTACAAAACGATGTTGTCTTTTATATTTGAATTAATTATTTTACTTCAGTAATGAGGATTATTTGAACTTCATTATTGAGTAAGTACATTCTAACTACTTAAAATTTGAAGTTAAGCTATTCTCTAAGTAAAAAACTACTTTAACGTCTCTCGTATCATCTTGATTCTATAATCAACATTCCTATTGTCTGTGTGGATACCTAACACCTAATGTTTCAATATGTTGTAAAATGCAGATTTTCAAACCTGACTGAATTTTCGATACGAATTTCACAGTGTTTCAAAAGATATCTGATTCGCTAGGATACTGAAGTTGTATAGTTTCCCCGTTGTAGGTTCGATTTAAATGCGTTAGGCTACCTACATAATTTCACAATTCAAAGGAGTCATCAGACATGACAAACCGATAATTTAGTTAACTTGAAATTTATTTTGAAAAACTAATCTGCTCGATTCCTTAAAAGTGAAATTTTTAATTATGTAGGAAAATATGAGCTGTACATAAATACGCTCTCTTTAAATGGGTAATAGAATAGCTCCTGAACAGTTCATTGGTTGGGAATTTTCTGAATTCCCGGTTGAATAAAATATAAAAAATTAGTCCGAGATTTTCTTTGTTGTTCAATGAATTCACGATGACATAGTCCTACTTGGTGAAGACGCTGACAAAATGCGGAGTCTTCTGACCACCGTAAGCAACAATGCAAGCATGTTCGGGATGCGGTTCTCACCCTCCAAATGCAAAATGTTGCTTCAAGATTGGCTTACATCGGCATCTGAATTAGTGATAAGGAGTGAAGTAGTCGGGCGTGTCGACCACTTCACGTATCTGGGGCGTCTCATCAGTGCTGATAGCCTGGTGACTGACGAAATCCCAGCACGGATAAAGAAGGCTCGGTTGGCTTTTGCCAATCTGCGTCGCTTGTGGCGTAGGCGAGATGTCCGTTCGCTTACTAAAGGACGAGTGTACTGTGCAGTAGTTCGCTCCGTGTCAGTTTATGGCTGTGAAACATGGCCAAATGGAATAGAAGATATTCGTAGGTTACTGGTTTTCGATCATAGGTGTCTTCGAAGCATTGCTCGTATATCGTGGGACAACTGAGTAAGCAACGCTGTTGTTAGGAAACGAGTACTAGGTAAGGATGGCAGATCAATAGATGGAGTGTTGGAACTACATCATTTGAGGTGGTCGGGACATGTGTTACGTATGGCTAACCACTTACTGCCGCGTCGAGCTATATTTTGCGATGTAGGAATAGGTTGGACGAAAGCTGGGGGCACCCAGACCAAAACATGGCAGAAATCCATGAAGTCATTGACCAGTGCAAAGAGTCATGTCAGTAGTTGTTAACTACCTGGTTGGGGTCCGCTAGATGATAATAATCGATGGTTAGATACCCTGAATGACATGGCTCAAAATCGTTCGTAATGGCGCTGGTGCATTTATTGTTTGTGTTCTCTCAACTCCTAATCATCTGGATTCTTCAACACCTCTACCTCTTCTACTATTGGATTTGAATTGACAATAATATCTCTGTGCTGATGTAGGATGGCAGCATGAAATGATATACTTACGTACGAAGTTCTACGTTGCATCTGACTGAGTGACTCAATGAATTCAGATAAACAAAATTGTCCGTTTATATTGTGTAATTAAATTAGTATGATTGTAAACACACTACTCATTTGTTAGTTAGTAGTCAAAGTTTATTTCCTAAATACTAATTGAGAAAGGATTTTCTATCCATGAAGATAACATCGAAAATCATTCAATTTTCAATAAAATTATTTTTTCATGATTACATTTTAATTTTTTTCAATCTGTTTTAATTTTATTTATAAAACAATTCCGTACAATTGTATTTTATTGTTTTAAAAGTGTTTACTTAATCAATATTTCATTAAATTTTTGTGAAAAAAACTTTGACGGAAAAAAATGAATCAAGGCAATTTTAGTAAAAAATTACGAACAATTCTGTATTAGTCTAAACAAAAACAAGGTTCAACTTCGTTCAAATAAAAATATTCATTCTATCCAGGGTAATAATAAATATTGAATTTTTTTGGATATGCTCTAATTAAAATTGATAAGGTTATGTGTTTCTGTAAAATAAAAAAATTAAATTGAATTCAAAAATAATTTGGCAAGTGTTTTTTTTCACTCATTTACTAGTGACTAGCTTGGTGAGGAATCTTCTCTGAGTTCTAGTGGGAAGTCGTGACCAGTGAAGTTCAAACCTGTCCGGATGTATACAGGGTATGAGGTTGCGCAACTCCGTGAATATGATCAAGTTAGACATTAACACCGTTGGATACCGGCTCAGTGGTCTAACGGTTAGGGCGTTCGCTCACAATACCGAAGGTCCTGGGTTCGAATCCTGCGGGGTGCAGGAGTAGTGGATGCGCACTGCTGAGGAGTCCCATACCAGGATGAAACGGCCGTCCAGTGGTTCCAGGTTTCTAATGGTGGTCTAACATTGATCGATTCATGGTTAAAAATAAAACTTAACAATCTTCACAACAACCCCGCAATGCGATCTTTACTAATCACAGTGAATAATTGGACTATACATGTAAATTAAGCAATAACTTTCTAAATCAAATATTCTAAACGGATATTTAAGTCAGTGTTAGGTTCGTCACTAGGTACGCTTGAAACTATTACGAGGTCACCTTAGTCGATAAATGCGATCGAGACAATGAACCGGCGTCCAGGTAGGTAACTGTGATCCGTTGACTCAAAACAGCTATTGAGAAGTCTTGATACAGCGTAGAAAGTCTATTCTACAAACACCTAGCAAGCAGAATCATCTCAAGCACATAACTCTAGTTTCTTTATACATCATGGTAAAATACTTAAGACAGTCAAAAAAAATAGCACACTAAAAATACACAGCAACCAATCGCAGCCATAGATTTTCCTGATGGGAAATGAAATCTCTAGGTCAATTGATCAGTCCATTGTCTCAAACGTGAAATCCAAAATTAAGGCGTTTTTATCAAGCGAGTTTTGGGGATCTAACGTCTCCAACAATCAATCTTAAATTACTTTTTTTTATGAGCGATATAGTTGGAATAAATAAAATTATTATGTAAACGTACAACAGACTAATAAATATAGTTGACTATTTTGTTCTTTCCGGAAGTTAGTATTCAAGAGAGAAATCAGTCATGTTTACTTAAACTTCACTTTCACTGTGAAATTCAATTTGGAATTATTTCAAGTGTGAATCACAAATTCCGATTAGAATACCAACATTATTGATATTTGAACGGCTTATTCATAAATCAACAAAACTTCATAGACCCCTTGGTTAGCTTACTTACTTATTTACCCCCAGTTGAGCATAGGCCGCACGCCAGTTTTCTCCAACCAACTCTGTCCTGAGCTTCCCTTTCCAGTTCTGTTCAATCTTTGTTCATTCTTCTCATGTCTTTCTCTATTTCTGGGCGTAACCTGTTTCTTGGCCTTCCTCTTTTCCTTTTGCCTTGAGGTTTAGCTGCTAGGATTCGTTTATTTTCGCAACAATCATTAATGAAATGAAATCTCTGCGAATATACCAACCTTTACAGGTTATATTTTGATTCTGACGTACTTATTTTAGTTACGCCTGTTACCCTGAATAGAGCATAGGCTGCCGACTAGCATTCTCAAACCTACTCTATCCTAGCACTTCCTTTCTAGTTTTTTGTCCAATTGTTATTCATTCTCCTTATACCTGTCTCCATTTTTCGGCGTACTCTGTTCTTTGGTCTTCCTCTTTGCCTTTGGCTTTGAAGATTCGGACTGAGAGCTTGTCTTGTGATGCAGTTGTATGCTTTCTTCAGCGTTTCTTCATGATTTCGTCCTCCAATGGAAGTTGATGCTGTCAGTGTCTAGCCAACAGACCCAAAATATCGCAAATAAAAATTATTAAGTAGCTTCGAAAAAGTACAATAATCTTTGTCAAGCTGAACAGAACAAATGTATCCATTGAAAAAATAACATGATAATTATTCACAAGAAAGAAAAAGGTAATGACTCCCATTTATTTATTTATCAAAAATTATTTCACCAAAAAAACTCTATTCACATCAAAAATGTATTTTTATGACAACTGTTGTCTAGACAAGTTATATTAAGAAATGTTAGTAAGCTTTGTGTTAGCGAAATGAGAACTATTGTTTAAAAATCTAAAATCTTGTCTAATCTAAAATTTTGGCAAGTACATGTTAATGTATAATTTTATTAAAAAATCTCTGTACTGTATCAGTAAATTATAGTTGAATAGTTAGTTGAAAAATATTATTTTTTTGCGAAAACTCTCTGTTCATTCATTTTGAAGCTGATCACTTGTAAATCCGTATCAGTAAAACAAGAATAAGATGTTTAGGAAAAATGAAAATTGACAACAACCATGTTAATCGAGAGGATGGAAGAGATAATGAATTCGCCATATTAACAAAAAGTCGACTACTATTACTTTCTATGTACAGAGATGTCAAGCTCAAAGTGTTTGATGGCAGTGACCTTTGAAAATTGATGTAGAAAGGAGATTTATTGCTCCCTTGATTGTTTTAAATATTTTTATAACATAAACGTTTCCTCCTAAACCTATTGAGCATCAACACATCAATAAATTTTGTGGTGAAGGACTAGGTTTGATGGAAGATAGGGGTGGAAAACGAAGAAACATGGCACTAATCCATGAAGTCACTGACATTTGGACTCAGTCATGTTGGTAGATGTCTAATATCTAGTGGGGGTCCGCAAGATGATATTAAACGATGGTTAGAGACCTTGGATGACATGACTCAAAATCGTTTTCAGTGGTGAAGGTGCATCCATTCTCTATGTTCTCTCAAAGTCTAATCTCCTGAATTCCACATCACCTCTGTCTTTCTCCTTTTAAATTTCCTTCACTCGATTGTACTTCTTGAATAGTTTCTTCGAACCTTAATCTCCTCCATTACCGCTAATACTTCTAATATCCCCACCAATATGGGATTTCAGTGATGCTGTTGTATGGCAACTTGAATTGATATACGTACTTACAGAGTTCAACGTTATAACCGACAAACTGACATTCTGAATATTGATTTCGAGGAATTTGTTCCGAAAACATTGCGCAGAAAACATTCTGTCAGTGTTTCCATATATATGATGACACAAATACGTGTAAATTCATAAAAAACTTTAGTGGTGACCTCAGAAAGATTCTGATCTACTTTTGATTCGTCTAAAGAAGATTTGATTTTGTATTTTATAAGACACTTTCTAAAGAGGGATTTCTCCCCTTATTTTATCGTTTGAACACAGTCTTCTAGCTGTGTTAAACATGCTTTTTATTGAACAACGTTAATAACTAACAGAGTAAAAGATTATTGTAGTTTCTGTATTCCAACCGCCATTTTCTTTCTGCTTACGTTATTTGCTGCAACTCATTCTCACTATTTCAAACTTGTGATAAAGTTGAAGAGATTAGGTCATTGTGCTTTTATGTTACCACTTTGATAACCTTTTATTGGTCCATTCACCTGATGTCTGTGGGACTGATAACCTTCTAGTTTACTGACAACTGACCACTGAACAACAACAACCGAAACCTGAATGCCCATTGCTTTGTGAGCTACTTTCAACCCATTTTCGTTCAACTGAAAGGAGATTTTAGCAGGTAAATATAATCTTGCTTGTTTAGGCTTTGAGTTATACATCATAAATCACACAACACTATACAATCGCATTCCTTAGTACACACCAACATCAGTCAGTCAATTCTACGTTGCTATTGACTGACTGACACAAACATCACCTTGATATTATAGTTTATGCCTAATTTATCATGCTATAAATAAAACCTTAATGACAGTTTCATAACAGAAAATAATTTTAAAAAATGTAAGACAGTTAAAGTCATGTAGTGAAGGAGAACACAGGTGAGGGAAACCGAATTGTATTTAACGAAAATTACAGAGTTAGTCAGTAAAATCGGAAAACCATATCGTAACCGTTAATTTGCAAATCTTCAGTCGATCATCAATCCCTTGTCTGACATTTCACTATTCATGCGTTTCATACAAATTCCATTGCGTTCTAAATCTTCTTTTCTTGATCTTCCCCCATCTTCTGCTGCCAGACATTACGTTTACACTCACGTCATATACTACTTATAAGTAGCGCGCACCACAAGAGGAGAGAAATGAGTATCAAGAATAATTTACTCAATATAGACATCAAGTTTTAAATAAAAATTTCAGTGAAGATAGATTATCACAACTGACTACATATTCACTTTCAGATAATTAAGTTTTTATAGTGTTCGTATATATATTTAGAAAGGAATGCTCTTTCTTGGACAATTTTATTCAGGTATCAGTAAATAGTTGATGAGGGATTTAGTCTATGGTCCGCGCACTATTCCAATAACTTTGAATGATGCGAAATTCAAAATGGTCTTTTTAACAAGTATTTTCAAAGTTTTTGAACTTTCAAGTTGCATCACAATGTAGTTACAATTTCATATAAGTTTATCTAAATCAAAATATGTGAAAATATTTACAAACACTTATTTTGAACGAGCAACGCGTCGAAAAGACCTATGATTGAAAAGCAGTCACTTGCGAATGTCTACTATTTTACTGGCCATGTTTCACAACCGTAAAGCTGAACTGAGCGAACTGCTGCACAGTAAACTCGTTCTTTAGTCAACAAATGGATATCTCACCTTCACCATAAGTGACGCAAGTTGGCAAAAGCCAATCGAGCCTTATGTATCCGTGCTGAGATTTCTTCAGTCACCAGTCCATCAGCACTGAGGGGACTCCCGACATAAATGGACTGGTCTACACACTCAACTACTTCACTTCTTATCACTAGTTCAAGTGCCGATGCAACATTTTACATTTCGACGGGAAGAATCGCGTCCCAAACATATTCGCATTGTTGCCTAGGGTTTTCAGAAGACTCTGCATTTTGTCAGCGTCTTCAACAAGAATGAATAGATTAGAAAACCTTGACTAATACCACTTGAAGTAAAGAATTCCGATGACAGTTCGCCATCAGCTCTCACTCTATCAGTAGTGTTTGTTTAGAGAGCTAATGTAATTTCCTGGTACTCCTTTCAAAGAAAAACACTGTCATATAGCCTGATGGTCAGCAGATTCAAATGCTGCCCTAAGGTTCACTTGTCTATATCATACTTCATAAAGTCCTTCTTCTTTCATTCAAAGTGTACATTATAAAGTTTTATTAAATTTAACTATTTTGTTTACAATAAATACGTGTTGTTTTGTTTATTATTTATGCTTTTTCTTTGCAAAACAATGTTGTCATGTTTAAACAAGGCTAAGTATACATATCAGTTTAAAACCTTATTGTGCATCTCTATATATAATATTCGCCCAAAATTGTGTTGATTACACTGGAAATTATGTAATACAAATCATAACAATCATCATTTATGTATATTTGTTTACAATGCTGTTCAATTCAATGAAAGTTAAGATTCATTTAAGCAAATGTATGTTAATTGAATATTGAACTGATTATTCGACGATAGTTTTAAAATTACACAACTTTGAATCAATCTGTTCGATTTACATAATTTAATAAATATATATATTACAGAAATTGATTGTCATTCTAAATCCGAGTTTTAAACTATGGTTTTTAAATCAAAACAATTAACTTGAAAATAATATCAGTAGGTCAATTATACAATTTGGCTAAGTGTAATTTTGAATTTTGGCGGGCATTCAATTTTTGATGTGACCTCAAATATTATTAACATAAGTTTGGCAAAAATTTTAGATTTTTCTCTCTCTCAATGCGTAAAATCATTTACTGTACTGGATTTGGCTGCATGATTTTTAATAATTTCATTTATAAATTTGTTTTTCATTTAATTACTTGTTTTAATTGATAATAAATTAAAGTAGAGAATTGTTTTAAATAAATAAACATGAATGAATAATTGAATAAAATTCTGCCAGCAAACAGAATGAAGAAAAATTTATTAAAGAATACAAATAACATAAGAGGAGTAATTTAATTTATTTGAACACTTACTTACTTACGCCTGTTAACGCCAATCGAGAATAGGCCGCCAACCAGTTTCCTCCAATTAACTCTGTCCTGAGCTTCCTTCTCCAGTTCTGTCCAATGTTTGTTCATTCTTCTCATATCATTCTCTATTTCTCAGCGTAATGTGTTCCTCAGCCTTCCTCTTTTCCTTTTGCCTTGAGGGTTCCATGTGAGGGCTTGTCTCGTGACGCAGTTAGGTGCTTTCCTCAATGTGTGTCCTATCCACTAACTCCACCGCTTCTTCCTGATTTCCTCCTCCACTGGAATCTGATTTGTTTTCTCCTACAGTACGTTGTTGCCGATGGTGTCTGGCCAACGAATCCGAAGTATTTTGTGTAGACAACAGTTAATAAACACTTGTATCTTCTGGATGATGGCTTTGGTAGTTCTCCAAGTTTCCGCTCCATACAGTAGATCTGTCTTGATATTTGTATTGAAAATCGTTGGCTCTCAGGTCTCCCATAAGAATCGTCAAATCCTTTGGTGAACATTTATCGACGATTGACTGCAGCCTTTCGTAGAATTGATCTTTATCGTCGTCATTGTAGTCATTGGTAGGTGCATAACATTGGATGACGTTCATTGTAATGTCCGCTTTGTTTGTTTTGAAGGATGCTTTGATGATCCTCGGTCCATGAGATTCCCATCCTAGCAGTGCCTTTTGTGCATGTTAGGACAGCATCAGTGCAACTCCTTGTGTATGTGAAGCGTTTCCCTCTTCATGACCAGAGTATAACAGCAGTTCCCCTGAAGCTAGTCTCAGTTGTCCTACTTGTGTCCAAGCGTTTCACTGATGCCGAGCACCTCGAGGTTGTATCTTTTCATTTCTGCCGCAACTTGAAATAGTCTTCCAGTCTCCCACAATGTACGAACGTTCCATGTACCTAAATGAATGGTTGCTCTGGTTGTGAGAAGAGGCATCGAACCCGTGACTTCCGAGGGAACTCGGCTTTCATCACGCGACTTCATAATTCTTCTTCCAACTCCCAGGGCAGAGTTAAAATTGTTTGAATTATTTTTTCTGGTTAGCGTTTTTTTGGCAAGTTAGTTTATTTGGTTGGATGGGGTTGCCAACCCCATGTCCAACCCTCCTCCTTTACCCGAGCTTGGGACCGGCAGTAGCCACGAAGGTCCTACTGGCGGAGTTAGAACTTTCCTATACCACCTAATAACCCTCCTACCTCCATGAACAAATCTTCTCAAATCATTTTGTCACCTAGCACTGCTGAAAAAAACGATTCAAGTAAACAAAATGTTATTCCTGGTCTCCTGAAACATCGCTCTAAACTACTTGTTGGAGCTTTTGATGTCCGGACCTTGTGCCAAATGCAACAATAGGCTTCCTTAGCAAGGACTCTTAAATGTCGTGACATTGATGTGTACTTCGTCTCCAAAACACACATACACGATCCGAGTAGTGTCTTACATTTTACCTCACCATGTGAAGATAAAGAACCGACTCGATTTAAACTCCGTGTAACTGGAAACTTCAATGTTACTTCCTGTGGCCTCGCTGGTGTAAGTTTAGCATTGATTTCTAAATGATATCTAGCTCTCTTAGACTAGATTCCAGTATACTATCACTTATACACTGTCCAACTGAATGGGACAGTAATAAATCGTAAAGGTAGGGATAGTCAGCTGTTCCTTTTCTTTGTTTCTGCTGACGTTCAGGTGAGGTTTACAGAAAGCTTCCCTATCTTCTTCATGAAGTTAACCGCTCTGATGTGGTAATAGTTGCCGGTGATTTTAAAGCTCAAATAGACAGATAAGGCAGAACGGAAAGACTCCTGAGTGGATCTTTAGGTGTTGTGGCTCAAACAACAGATAATGGCAACAGTCTACTGGAATTATGCTGTTCTCTCCATTCTACGATAAGGATGTGAAACATGGCCAGTAAGAGTAGAGGATATTCGTAAGTTGAGGGTATTCGATCATAGGTGTCTGGAATAATCGGGAAAGCAATCCAGGAGGATCACTTGATAAAGTAGTGAGTGTTCATCATTTGAGATGGTTGGGGATGTGATACTTATCCTCAACCAGCCACAGACTGCCTCGACGAGCTATGATGTGGTGTAATGATTGGCTGGAATAAAGCTGAGGGCGTCCAAACCAAAACATTGCACAAATCCATGAATTCACTGACATCGTGACTAAGCCATCCTAATAGTTCTAGAATACCTGGTTAGGATCCACGCGACCATAGTCGCCGATAGTTAGAGACCTTGAATGACATGGCTCAAAATCGTTTGCAATATCACAAAAGCATCCATTTTTTTAGTCTCTGAAATTCTCATCATCAAAATCCCTGATGTCCGTTTTTTCGCTTTTTAATTTATTTCTCGGGACTCTACTACTCCAATCATATCTTCAATCCGTAGTCTTTTTCGCTAACACTGATGCTGTGGTGGGCGCTACTTATAAGTAGTATATGACGTGAGTGTAAACGTAATGTCTGGCAGCAGAAGATGGGGGAAGATCAAGAAAGAAAGAGTGGGAACACAATGGAATTTGTATGAAACGCATGAATAGTGAAATCTCAGAAAATGGATTGATGATGGATTGAAGGTTTGCAAATTAACGATTAACGATATGGTTTTCCTATTTTACTGAGTAACTCTGTAATTTACGAGAAATACAATTCGGTTTCCCTCACCTGTGTTCACCTTCACTACAATGCTACTTCTACTATTATGGGATTTGAATTGATAAATCGATGCCTATGTGCTAATATGGTACGGCAACGTGAACTGATTTATGTGGGCACGAAGTTCTATGTTGTAGCTGACTGACTGAAACCTGTGAGCTGGTATCCAATGGTTTTAATTACTAATTTCGATCAGCTCAAACTATTACACAATCACTGATGACATTTTACTGATGCTCAATACAGTAGAACTCCAGTGGTCTTGTCTTCCCGCTGGGACTCTATGATGGAAACATGGACACATACTTCTAAGGAGGCCCATACTGAACAAAATTTGCTGCCCAGTTTTTGTTAGTTTTCAACAGTTGTCTAACTAAACTCAAACTGAGAAATTCAACAGCCTTCATTACAGCCTTCGCTTTACAGTATCATAGAGATCGTTGTTTTTACACATTCAAATCATCATTCAAATCGTTATTAGATTACCATTAGAAAGCTGCAATCACTGGATAGCCATCTGGTTCTGATGTGGGACTCATCGGCAGTGCACACGCATGGCATCTACTACTCGCCGGATTTGAACTCAGGACCTTCGATCTTGCCTCGCTTAACCTCTGTACCACTGTGCCGACATTCAACGGCATCCTAAATAAATTTATGTTCATTCACAATTACAATTCTATTTAACTTCTAACTGCTGATAAGTTTCATTGCTTCATAAAATACTACTTAAACAATAATTATTTTCTAACATAACATCATTGTTTTTGCTTCGGGTTATATAATTATTCGTTGGGAATTTTATATATATATATTATAAATCCTACTTAGTAATTTACACATAAATCTTAAAAATCTCCCTAATTATTATTGTAATTTTTCATATCTACAATTAAATTTTACGAGAAATTCTTTTGAATGTTATTAGATTGAATAAAACGTTTTAAATAATAATTATTAAAAATTATTCAAAATATGATAAGTTAAAATTTCTACTAATTATCAACTCAAACTTTGAAACAAACTTTTAATGTGTATCCTAAATTTTTTCTTTTAAAAAAAACTTTTGTAATTCTGTGGTTTCAATCTAGTTCAATTGATCAACAGATTTTACATTGAAAATTGAAACTGAAATTTCACTCCATACAAAACAATGAATTCATTGTTCAACAATTTTTGCTTATTTCAGTTGGTTTTCAAAAAATTTAGTCCTGATATACATGTATCAGTCACTTGATATCTAATATTTAGTTTAAGTAACTAAATATACCTTTTTTAAAAAAATTTACAAACAAATTTACAAAAATATCAACAGTGAATTATTTGAAAATTGTTTCGCGGCATTTTTTTTTTTGCTGTTTGCATTAATTCAAACAAATTTTTTTTCTTGCTCGTTAAATATTCAATTTCAATAAGTGTTCAGTATTTCTGTTCAAATCTGTGAAATTTATAAATTTATAAATTTTCTTAACTAGTTTCAATATAACAAGTTATTTTTTGTAAGAGAGACAGAATGGAAACTGAAAAAATGTCTCATAAATAGATCAACATTGTATAACCCCACTGTGTGTTGACTAATACATATATTTTATCAATAGAAATTTCACAAGAATAAACAGCTCATTGAAAATAAATCTTGACAGAAAATTTTACATACAGTATAAATTTATAATTTAGAATTTCATTGAAATTTTCTCAGTAATGATAATAATAGTAATAATTAAGTCAAAATTTTTCTAAAATAACGAACTGAGTAATTACTGTTAAATCATAAAGAAACAACTGTCACAAACTTGTTTAATAAGATTGGTCTTATTAACTTAACTGAATGAAAAGGTTTTGATAACACGTTGAACTGGGTGTTTAAATTTTATTTTTTTGTAAGATTTGGATGAATGATTGAATACTTTACTAGTTGGTACAATTTTCTGTCATGATCAGATTCATTTATCATGATATTTAGATACTGAAATTCCCAAAAAAATGAATGTTCCTTTAGAATTCAAGATATTCTCAAATCAGTTGTGTCACACAAATCAACACTCATGAATTAATATTTACGATAATCAACTAACATGTATCTGGTTAAACAGAAGAGCGGGTCAGATAAAGTCAAATAATGTAATTCCAAATACCATTAGAGGCTTGAGTTTAACAGATATATCAAGTATGCGTTGCTAACCAATATCATTTGGTCTGAAATATAGTTCCAGGGTTAACCATCGTTTATCTCGGAAGAATAATGTTTTTCAGAACCATGAATCGGTCAACGTTAGACCACCATTAGAAACCTGGAAAAACTGAAAGACGGCCGTTTCATCGTGGTATGGGACTCATCAGTAGTGTGCAACTGCATCCCGCAGGATTCGAACTCAGGCCTAACCTCTAGACCACTGAGCCGTCAACTAACGGTGTTAATGTCTAACTTCGACCAATTCACAGAGTTTCTCAACTTCATGCACTTTCTTCGGTAGTTACTGTCTACACTCGAACAGTTTGAACTTCACCGGTCATGACTTCCCACTAGAACTTGGAGAAGATTCCTCGCGAATCTAGGCACTAGTGAACACAGGTAGTTTGCATTACGGGGTTGTGAAGATTGTTAAGTTACACATTTTTAAAACCATAAATGTGTAACTTAACAATCTTCACAACCCTGTAATGTAATATGAAATATACAATTATTGAAAGCCATCGGGCAATGGATATGGGTTTCATCTCATTTTGAGAATTATCGACAATTAACCTCTGAAGACTGTATAAAAGGTCGATTCTAAAGCTTTTAGATCTCTTGGTGAAGATGATACTTTTAGGTTAACAAACTGAAATTAAGTTTGTAAAAGTTTTGACTCTGATCTGTATTTTTTGCCTTGGAAAATTTGCTTGAGGAGGAATTGACAACAATAAACTAAATTCTTTACGAAGATAACAATTCAGTAAAGTCTGTGTGTTTAACTACAAAAATTCTGTCTCTTTTGAAGTTCGTATAACATCAGTGATTAAGGAAAGGGTTGCGTTTTTTTGTAAATTATGAACAACTAATCTACCAATGATCGCAGCACATACCATTTCTACGATGGAAGAACTAACTATCTATCTACTTCCGTGTATAGTTTCACACTAAACATCATTGAGAAAAATCACTGGAAACTCTATCTTTCCTGTTTTAAACATTTTCCAGTGGTGTTAAGCAAAAGATAAGCCAAGTAAAACACACTATCAATTTATTCTTAATTAATGGACACAAGGCACAGACTGACAATCACCTAACAAACAGCATTATATACAGTGACAGTAAAGACTTAAAAAGCTTTTACATCTCTTTTTTTTATTGAGTACGGTGAAAACCATATATACAGTCAGTCAATCAGTTGCAATGTAGAACTACGTACGTATGTACATCAGTTCATGTTGTCATACCACATTATTAACACAGAGACGCCAATGTCAAATCAAATCTCATAGTGATAAAGATATAGTAGAGATATTAATGGTAATGAAGAAGACTAGGGTTTGAAGATATTATTATTCAAGAAGTATAAATTCAGTGAGATAAGGTTAGAAAGACAAAGGTAGCATATATGTACAAGTGTAAATCAGATCAGATTTAAGCTTTTTAGGATACTTCTCAATAAGAATAATACTAACTAATTCTGTTCAATAAATGTACAACTAAATTGGATGACTTCGTACATTCGAAAACAAAAAATAATCAAATGAATAAGCACCATTTGAAAGTGAAATTCTATTTTTAATATTTCTACCAGAATATAGTCAAAAATTTTTAAAATGACACATCCTTACATTTTACTGTTGTTATGTTTGTCAATAGGTATGCTGGAAACTACTACGGGTTCACCTTAGTCGATAAACGAGAACGAGACAATGAACTGTGACCCGTTGACACAAAACAGCTAACGAGAAGTTTTGATATAGCGTAGAAAGTATATTCTACAAACACCCAGTAAGCATAATACAATCAAGCAAACAAATCGCGTTTATTTATACATCATGAGAACGTCCTTGGGAGAGTTATAAAAATAGCACACTAAAATATACATCAACCAATCACAGCCAAGGATTTTCCTGCTGGGAAATGAAATCTCAAGGTCAGCTGATCAACCCATGCTCGCAAACGTGAAATCAAAATAAGGCATTCATGAAGCGAGTTTTGGCGATCTAACGTCCACAACAACTGTAAAATGATTCACTATGTTGTTTTAAATGATGTTCACTAAAAATAGAATAATTTCAATATTCTTTTTAAATTTTTAGTTGCATAACATCAGGGAATGGTTGACGTTACACATGAACAACATTCAATGCCTATTCAATGGTTAAGAGGTTAGATATCTGTGAGCGAGACCAAAGGTGTTGGGTTCGATTCTCACATTCGAGGATCATAGATGCGCTCTACTTCAGAGTTACTGACCGGGTTCAGTGCTCCCAGGTTTCTAATGATGGTATAGCTTAGATTGGTTTGTGATTTCAATTATGAGAATTCTGATGTATTAGCCTTATATTCTCTTAGTATTCAACTACTGATGGCATAGTCTAAAGTTTTGAATGACATTAATTAATTATTCTGTGAACCCTTCAATGATCTCAAACGCCTTACTATTTCTCGATGAATTTATAATAAGTGCTATCTCTCAGACCAGTAAAACTGACAATGCAGAATGCAAATATTGGCTCTATGAATGACTAACAGATACATTTGACTAATTCTAGGAGCGGCCAGTTCAATACACGGCACAAATCCATGAAGTAACTAACAGCCGAACTGAGCAGTGTTGGTACGTGTAGACTACCGAGTTGCTGTCCGTGAAGCATTTGTCACCGGTGGCTAGAGACCTTTAATTAAATGGCTCAAAATCGTTTTCAATGGCTCAGGTGCATCCATTCTTCGTCTTCTCTCAAATTCTAATCTTCGGAATTCCTCATCACCTATATCTTTCTCCTTTTGAGTTTATTTCACTGACTTCTCGAATGATATCTCTGAACAGTAATCTTTTTGATTATCACTTATACTTCTACTACATCTAGCACTATGGGATTTGAACTGACGATACGAACTTTCTAACTAACAAGAAATCAAATCATTCTTTAAGCTATTTAGCCTAAGAAATAGATATGCCTTATTGCAAATTTCTAATCAAACTCAATGCTTTCAATTATTAACTCGAATGCTGCTTATAAACTTTGCTAAAAGTAAGAGACGATATCGAAGCCCATATTAATAAAAATAGCATGATTATTATCGATTAGGTGTGATAGGATTTCGTCACATACTATTTTGACCATATACTTTCGCAAACATGAACGGAGGTATTTACTAGGTTTCTGATTGAATTGTTTGCTTGTAAACCTGACATAGAATTCTTCTCTGAAGTAGCCAAGGTCGTAGATACTAGTGTAGTGAAGGAGAACACAGGTGAGGGCAACCGAATTGTAGTTAACGAAAATTACAGAGTTACTCAGTAAAATAGGAAAACTGTATCGTAAACGGTTAATTTGCAAACCTTCAATCCATCATCAATCCATTGTCTGACATTTCACTATTCATACGTTTCATACAAATTCCATTGTGTTCCCACTCTTCCTTTCTTAATCTTCCACCATCTTCTGCTGCCAGACATTACGTTTACACTCACGTCATATACTACTTATAAGTAGCGCACACCACACTAGCTGGAGAACCAGGTAACTTATCCATAAATTGAGGGACCCTTATCTAACAAATGAAAGACAACTGACAAAATCCAGCTGCGCTGAAACCTTCTCTTTATTACTTTAGTCAATCTGTCTTAGTACATCACTAGTCGTATCTCAGGTGAGTTGTAACTTCATAAAAACAGGTTTCTCGCCAATTGATAAGCATTTGTCGGCAAATGATTACAGTTGGATTGTAAACCGTAAATATGAATAACATATTATTTAACTGTTTTTAATCCTCAAAAATGATAAACTCATCGAAACACAACACAATTTCTAATCCAGTCATATAAGGACAACTGTTCTAAAATATCTCTTAGCATGAGTTTCATAGTAGTAGTAGTGGTCTAATTTTGATTAGTATTAAAAAGACTTAATCATTCCTACATTTTTGATTAAATAAAAACAAGTCATTCATTCATTCATTTAACGATCGATAATTCCAGGTCATTGAAAGTAAAACACTAGTGTTTGAAAATGATTGTCTCCAAATGCATATAGATATATATTAAACTCAGGATAATTTGGATTTGATATATATATGTATATATCAACAATTTCAGTTGGTTAGCTTGTGTGATGCAAGGGTACTACTACTATACACCGATAGATAGATAGATAGTCATAGGTGTCTCGTTTAGAACAATGTGTTACTGTGCACAGTTACATTGTGACAGATTAACAACATGCAGATAATCAAACTGTGTCGGTTTATTTATATGATTAGATGACCGAAAAAATAAATACATATATATATATATATGTATTTATTCAGTATTGGACAAACACACACACTAGATAACAACCCCTAACCCTAACCCTAACCGATAAGTAAATACAGTTTTTAATATATATATAATTTCATTTGAACCAATGAAATATGTTCTGTTTCGGTTAAATTTATTCATAACCAAAATTAGTAATGCATAGATAGTAATATTGATAATAATAATACTAATATTTAGTAATATTCAATAATCATATTATTAGTAATGACACATTTGAAAATAGTATATAAACTAAACAATTGGTCATGTTAAAACTTTAATAACCATTATAATTGAATCCGTAAAACAAACAAAAATTAAATTCAATTATCATTTCGAATAATAATCATGCAAGTGTCATTTGTTTTCACGATTCTATTATTATGGTTACTAAATTGCACTGAACAAACAACTATTTCACGTAGACAACAATCTTCACTACAACAACAAATTCAATTTGCATCACTCCCTGAACAATCAATAAACAAAGGAAACAGTGAAGCGAACAACGAACAAGTAGACGAAGAAGGAGAAGAAAAACAAGGCGGAGCAGAAGAAGAAGGCGGAACACATCGTGCAAAACGTTTATCAGATCTATCACCGCCAAGTACCACATATCGTAATCCATTTTCGGCATTTTTAAAACGTAAACGACATTCAAAATCCACCGATTCACGTGTATCATCAGTAAGAAAAGAATTTATTAGTAGTGGTGATTCAAAGTGTGGTTTAATGTGTCATTTACTTTGTCGTCCCGGTTGTTCAAAAATTTGTTATTCATCTTGTTCTTGAATTGTACACAATCTATCTCTCACATACATACACACAAAGCCAAATTTTAGTCATTTCACACGTTTTTTTTGCTGTTGTCGCTTATTTCATTCATATTTTACTTTGAATTGCCTCAATGTATTATTATGCAATAGTGAAACAGGTTGTTAAAATGTTTCTAGTCATTTGTTTAAATTACTTTTATTCTTATATAAAACATCATGACATTATGTCAGTTAATATTTCATTATGGTACTATGATCATAATATGAACATACAATTTGTCCCATGTCACCTTTACAACATTATCATCTGTGTAATCAGTACACACAATGATAACATCGATACTCCCTGTCTTGATAACATCATCATCATCATCAAATCCAGCAATTTAATAATGTCAACAGACATTGAACAAGATACATATCAATTATACCTTGATGTTCTTTCATTTATGCCTGTAATAAATTGTTATATAATTGAACAAAATAAAATTTTTAACAAGAAACAAATTAATCTCTGTCTTCTTGTTTTTATTTCTCACTGTGTTTGATTGGAATGTTGTTTTAGTGTAGTTGATGAAATCAATCGATAACTGATTATTTAGTTGATATCAAAACTTATACAGGTAGTACGTATTAAACTATAACTTTAGGGATGTAAAGGTAAGTAAGTGGAATAAGTGAATAAATAGGTTTAATTATTTATTTGAAATAGTTTATAATGCGTGATTAAGTTTGAAAGTCAATGTTGTATTGAGAGCAGAAAAAATTGCTCAATGCTAATATCTTCGTTTGCATAATAAATTGTAAGCAATAAACGAAAGTATAAATCAATAACTTCAATGGCCTACGCTCTACGAGGGTTAACAGGCGTAAGTAAAGCCCCTGTGAGGGCTACTGCCGGTCGAAAGCGCGGATGAAAGAGGAGGATAGGGCATGGGGTAAGTGACCCTATCCAGTAGAAAATCAACTCGTTTAAAAATAGCGCTAAACCAGTAAAAATGATTTAAACCATTTGTCCTTTTAGTTAGTTCGAAGCTCTTCATTCATTCATGTTACATCAAGAACACATCGGCTAGAATATTAATGAAACCCGATTCGTAAAGTGTGCATTTGATCGATTGAAAGTATTTTTGATTGATGATAACTGAGCTCAATTTGTTAGTTGATAACATTTTCAAAATTGTTATAAGTGAATATCATCAAAATTCCAGTGATTTCAAGAACAGGAAGTGTAATATTACTAAAATTTGAATATTAATAAAATGTTAGCTTAGCTTTTTAATATAAATATTTAACGAAAACATGATTGATTATGTTTGATTTCTAAAAATTAATCAAAGTATTCTTTAGATGAAGTTCAGATATATATATAGGTATTTCTAATTAATGTCATTGTACGAAAAATCATTTATATGAAATATATTTCACAATCGACATGATATTATTACCATATTGGTGATAATTCATATTTAACCTAGAAAATGGATAATATATAAATTTTTCAAACTCGTCATTAAAAATTTTGTATGAAAGAGGATCATTGGAATTCTTCTCAGATAATACATGCCTGGATCCTGTGACATTCTCATGAATATATTTGAAATAAAATATGTAAAACTGAATATGAACAGTATGATAACTGCCTTGTAGAGTAAGTAATAAGATGATATTGTTCAAAGTTAATTTTTCAGTAAAACTTTGTGTAACTCCATCTGGAGCCCTTCAAAGGATTACTTCCTGTCCCAAGCCCGGATTAAGGAGGAGGGTTGGGCATGGGGTTAGAGACCCTATCCCCATAGAATTCCAAATAAGTAGGAGGAGGGTTGGGCACGGGGTTAGCGACCCTAACCCCATAGAATTCCAAATAAGTAAGGAAGTAAGTAAGCAAGTACAACTTTGTGTATTATAGAGATTTCACAAACGACATTATTAGCGGTTAATTCTTACTCATGGAAAGGTTTAGTAGTTTTCTTTAACCTAATTAACAGCAATCTAGTCATTGTATAGTGTATGAGTTTTTATAATGTGTTTACTGGAGTCCATGAGAGATTGTTTACAATTTCTTAAGTTTGTGGTGACGTTTTGTTCTCCGAGCTGGATGTTTTGATTGTGGAGCTTTTTGTGTTTTTCGTCTGAAAAACATCATCAGCAGAAACTTCAGATCGAAGTGAAGTATTCGAATTTCTCTACGTTTGACTTGTTGCTTATTCTGTCAACCAATCAAGATCGAGGTTAACAAAACAAGCAACAGGTCAAACGTGGAGAAATTCGAATACTTCACTTCTTCGACCTGAAGTGCGCGCTGATAATGTTGTTCAGAAGAAAAAACACTAAAAGCTCCACAACCAAAACATCCCGTTCAAGCGAACGAAACACCAGCCACTACAATCATCTACCTGAGCTACAAAACTTATTATTCTCCCAACCATCTTGAATTTTGTGAAATTTTGTGTAAAATTCTAAATATTATTTATATTATGTACTATTCTATATAATTTAATCAGTTAGGTCAATAATTATTCCATGTCCATATATAGTTTAGCAAAGTATTTCAAATGTCCTTATCAAAATAAGAAACTATACATTCGATTGATGACTATCACATAGACACATACAAAAATGAATGTATATTTTAATTTGTGAATGATCATGTTATTTCGGACAAAATTAATTTTTACACTTGATATTTGAAAAAAAATTACAGTTAAGAAACTTCTTAATTTAGCTTTATTTGCAACCATGAATCGATCAATGTTAGACCACCATTAGAAACCTGGAACCACTGGTCGGCCGTTTCGTCCTGGTATGGGACTCACCAGCAGTGCGCATCCACGACTCCTGCACCCTCGGCATAGTGCGCGAACGCCCTAACCGTTAGACTACTGTGCCGGTACCTGACGGTATTAATGTCTAACTTGATCAAATTCACGGAGTTGCGCAACCTCATACCCTGTATACATACGAACAGGTTTGAACTTCACTGGTTACGACTTCCCACTAGAACTCGGAGAAGATTCCTCGCCAATCTAGTCACCAGTGGACACATGTAATTGCACTGCGGGGTTGTCGTGAAGATTGTTAAGTTTTATTTGTAACCATGAATCGATCAATGTTAGACCATCATTAGAAAACTGGAAGCACTGGACGGCCATGCTAATTTTTCGATCAACTATGAAGATTATAAGATTTGCTCAATGATAAAATAAATTTTTCAATTCATTTCAACAAAAATGAAAATTCTCCCATAGAGATACAAATATTTCTTGTTGTAAATGTAAAATTGAACATTGAATTTATTGGAAACATTGATCGCTGGAATGTTTTTCGTTGTAAATCATTGTAGTAAGGGATTAAAATTGTGGTTTTTTTAATAAATATCGATAGAATGCATTATTGAAGTAATGAACGAATAAAAATTGAATAATTTTCCGTTATAAAGTTAAGGAGATTGTTGTTTAATACTAAAACAATGAATCACTCATTATTGTTAAACTATCATTAGAAACCTGGAAGCAATGAATGGCTTTTTCGTCCTGGTGTGGGACTTATCAGTGGTAGAGCACATCCACGACTCCTGCCACTCGCAAGATTCAAAACCTAGGACTTCCGGTCTTGCACGAGAACGCGATCGTTGATCTCTGATCAATCTATTAATTCCGGGTGACCTCACCCATTTTTCTTCAGTGGTTATTGTGTACACTCAACAGGTTTGAACTCGATTGATCATGTCTTTCGCTTAGGATCCAGAGAATTTCATAAGGATGTTAGTCACTAGTGAGCAAATTGCTCGATTTTTCATTATAGAGTTATGAAGATTGTTATGGTCTAGTGGTTAGGCAATCGTCCATAAGACTGAGGGTCCTAGGCTCTAATGCGATTATATTGACTACTGAATTACTACATTCCAAAAAATTATGAGGTCTTGATTGCTCCGACATCCTTTTTTTTTAACTCTAAACATCTAAGCTGATATTTAACACCTGTATAATGATACTTTGCAATAGCGGTAATCAAACACTCATCATACACACAAACTATATAAATAAAATGACCAAAGTTAATTCCGCGAGGAAAAACGAGAGTACATGAAAAATATTTTTGATTTATTTATGAGAATATACATTTTACTTGTTATTTTATGGTGGAATACATTTTGATGTAGTTGTGCTTGAATGTAATATTTGCTAAATTGTCAAAAGACAATAATGATTCATGTTTCTTATTTTTCTAAATGTTAACCAGTATCAAACAGACAAGAAAAAATTATGTTCGTCTAGTAAAATGTGTTTTTTTCGTCAGTGTAAATACCGATTGTCATCTGGTAAAGAAGAGAATTAACATTTACCAAATAATTTATCAACGTTTTTTTTAATTTTATATAAGATTAGTTGCACCTTTTTAACTTATCCTACACAAAATTTATGTATTAAAATAAAGGCAGATAAACATTTATTAGCATAGAGTTATGAAGATTGGTGTTTTTTCTCTTGAAATCATGTATCAGTTATTGTTAGACTGCCATTAGAAGCCTGAAAGTAACAGACGGCCGTTTCGTCCTCAACAGTGCGCATCGACGACTCTTTCACCCCGCAGGATTCGAACCCAGAACCTTCGGTATTGTGTGCGAATGCCTAACCATCGGACCACTGAGTCGGTATCTAACTGTGTTAATGTGCAACTTGATCAACTTACCGTCTTGCGCAACCTCATATACAGTCTTCGGTAGTTACTGTCTACACCCGAACAGGTTGAACTTCACTGGTCACGTCTTCCCACTAGAACTTGGAGAAGATTCCTCACGAAACTAGTCACTAGTGGGCACAGGTAATTTGCATTACGGGGTTGTGAAGATTGTTAAATTACACATTTTTGAAACCACGATTAGAAACTTGGAAGCACTGGACGGTCGATTCATGGTTTTAAAAATGTGTAACTTAACAATCTTCACAACCCCGTAATGCGATTATTTTGGTGTCATCAAGTAAACGAAGTTAGATCGACTGAGTTATAGCTGCAAAAGATAGAATTCGGATTAATATATATATATATATATACCGGTTATTAAAATGTAACTGCCATTACTATCTCTTAAGATAAATACAGTTTCAACCCGTTACAGAATTATTTACTTACATCAGTTATCCCTAATGGAGCACAGGCCGAAGACCAACATTGTACAACCAACTCTGTCCTAACCGTATTGTTTACTCTACCACATTTCTTTTGGCCTTGAGGATTTCAAGTGAAGAGTAGCCTCGTAATACAGTTGAGTGATTTCCACATTGTGCGTTCCATCCACCTGGAGCACTTCTTCCTCTACTGCAATCTGGTTTGTATTCTCTCATCGTTGACCGTTGCTGACGTCTGGCCAATAGATTCAAAAAATCTTCGGCAGGCAATTGTTAATCAACAACAATCTCCATAATTATATAATGAAAAATTGTACAATATGTTCAGTAGTGACTAGCTTCCAGATGAAATTCGTGGAGTTCTAGCGAGAAGACGTGACACTGGTGTAGTTCAATCCTGTTGGGTGCAGGCAGTAAGTACCAAAGAGAAATGGATGAAGTTGGGCGATATCCCTTTATTGATCGAAATTAGACAATAATACTGCTCAGTCCAAGGGTTAAGCGTTCACTCGCGAAACCAAAGATCCTGGGTTCGAACTCTGCGAGTGGCAAGTGTCATGGATTCGCACAGCTGATGAGTACCATGCCAGGACCAAACAGCCGTTCATTACTTGAAGGTGTCTAGTGGTGGCCTAATAATGACTCATTCATGGTTTCAAATGCATAAAAAAATATATTCTATCGTCATCATTGTCCAGTGCTTCCAGGCTTCTAATGGTGGTCTAACATTGATCGATTCATGGTTTCAAAAATGTGTAACTTAACAATCTTCACAACCCAGTAATGTAAATTACCTGTGCTCAATAGTGACTAGATTCGTGAGCAATCTTCTCCGAGTCCTAGTGGGAACACGTGACCAGTGAAGTTCAACCTGTTCGAGTGTAGACAGTAACTATCGAAGACTGTGTATGAGGTTGCGCAACTCCGTGAATTGATCGAAGTTAGATAATGACACCGTTAGATACCGGCTCAGTGGTCCGATGGTTAGGCGTTCGCGCACAATACCGAAGATCGTGGGTTCGAATCCTGCGGTGTGCAGGAGTCGCATATCAGGAAGAAACGGCCGTGTTTCAGTGCTTCGAGGTTTCTAATGGTACTCTAACATCATCGATTCATGGTTTCAAAAATGTGTACATAAACTAATACTCATAAAATAAGACATATACAATAACAGAACTCATCTTATCAATACAAAAACTTGTGTCACACAAAAAAAAGAGCGCAAACTCGTAAGCTTACTTATCAGACTGCATTAAATTACAGTGATGCACTAATATTTAGCTGACGAGTCCTAAACAGGATGAATTGTATGTCGTCGATTCTGTTGCTAACCACCATTCATCTCTGGGGCTATCGCCAGTCCCAAGCCCGATTAGGGAGGAGGTTTGGGCATAGTGTTAGCTTCCTCATCCTGTAGAAAACTAATTCGCTAAAAACACGCTAACCAGAGAAGGTAGTTCACGTAAGTTAACATCAATGCTAAGATTCAAACTTTTAATATAAATGAGTTGATCCGAATAATGTTCACTCAGTGACTAAACTCATTACAGACAATTAGGCACATAATGCCATGACAGATCAATGAGTCTTCTGATTCATTGAAAACGATGGAAATATCCATTATATGTTTGCGACCTACTTGATGAATGACTACGAGTCTCAGTACTTCCAGATTTTAAGGAAGGAACAATTTTGTTGATTCGATATACTTACTTTGAAGGATGCATGTAAATTTGTACTAAACTGAATATGATGTCTACGACAATCATCAACGTTTAAAATTAATTCGTCTCCTTCATACATGATACTGAAACCGGATTTATATATTATTTTATTTTACTATATAAATATTAATACCAAAAGTTACCTGAATATTTGTGGGATATATAAATTATTGGTCTCAAATACTACCCAGAAGACCGAATAGAACCAGATGGTTGTCCGAAAATTTGACCAACGGAGCAACATCAGGTGACGCGATCCTTTAGTAGCCGGTGACTGATTTCGTCAGTATCGTGAAACCATTGTGCACCATTTATTTTGAATTGAGATATTCCAAATCCCCGAAATGGATCCTTCGTACTCACAAACCCGGTTGTCAGCGTTCATAAAGTGAAAAGCAAGATTCTCCGATACAGCACTACGTTCGTCAATCAAATCACTCTTGATAGAGATGCCTTGAAGGATGCAAATACTTTTACATATCTTGGCAGCATCATTGAAAATGAAGGTGAATCCGATGCGGATGTAAACGCGCGCTTTGGCAAAGCAAGGCTACACTTCTGCAATTAAAAAACATCTGGCACTCAAAACAACTATCACCCAACACCAAAGTCAGGATTTTCAATACAAATGTTAAGACAGTTCTACTGTATGGAGCGGAAACTTGGCGAACTACCAAAGCCATCATCCACAAGATACAAGTGTTTATTAACAGTTTTCTACACAAAATACTTCGGATTCGTTGGCCAGACACCATCAGCAACAACGTACTGTGTCAGCGATCAAATCAGATTCCGGACTAAGGGAAAATCAGGAAGAAGTGATGGAAGTGGATAGGACACACACTGCGGAAAGCACACAAATGTATCACAAGACAAGAACTAACTTTGGATCCCCAAGGTCCAAGGAAAAGAGGAATGTCAAGAAACACATTACGCCGAGAAACAGATAAAGATATGAGGGGAATGAACAAAAATTGGACAGAACTGGAAAGGGAAGCCCCGGACAGAGCAGGGTGGATAACACTAGTCAGTGGCCTATGCTTCATTGGGGATGACAGGTATATAAGCAAGTAAGTAACTAGTTTCTGTTATACTGGAAAGCATCAGAAAGAACATATTAGTGACTGAATTAATATCACTCCGCAACTTAAGTATCTTATTATCGTAACTTAACATATATTTGTAACTTCATATGCTGATACTAGTCAATGTTTTTTGTCAAACTTTCCTCATTAAAATAGTTCAGTTCATTTGATTATTGATAATTTTATAAGTTGTTTTATTTTATGATAAGTGAACAGTAGAACAACACAGATGATACAAATGAACAATATTGTTGTTTTCAATTAAAATGTGATTATGGCTTCATTCACCAATATACATGAATATTTTTATATAAAAATGTTAAACCAATCAAAGCGATTTATTAATGAGTCAATGATCGCATATCTAAAAATAATACGTAAAAGTACAAGTTGATATTACGAAAGCAGGTGTACTGATAGTAGTATAAACTTCTATTTTCATATGTAGTGACGTAAACTGTTTCATTGTGATTACTGATTCAAACTGCTTTGATTGGTTTAACATTTTCATGTCAATATTCATGTACCGTCTGTATTGCGCGCGAACGATTGATGATTTCAATGAGTGACTTAAAGATCTTCACAACCCCGAAACGAAATTGTCTGTGCTCACTAGCGACTAGCTACGTGAGGAATCTTCTGCGAGTTCTTGTGGGAAGTAGTGACCACCGAAGACAATGTATGAGGTTTAGCAACTCTATGAATTGGTCGAAGTTAGACATTAACACCGTTAGATACCGGCTCAAAGGTCCAGAGGTTAGGCGTTCGCACGGAAGACCGAAGGTCCTAGGGTCGAGTCCTGCGAGGTGCAGGTGTCGTGGATGTGAACTGGTGATGAGTCCCATACCAAGACGAGACACGTCCATCGCTTCCTCGTTTACTAATGGTGGTCTAACAATGATTCACTCATGATTTCAGTAATAACAAATTAACAAACTATCTGACGGGTGAGATTTAGTGATCACATGAAAAAAATACAATGCAGATTTGGTTACGTTCTTCCTTTGCAACTTCACTGACACCTGTGGAGGACATAATTCCTACAATTACTGGTAGACAAACCAATTAACAGTCATTTTTATTCAGCGTCCGAACGTTTAGTCAACTGAGGTAGAGTTATTGATTGTTGATTTACACTTGATTTTTTTCTACCCTTCAAATGTGATGAAGTCGAAGAGTTCCTTAACTTCTGTGAATGAAATTAGTCAAATGAAGTGATTCTCGTCAGTTCTCCATAACACAAGTTTTGTCTGATAACAACCGTATATTACTGTGATCATGTGACTAGTAGGTTTCTTAAAAAATTCACCATCCCAAATATTGTTTGTTTTACTAAACAACTTCATGATTGTGTTTGTTCAAATTTCAACAACAAACTTAAATTCCATTAGAATTGAATAATTTAGTTGTTTTCAAAAGAGGATTCGAAATCTTACATTATTCAAGAAAATGAAATGACTAGACCATTTAAAATTTAATTCATTAAAATCTGATCATCCTTTCAAAACCTCTAACAATGTTTACAGAGCAAATAACCAGTATTTAAAATGTCATCTTTACATAGTACGCTTATTGTTATCAAGTCTAATCATCATGTCTTTCAAATTGATATCACATGTGATTATTAATACCTGATTATTTAGGCATTTGTTCGTAATAACGACAATACGAAACGTCGTCCTGTTTCCAGTTTCAAATAAACAGTCAGTCAGTAACACTTAGTCAATCATTTGGACAACTGTGAAACAATCTAGATAGTGCACATCAGCACAGATAGAACTAAATACCAATTGATTTAATCTTAGTTGTGTGACTGATGTCAGTAATTACATCTAACTTATCATTTCGGTTTGAATAAGTTAACAATCATCAGGCATTGTAATCAAACCATTGTATAAATCCAGGGAAAAACTTTAACACACATGATTATCGTTTATTTTTTGACTATGAATTAAAAGTGAACACATGTGATGAAGGTTTCAATCAATTAGTGATCATATTTTTTTGGAGGGATGTATGAATTGTGTTTCACATCATGGGAAATAGAAAATCACTACATTTAGCAAGAAATGTCAGAAATAAATTCCTGTTGCTTCTAAAACGATTTGTTCTTTCATTACGCTCTATTCATAAATAGGTATATAAGGACTATGTTCGTTACTGCTACAACATTTTGAATGCATTCAGTACTGATAATAAGTGGATAGAGGAGAACCCTCGTTATGAAATAAGCTAAATTCTTATCCGCGTCTACGAGTTTACGAAATGTGAAAGATATTCTGAACTAGTTAAATCGTCAATCATAAAATACATATTTATTGCACATTTGAAATCATCAATCAATCATTGTTAGACCACCAATAGAAATCCGGAAGCACTAGACGGCCATTTCGTTCTCGTATGGGACTCATCAGCAGTGCGCATCCACGATTCCTGCACCTCTCAGGATTCCAACCCGGTACCTTGAGTATTGTGCATGAACGCCTAAACATCGGACCACTGGGCCGGCTACCAACGGTGTTAATTTCTAACTCTCATTGATCTAGGGATTTTGTGCCACCTGACCCATTTGTCTTTGTTAGTTACTGCCTACACCCGACAGGGTTGAACTCCATTTGTCACGTCTTCTCAACTAGAACTCCGAGAATAAGCTCTCGAATCTAGTCACTAGTGAGCACTTTTACTATATTTTCGTCAGAGTTTTGAAGGTTTGTGTTTTTACTTATTTGATGTGTCCCATACCAGGCAGAGATTTGGAGGTTTGTGTTTTTACTCATTTGAAATCATCAATCAATCATTGTTAGACCTAACCACCGGACCACTGGTCCGGCATCCAACGATGGTTAGGCGTTCGCGCACAATACCGAAGGTCCTGGGTTCGTAACCTGCGTGATGCAGGAGTCGTGGATGCGCACTGCCACTGATGAGTCCCATACCAGGACGAAACGGCCGTCTGTCAGTGCTTCCAGGTTTCTAAAGGTGCTCTAACAATGGTTGATTGATGATTTCAAATTAGAATTGATTAGTAGCTGGGTAATAAGACACAGTTTTTCTAGGCAGCATCATCGACGAGAAAGGTGGATCCGATGCAGATGTGAGGGCACGGATTGGCAAAGCAAGGGCTGCATTTCTACAGTTGAAAAATATCTGGAACTCCAAACAACTTTCAAACAAAACCAAAATCAGGATTTTCAATACAAATGTTAAGATAGTTCTACTGTATGGAACAGAAACTTGGAGAACTACGAAAGCCATCATCCAGAAGATACAAGTATTCCTTAACAGTTGTCTTCGCAAAATACTTCGGATTCGTTGGCCAGACACTACCAGCAACAACTTAGTTTGGGAGAGAACAAACCAGATTCGAGTGGAGGAGGAAATCAGGAAGAAGCGGTGGAAGTGGATAGGACACACACTATGAAGAGCACCTACATGCGTCACAAGACAAGCACTCACATGGAACCCTCAAGGTGAAAGGAAAAGAGGAAGGCCAAGGAACACATTACGCCGAGAAATAGAGAAAGATATGAGAGGAATGAACAAAAATAGGACAGAAGTCGAAAGGGGAGGCCAGGACATAGTTGGTTGGAGGAATCTGGTGGGTGGCTTATGCTCCATCGGGGGTAACAGGCGTAAGTAGGCAAGTAAGTAATAAGACGCAGTACACTTGCTTTATATTGACTAGTTACTTCAACAAACTCCAGTTTCGATTAGTTGGTTGGTTTCTAAAAAGAAAATGATTTAGTTAGTTCATTTAAATAAATATACATTTCTGTATGTTTAAAAAATTTTTTTTGTTTGTTAAAACATACAAAATACAAATTGTTGTATTTCAATGAACTTACTTAAAATGCCATCAACATCTTCTTCATACATGAAAACTTTGATTTTTTTTTGTGCTTACCATCAAAAATATGATATTTTCAAATTGTCAATGTTATTAGCTGTGGTATGTTAAGTTAGTTAGTTTAGTTAGTTTACACACACTGTGAAATTAGTTGACATTTCTAATACACAAAAATTAACTCTCATAACCCTCAAATGAATTGGTTTTATGATATTTTTTTTTCTCTTCTAAAGTCAATATGTACTAAAATTAAAATGTCAACTATTGAATACAGTAAGTGGTTATTATTACTAAACAACCACTTAGGTTCTTTGTACTGGGCAATGAATTTTAAGGTTATTCAAGTTTATTCAAAGGTGCACCTTTATGACAGTTTGACTTGAAACATTATTTTTATCAAGTAGATCGAGTGAAAAGAATCCAGACAATAAATTTTATTGATTTATTTGTTTTATTCTGCTTTTTGTGGAATTCAACAATCTACATCAATTTCAGTCTTCTTCTAACCAACCTAAGCAACAATGCAAGCATGTTCGGGATGCGGTTCTCACGACCGAAATGCAAAGTATTGCTTCAAGATTGGGTTGCATCAGCACCTGAACCAGTGATAGGGAGTGAAATAGTCGAACGTGTAGACCGCTTCATTTATCTTGGGAGTCTCATCAGTGCTGATAGCCTGGTGAGTGACGAAATCTCAGCTCGGATACTGAAGGCTCGATTAGCTTTTGCCAACCTGGCGTAGGCGAGATATCCGTTTGCTGACTAAAGGACGGGTGTACTATGCAGTAGTTTGCTCCGTCCCAATTTATGGCTGTAAAACATGGCCAGTGAGAGTAGAAGATATTCGTAGGTTACTAGTCTTCGATCATCTATGTCTCCTAAGCATTGCTCGTGTATCCTGGGAAAACCGAGTGAGCAATGCTGTTATTAGGAAATGGGTGCTAGGTAAGAATGGCAGGTCAATAGATGAAGAAATGAAACTTCAACAGTTGAGATGGTTGGAACATGTGTTGCGTATGCCTAACCACCGACTGCCTCGAAGAGCTTTATTTTGTAGTGTAGGATTAGGTTGAAATAGATCTAGGGGCGGCCAAACCAAAACATGACAGAAATCCATGAAGTCACTGACGAGTAGTGGACTTAGCCATGTTGTTAGATGTCGACTACCTGGTTGGGGTCCGCGAGATGATAATAATCGATGGTTAGAGACCCTGAATGATATGGCTGAAAACCGTTTGCAATGGCGCCGGTGTATTTATTCTTTGCGTTCTCTCAAATCCTAATCTTCTGGATTCTTGAACACCTCTAGTTTTGACTTTCTAAACTTATCTCACTGAATCATACTTGTTGAATAATATCTTCGAATCCTAACCTCTTAGATTAATTCTAATACCTTTACTACCTCTACTACTAGTATTGGATTTGAATTGACAATTACATCTGTGTGCTGATGTGGTATGGCAACATGAACTGATGTACTTACGTACAAAGTTCTACGTTGCATCTGACTGACTGACATCAATTTCATTGACTATGAGAAAGCATTTGATAATATGGACGGGACAATACTATGGAGGCTTGTTGGACACTACAGCGTGCCTGACAAGATAGTCAACATTGTACAGAATTTTTATGATGGATTAATCTGTGAAATTCTGCACGTTTGACAGATGATAGAATCGTTCAAGCTGAAGACTGGTGTCAAGCAAGGTAGCTTACACTCACTCTTTCTCTTTCGCCTTGAAATGGACTGGTTTATGAAGACGTCAGTATCTGGAGGGAAGCATGGGATACAGTGGACAGTCACGATGCAGGTGGACGATTTGGATCACCTAGTTCTCCTATCGCACACGTGACAACAAATGCAAGAGAAGACCCCTAGTGTAGCAGTAGGTCTCTACATACGCAAAGGGAAGAGAATGATTCTCCGATAAAACACAAGCCGAACAAAACTTAACGCTGAAGCTTTGCAAGACTTAGAAGCCTTTACATATTTGGCCAGCAAAATGATGAGCATGGTGGGTCGGATGTGAAGATGAGGACTGGCAAAGCAAGGACAGTATTTCTACAACTGAACAACATCCGCAACTTAAAACAACAGAAAATTCAGAATTTTCAATACAAATGTCAAGATAGTTCTACTGTATGGGGTGGAAACTTGGAGAGTTACCAAAACCATCATCCGGATGATATAAGTGTTATTTAACATTTGTCTACGCAAACTACTTCGGAACCGATGGCCAGACACCATCAGCAACAACCTACTATGGGAGAGAACAAACCAGATTCCAATGGAGGAAGAGATCAGAAAGAAGCTGTTGCAATGAATAGTACACACAGTATGGAAATCCCTCAACTGCATCACAAGACAAGCCCTCATTTATAATCCTCCAGGTCAAAAGAATAAAGGAAGTTCATCATGCATATTACTCCGGTAAATGGAGACAGACATGAGAAGAATAGACAGCAACGAGACGGAACTGGAAAGGAAGGCCGAGGACAAAGTAGGCTGTGGAATGCTAGTCTGCGGCCTTTACTCCATTTGGGAATAGCATGAGTAAGTAATGATGTATTTTCATTAAACTTATCGAAAATTCTCGTGTTAATTCACATTAGAATGTTGAGACAAATTCAAAAATCAAACAAACACATTATTCTCATTCATTCATTCATAGTAAAAAAACAGAATCATCTCATGTACACTTTTCTACTCAATAATAATAATAAACATGTAAGATAACATATATGTGATTCATAATCCGAATCTCGCGGAATTTCATAGTTTACAGAGTAAATTAATGGACATCCATTCAAGTGTTTTTGGTCAAATCAAAATTTTTAAACATAATAATCTATGAATATTGTGTTATTTATCATGTCTGGACACTGTTTATGTATATCGATAAATAGATAGATAGGTAGCTAATGTTGTTTACAAGTAATGTCTGATGCTTAGAGATAATCAAGTCAAGTGAATATATCATCTACCATACCTACCTTACCTTACCTACATGTGACTGAGTACCATGCAAAAATTATTTAAGATTCTATTCTATTCTATTTTGTGTATCATACATAATATTACTGTTTATATCGAAAAATCATTTGAAACTAGTCATTTGTAAATTTTTATAAAATTGAACATTGATTACTTATTAAATCCATGTAATATAAGACAGTGGTCTATATATATAAATGTATATAAATATATATACATAAATAATGTCATGGGTTTGTCCTGACAATTTCTTTTCCCTGTAATAATTTAGTGATAGGGATAACATATGTAGTTATATATATATATATATATATATATATATATATATATATATATATATATATATATATGGCGAACTGTCATCTGAATTCTCTACATCAAGTGGTGTCCGACAGGGCTGTCCAGTCTCTCAATTCTTGTTTAAATTTGTCGTAGACATCCTCTTAGAGTTAACATCAAGCTCGTCAGATTTTTCAGGGGTTGACCTTCTACCAGGAAAGTCGCTTACTGATCTAGAATACGCCGATGACATGATTCTATTTGGTGAAGACGCTGACAAAATGCAGTCTTCTGACTACCATAAGCAACAATGAAAGCATGTTCGGGATGCGGTTCTCACCCTCGAAATGCAAAATGTTGTTTCAAGATTGGGTTGCATCGGCACCTGAACTAGTGATAGGGAGTGAAGTAGTCGAACGTGTAGACCGCTTCACGTATCTGGGGAGTCTCATCAGTGCTGACGGCCTGGTGACTGACGAAATCTCAGCACGGATACAGAAGGCTCGATTGGCTTTTGTCAACCTGCGTCATTTATGGCGTAGGCGAGATATCCGTTCGCTAACCAAAGGGCGGGTGTACTGCGCAGCAGTTGGTTCCGTTCTCTTATATGGCTGTGAAACATGGCCCTTAAGAGTAGAAGATGTTCGTAGGTTACTAGGATTCGATCATAGATGTTTAAGAAGCATTGTTCGTATATCGTGGGTTATCTGTGGCTAGCGATACTCTGCAGGATAGATTAATGGAAGTAATTAGTAGGACACTATACGCAGCCAATCTTACGATGACTTTTTAACGGTGACCAGCGACTTCTACTCAAACGAAGGATACGTTACCTGAGTAGGCCTCCTCTATATGCATTTACGAATTCAGCTGCTTCCGCGAAGACAGTTGTATCGGGCGTACTACCAGAGAACTTTACCGACGAATGAGTGAACATCTGCCAGCATGGTTTCTGAAGGGCCAGATAAAAAACAATACGTAGTCCTATATTGGCACATCTAATTGATAGCGGTCATAATGAAGATAAATCTGAATCATTTCAAGTGATGTATCGTATACCACCGTCATTTCCCAGCGGAGTTCGATTTTCTCTCCTACATATAGCAGAAGCCTTAGGAGTTCATACATTCAACCCCAATTTATGTGTTCGCAAGAAATTCGTAACACCTCTATCGCTACTGTGGCCGGATATAACTTAACAAACGATTGTAAAAAACATCTGTATTTTTTGTTATTATTAGCGTTATTTTCACATCCTGTATTAGTTTGTGATTTACTGCCTCTTTCCGTTTATATTCTTCCCTATCTAATGATTTACAAACTCCTTATTACGTAATAGATTTAATATTTTGTAATGATCAGTTTAACTCTCTTTATTCAAGCTTGACCTATTATTTCCAATGTTGAACTGTAGATAAGAACTTTTGTTATCGTATTTTATTATTCTTGCTATTGTCAGTAAACCTGTCTTCCTACTATCAACGTGTACTTCGTTCCTACTATGTGTAGTGACGTAATATCTACTTCATCGTGATTACTAACTCATATTGCCTTGATTGGTTGAACATTTTCATATAAAATATTCATGTAAAGCCTAATGACAATCTTATTGAAAAAAATAATGTTCGCCTACATGTGTTATGCATGATTTCTCATATTTCTGCAACATATGAAAATTCCAGCCAGTCTAATCTCCAGTATTTTTCATCAATTCAAGATTATTTTCAGGCAGAGTTTAGGAGGTTTGGGTTTGTAAACATTTGAAATCACCAATCATTGTTAGAACACCATTAGAAACCTGGAAGCACTGGATGGCCGTTTCATCCTGGTATGGGACTCATCAGCACCAGTGCGAATCCACGACCCCTGCAACTCTCAGGATTCGAACCCGGAACCTTTAGTCTTGTGCGCCAACGCCTAACCATCGGACCACTGTACCGTACCCTTTTAATTATCAATATATGTTACGGTATATGGTACCGTTAAATTTTCCCTCTAAAAGCTGTTAGGCACCAGTGTATTGCTATAAATGTCAAGCTCACATTATCCTCAATTATACTTTTGGCACAACTTATACTACTTACTGAAAAAAAGTATGACTTTTCAAAAAACTGAAATAAAATGACTGTTAAAAGTTGCTCTGCATCTCAGAAACGGCTTGTAATCATTCACTAAGAATTACTTAAATTTATCAAGACTACTGATTATTAGTTAGTAGTGTAAAACAAAGTACAAAAATACTTGACATGGGTCATTATTATTGAATAACATTAAACTTACTGCGGTCTAAATTTAGTATTCTCATTCGCCTTGCCCACTCACTGAAGAACCTTTTGGCAACTTTCTCCCGGAAAATGTCTTCCAATAATACTGATAGCTCAAAAATTGGTTTAGCTGATTATTATAAGTTCATCGCTGATTTAAAACCCAATGATAATTACGCATTTGGTACCGTAGACTTCAATCTGAACGTAGTTACAGTCACATGTACCCTATTACTAAACATACTGTTAAAGGAGTGTTTCCTTTGTTTGAATTGCTAAAGAATAGAGTCCAGGAATTTGGATGGGTAGCGTTCTGCAATTAAGTCATTCATGATTCGCAGTTCTATCGGAATCAGAAAGTGCATATGAAGTTTGTATGCTGTAGAAACAGTCGGAAAGCTGCCAGGAGAAATCCCAGTCATCCACAAAGAAAGAAACAAGTGCAATAATTTTGTCAGTCCATTTTCTTCAATGTCAGTACAGAACTCAGGTGTAAAACTTTGAATTTTCAAAGCTTCTGCAAAGTAAATTAGGACAATACATAGATAAATTGAACTGAATTTTCTAGATGATGTCAAATGAAGTGTTGGAAGCTCAGCGACCTGTTTCTGTCACTTTTCAAGGATTCGATGGTGTAACTGATCTATTCCGACATTTTTAACCCACAGTGATAGATAATGTCGAATGAGTCGAATAACTGGCCTGCATAAACGACCTGTATAATTAGATCTAAAAGAGTAGGTGAGAAGGGATGCGCATATTGTGTCTGCGAAACTTGGTAACTTATATTTCGCTTGAAGACATAAGAAGATGGTTGTAGAAGTTTGCTATGGGACCCACTGCCTTAAAAGTCCCAAAGTAAATCTTGTTGACAGAAATACTTCCTTTAAACAAACGATATACAAGCAGCGATTTATTGTGAACATTGAATATTCTTTCATGTTCATATTTTCTCCCGTACATTGCAACGGCTACCCATTTTCTAGTAAAACGGATTTCAAAATAGACAGTTCAACCTCTAGGCTGTCTAGTGGACATAATGAACGACTGAGATTTCAACTTTTGATTATTGGAATCCGAATGTGAAAATTTGTCAGTTGCTTATTCCAAATAAGTCTTTTATACATGGATCTTTGTAAAGACCCTTTATTTAAGAGATCAAGATTAGAAAGTTTTGATTCATATCCTTATTTCGCTGATGATTTCGATGAACGATGGAGGATGCCAGATGAATCGATGATATCTTGGATATCATACTTCTCATCATATACATTGAATTTTTCATCGACGTATTTCTTATATAAAGGCAGTTAATTTAATGTTAATTTGTGGCGTTAGACTTTCCTTATATTCAATTTCCCGTATACCTCCGTCTTGATGATCGCTACGAGAGAACACCAGTCGTTGCCACAATTTCTTCATTATTCAAATTATTTATTGATCGATACAAATTTCGGATTTAATTGAAATATGTATAGTCGATATTGACATCGAATTATTCAAACTGTTAATCGATCAAGCTAGTCAAATAACTATATGTGTAGGTGGCAAGTACGTGGCCCAAGCGTACATGCGCATACATGCTCAAAAATGATAAAAGTACAAGATACATGTGAGGTGCTACAATAGCTCCCTCCCAGCAAACAAGGATACAAAAGTGTCTGTGTTTTGCTAAAGATAAGGTTATCTTATTTGTGTAAGTTTGAGTTCGTGTGTGTTTGTGAGCTTGAATAATAACAGAAAATCAAAAATCGAAATACACAAACATTTTCGGCGTACAAATGCGAAGTGAAGAGAGAATTATATTCGAAATGGTGAAAGAACTTACCAATTCAAAATCGTAGCTATATATCTTTCTGGCCACCTGACTCTTCGTCCATATCTAGTCGTTTGTGGACTTTCTTCACCTTTTTGCGTTGATATCGCTGATAGTTGTAACTCGCATTTCGGTGATTCGATGACTTTCGAAGGATTTGAACTTATCAGCTGTTCCTCACTTTCAGTAAAAGTTGGTTTGACTCGGTCGATGCTAATTACATCCGTTTCTCCAGTCTTTATCAACTGTGATAGTTTTGTCGTTTCTTTTAATTACTTTAAATGGACCATCGTAGGTCGGTTGTAAGGGACGTTGCACATTATCTCTTCTGATAAATACATTCGTACTGTCGTTCAGTTGTTTCGTTTCAAAATAATTTAATTCGAACGAAAACATTTAAACAAGATCCTTTGTTAGATAAACTAGATTTTTGAATCCAGTTTGACTGTCTAGAACACAACACTGATCAGAATAATCACAAAAGTTTGAGCCTAAAGATCGAACTTGAATTTTTATAGGTGTGAATGGGAACGACGCGTAATTATGTTCATATTTTCCTGGTTTAATTGAAACATTCTTCGGGAATAATAGCTGCTTGTAGAGAGTTTTTAAGTCTGATAATATCATCTGAACATTTGATCGTAATACGGATGAAATCATTGAACTGAATTCGAAATTCGGTAGTCGATTCTCAAAGAGGATCAGATCTGTGTATGATGTTTCTTTAAAGTTCATTTATCAACACCTGTATTGTATTCATCAACCGAAACCAAAATCACAATTTTCAATACAAATGTCAAGATAGTTCTACTGTATGGAGCGGAAACTTGGTGAACTACTAAAGCCATCATCCAGAAGATACAAGTGTTTATTAACAGTTGTCTACGCAAAATACTTCGGATTGGTTGGCCAGACACCATCAGCAACAACGTACTGTGGGAGAGAACAAGCCAGATTGCAGTGGTGGAGTAAAGCAGGAAGAAGCGGGGGAAGTGGTGGATAGAACACACATTACAAGACAAGCCCTCAAATGGAAACCTCAAGGCTAAAGGAAAAGAGGAAGGCCAAGGAACACATTGTCCCGAGAAATAGAGATAGATAAGAGAGAAATGAAAAAACATTGGACAGAACTGTAGAGGCAATGCCAGGACAAAGTTGGTTGTAGAAAACCGGTGGTCGTCCTATGCTCCATTGGGGGTAACAGGCGTAAGTAAGTATTGTATTCAAACCGTTTACAGTGCTGTATTCGATTAATTTAAAGTTGGTAGTCATAATGTTTTGACGAAGAGATTTCAAAAAGGTTCGTAGTTATTTTACGTTTATCAGTGCATTTATCATTTTTGCGAAACGATGCTTGGCGTAGTAATGTCGTAGCACCTCATATATATCTTGTAGTTTTATCATTTTTGAGCTTGTATGCGCATGTACGCTTGGGCCACGTACTTGCCACCTACACATATAGTTATTTGACTAGCTTGATCGATTAACAGTTTGAATAATTCGATGTCAATATCGACTATACATATTTCAATTAAATCCGAAATTTGTATCGATCAATAAATAATTTGAATAATGAAGAAATTGTGGCGACGACTCGTGTTCTCTCGTAGCGATCATCAAGACGGAGGTATACGGGAAATCGAATATAAGGAAAGTCTAACGCCACAATGTAACAATGATTATATATGATACCATGTTACAAACTTATAAAAAGATGACAGTGAATAATTTTATAAGTGAGCATTACATTCACGATTAATTCAGTGAAGTAGATTTATTGTGACGGAGTTTCATTCTCTAAGTTGGTTGTTTTGTTTGTGGATCTTTCAGTGTACTTCAAGAAAAATACCATCAACGCAAACTTCAGATAGAAATGAAGAAATTCGAATGCTTCACTTATACCTGGGGCTTGTGCTAATATATCTCAGAAGAACAATGTAAGCTCTACAACCGGAACATTCCGCTTAGAGGACGAAACTTCATCATAATCATCCACTTGAGCTACAAATCTTCCCTACAGTCTGAAAAACAAATCTATTCAACTATTTCCTAATTAAAAGTTCATTCATAAGTAATTGTATTTCTAATTAATTTTACAAAAATAATTTCCCTGATATTGGAACTTCCTTTTCTGTAAATTGAAAGAGACACTATTACCATTGAATAACAGACTTTTCCAGTGATTACTCTAAGTTCATTCATCGACTTTATTTAACTGTTATATATATATAACGATAACTGTAGAAAGAAACATTTTTGTATTTATTATAGTTCTGTTGATAAATATAATGTTTCTTCATTACAGGTGTATTTGGCAACATTCCTACAAGTGAAATACTTCTAAAACTCAAAACAACTATCAACCAACATCAAAGTCCCTACTATCTTTAATACGAACGTCAAAATAGTTCTATTGTATGTAGAGAAAACCTGAAGAGCTACAACAGCATCATTCAAAAGATACATGTGTTGATTAACAGTTGTTTACACAAAGCACTCCACATTCGTTGACCAGAAACTTTAATCAAAAACCTACTATTGATGAAACAAACCAGATTCCATTGGAGGAAGAAATCAGGAAGAAGCGCTGGAAGTGGATAGACCATACATTGAAGAAAGCACTCAAGATAAGCCTTCTCACTTGGAAACCCCAAGGCCAGAGGAAAAGAGGAAGATTAAAGAATAGATTGCTCACAGAAATGGAGACAGACATGAGAAGAATGAACAGCAATTGAGTAGAACTAGAAAGGGAATCTCAGGACAGAGGAGGTTGTAGAATCCTTGTCGGTGGCCTTCGATCCATTGTGGGTAACGGACCTAAGTAAGTAAGTAAGTAGGAAGAAACATGATTGTATTCATTACAGGTGTATTATTTTCTAATGATCAGTGAATCAATTGAAAATAGAGAAGTGATTATCATAATGTGTCATTTGTAAAACTGTGATCACTACCAACTAATTATCACATAAAACATCATAATAACACTATAAACTGTGTAGTGTATTCCTTTTAAAACAATAGATTCACCACAGAAATACAAACTTGGTTTAAATGTACCAATAAAAATTCACTAAATCACAGAGGTAATTACACTTCATCTCTATTGATTGAAACATTGAACGCCAAACAGAAAGTGAAACTTGAATAGTTGAAGTACAATTTAATGATAACAACAATATGTAATGCACCATCATTTTATTATTTTTTCAATGTTGTAGAATATTTTGGGGCACAGTTTTGGAGGTTTACGTTTTTACACATTTGAAATTATCGATCAATCATTGTTAGACCACCATTAGAAACCTGGAATCACTGGACGGCCGTTTCGTCCTGGTATGGGACTCATCAGCAGTGCGCATCTACGACTCCTGCAACTCGCAGGATTCGAAACCGGGACCTTTGGCATTGTAGGCAAACGCCTTACCATCGGACCACTTGGCCGGCATCCTGCAAGGAGCAGGAGTCGTGGATGCGCACTGCTGATGAGTCCCATACTAGGACGAAACGGCCGTCCAGTACTTCCAGGTTTCTAATGGTGGTCTAACAATGATTGATTGATGATTCCAAATGTGTAAAAATTTTTTAGAAATCAAAATGGCTGGCAGATAAAGCTTTGTTGTTTTGTCGTTTTGATACTTTTAAAAAAGGAAAAAAGTGAACAGTTCAATTGAACAGATCTTTGAATTCATACGCTTATACTAAAGTCATCAAAAGATCTTGTCCTTCCTGTTCGGTTGATTTCTGTTCATTCTTATCCGTTAAAAATCCGTTAAAACTGATGTCATGAACACGTCAAGAAGCAATCTTTCAAGTTTGTTGGTCACCACTTCTCAGATATGTGAAACGTATCATCGATTTCCGGTACATTGACAGAACAAAAACGATTGGAACTAATGTCATTCTGTGGTGCGAGCTACTTATAAGTAGTATATGACGTGAGTGTAAACATAATGTCTGGCAGCAGAAGATGGTGGAAGATCAAGAAAGGAAGAGTTAGAACACAATGGAATTTGTATGAAACGCATGAATACAAGTGACAATGGATTGATGTTTTGCAACAGGAACAACAGTCCAGTTCGATATGATGAACTGTTATTTTGCAAATTAACGATTTACGATATGGTTTTCCAATTTTACTGAGTAACTCTGTAATTTTCGTTAAATATAATTCGGTTGCCCCACCTTGTGTTCTCCTTCACTACAATACAGTTGCTTATATAGTTCCCTTAAACTTCACTTCAGTGCATGGTCTTAACTCGTTAAAAAAATAAACTGATTCTACAAATTTCACCTCAATTCAATAAAAACCAATAACATATTTCAAATATCAGTATTTTTTTTAAAACTTTCGTGCATTTAAAATGTGGAATCAATCACTGACCAATCAGTCTATTCATCCTAATTTTCTTCATGTCCTTATGATCATGTAACACATGACTAAACATGGAAGTTGTACCACACACACACACACACCGCGAAAACTACTATTCATTTTACATTTTACACTAAATACCTTTTCCTTTTTGTTACAACAAACATTTGTTTAAATGCAAAGAGGATAGTCATGTTTTGCTTATTTTAAACTTGTAATCAGTTTACATATATATATATATATGTAGATAATCGCTTTTTTTAAAAACAAATTAACCTACAGTGCTAATAAAAATTTCTGTAAACTTTTCTTAGACACTGTACAACATTCACCTTGATGTTGATGTGTCTTGCTACATACAACAAACTAATCGATTTGTACACGAAGTTAGTTTAATTGGGAAAATAAAATTTTCTGACTATGATGATGATTATGTTTTGATATGAAGGGATTAAAAATCATTGATATGAACTGAACCGGAAAAATGCGTAATTAAAATTTGGAATTATTACAAACCGAAAAAAACTAAACATGCATTTTCATGTCATACATAGTTGTAGTTTATCGTATCTCCTCATTACATTATTCTGCGGAATAAATACTATACAAAATGTCAATAAAGCATCTCTGTCACCGCCACCAACGATTGGAAATGTGATTGTGAACCAATCGACTCCTGCTGATGGTGATTCACTGGGGGATAAAACAACAACAATATGTTCAGTTGATAATCCAATAGTGCATACATCGGTTGGAATCTATTGTGGTCAGCGGGAAATTGTTCATTGGCCTAATGGACCTGCATCAATGGTTGATATTTATTATGGTAAATGTGTTGTTTTTTTGAAAAGTTAGCGTTTTTTTTAGCAAGTTAGTTTTTGACGGAATGGGGTCGTCAACCCCATGTCCAACCCTCCTCCTTTACCCGGGCTTGGGACCGGCAGTAGCCCCGAAGGTTCTACTGACGGAGATTTTTTTGAAAAGTTATGTTGACAATTATTTTTTTAAAAATCTTTTTCACTGAGTATAAGAGATCGCATTGATAGGATTATAATATTCGTTTGTAGTTTATAATAATTACTCCAGACAAATATCAATCAACATCAAAGTCAGGATTTTCAATACAAATGTGAAGACAGTTCTACTGTATGGAGCGGAAACTTGGAGAACTACCAAAGCCATCATCCAGAAGATACAAGTGTTTATTAACAGTTGTCTACACAAAATACTTCGGATTTGTTGGCCAGACACCATCAGCAACAACGTACTGTGGGAGAGAACAAACCAGATTCCAGTGGAGGAGGAGGAAATCAGGAAGAAATGGTGGAAGTGGATAGGACACACATTGCGGAAAGCACCTAACTGCGTCACGAGACAAGCCCTCACTTGGAACCCTCAAGGCCAAAGGAAAAGAGGAAGGCCAAAGAACACACTACGCCGAGAAATAGAGAAAGATATGAGAAATGGAGACAGACATGTGGAGAATGAACATCAATTCAATAGAACTAGAAAGGAAAGCGGAGGACTGAGTAGGTTGGAGAAGGCTGGGTGACGGCCTATACTCCACTAGGGGTTACAGGCAAAAGTAAGGAAGTAAGCCTAAATGTAGTGACCGTCTATCGAGTTACACCATTAGAATTATGATCCTCTATTTACGTAACCGCTTTTTATCAATGGATATTAAATAAAACCCCTTTATTGCAATCAGTCCACTAATTTAACGCACTGGTCAACTCATCATTTCAGTTTTTGTGAGTCCGAGGAGCGGGAGTTTTATTCTGTGGTCACTGACATATTATTCCATTCAGATATGATACCTGATCTGTTCAGCCTTTCAGGTAGTGGCTTTTCATAATAATTTATAATGTATTTGAAAACAAATTTTGCATGCTGATAACCAGTTACATAATATAAGTTTAAAATGGAATAGTTAGTTACCTAATTATTCTTAAATAGATTCATTTGCATGCTGTTAATTTATATATATATATATATATATATATATATATATATATATATATATATGTATATATATATATACCTTAGTATTCTGAACACATTTGAAATCATCAATCAGTCATTGCTAGGCCACCATTAGAAACCTGGAAGCACAATATCGAAGGTCCCGAGTTCGAATCCGGTGAGATGCGGGAATCGTGGATGCGCACTGCTGATTTCTAGATTTTGGGTACCATTGGAATCCAGGAGAGATGCTTCGTTTGATTAATGTTTAAATTCACACACACACTCGTATTCAATAGGTATTGATTCAAACACACGTGATAAATAGGTCACACTGCTAAAAATTTTAACTGAAACACCAGTGCTCCCAGGTTTCTAATGGTGGTCTAACAATGATTGATTGATGGTTTCAAATGTGTAAAAACACAAACCTCCAAAACTCTGCCCGAAAATATCGCAACAGAGCTCACTAGTGAATAGCTTCGTCACGAAATTCTCGGAGTTCTAGTTGAGAAGACGTGACCAATGGAGTTCACTACTATCGGTTGTAGACAGTAACTACCAAAGACAAATGGGTGAGGTGGCGCAAAATCCCTAGATCAATCAGAGTTAGACATTAACACCGTTGTATGCCGGCCCAGTGGTCCGATGTTTAGGCGTTCACGTACAATACCGAAGGTCTCGGGTTCGAATCGTTGATGCGCACTGCTGATGAGTCTCATACGAGAACGAAATGGCCGTCTAGTGCTTCCAGGTTTCTAATGGTGGTCTAACAATGATTGATTGATGATTTCGAGTCCATATAAGTTTATCTACATGAATAGAATAAGCTTTATGAAAAAAGGGGAACTGTGTATTTCACAAAGCTTCGACATCAGGAAACTCATAATTGAAACCACTAGTCTGTGTTGGTTTGTATAAACTTTGTCTAATGCTAATAGTTAAGCTTGTAAGAACTCTAGCTACATGGAAATCCAACTATTACTTGTCCTAAAACACTTAATTAACTAGTGTTTTTGTATCCAGATTGGTCTAATTCATTTAGATTTCAACTTTGTATTTCCTCGTGTTTTAACTGGTCAGTTTTGATTTCTTTAATAATATCTTATTGTATGATCAGGATTTTAGTTTGAAATGTTTCAACTCTACTGTATCTAATTATAACTTAAAAAAAGTTTTATCCGAAATCTCAATTGACATTTACATCTTTCGACATTTTGACAAGTTATCTAACGTAATTTAGTGAATTGTACGCAAACCAGTTGAAATATACTTTCTAAATGATATAATGTTGGTTTAAACAAATAACTTGTAGATTTCAAATTTTTGTAAACATAAACCAACATGAAAAATTCTAACGCATCATGTCGTACAAATGAGAATAGATAAATATTTTAATGTACGCTTGACATTTTGTTAGGTTGAAAGACAATTTAAGTGTAATAAAAGACGCGAAGCAAAATACATTTGCAATAGTCAGATTTTTTCTATGATTTAATAGTTTATGTGGTTTTATGAAAAAATCACACTTTTTTTCATTATAGAGGTTGTTTCTTATTACTAGAATGATGAATCACTGATTGTTAGACCACCATTAGAAACCTGGAAGCACTGGACTGCCATTTCGTCCTGGTATGGGACTCATCAGTGCCAGTGTGCATCTACGATTCCTGCGACTCAAGGGATTAGAACTCAGGACCTTTGGTTTTGAGTGCGAATTCCTAACGCTAATGAGCCCCATAAAAGGACGAAACAGCCATCCAGTGCTTCCAGGTTTCTAATGATGGTCTAACAATCAGTGGCTCACGATTTCAGTTATAAACAACAATCTCCATAACTCTATAATGAAAAAAAGTGTGATTTTTTCATAAAACCACATAAACTATTAAATCATCGTTGGATGCCGGCCCGGTGGTCCGATGATTAGGCGTTCGCCTGCAATGCCAAAGGTCCCGGGTTCGAATCCTGCGAGGAGTAGGAGTCGTGGATGCGTACTGCTGATGAGTCCCATACTAGGACGAAACGGCCTTCCAGTACTTCCAGGTTTCTAATGGTGGTCTAACAATGATTGATTGATGATTTCAAATGTTTAAAAAAAATCTCAAACCTCCTAAACTGTGCCCCAAAACATTTACATTACCTAATAATAAAATAATTTGCTCATTTAAACAAAACATCAATTTCGTATGATTATTTCTGATTTCTTTTCTATTTTTGTACAAAGGTATACGTTATGCTCAATCACCTACAGGTTCATTACGTTTTAGAAAACCAGTAGAACCTTTACCTGAACCAAAGAAAATTTTTATGGCTGATAAATTACCACCTACTTGTCCACAACCAAAAGATACAATGTTTCAAGTAGGTACAATGCAGTCCTTATGATAGGAGATTGTATACTTCAAGTAACCCTTTTTGTGAAATAATTATTGATTTTAAGCGATGAATATGATGTGAATATGTGTGAGTATCTTGAGTAGACAACTGTTAATAAACTCTTTTATCTTGTGGATGATGGCTTTCGTTGTTCTCCAAGTTTCCACCCCATACAGTAGAACTGTCTTGACGTTCAAATTAAAAATTATATCTTTGGTGTCTCTGGACATTTGTTTTGAGTAGTAGATGTCCTTTAATTGTAGAAATCCTGACACTGCTTTACCAATCCGCACCTTCACACCTTCATCAGATCCACCATACTCAGTAATGATGCTGCACAGACATTTAAAGTTTTTTTACATCTTCGACAGTTGTTTGGAGTTCCAGATATTCTTCAACTGTAAAAATGCTGCTCTTGCTTTGCCTATCCCCCTCTTCATATATGCATCAGATGCGTCTTGTTTATTAATGGTACTGCCCAGATATGTATAGGTTTCCACATCTTTCAGTGTTTTTTCATGAATTGTGATTTAGTTGGTGTATGTCATGTTGTATTGAAGGATCTTGCTTCTCCCCTTGTGTATGTTGAGTGCTACTTCTGCATTTGTTGTCAGGTGTGGGACAAAAGAGCTAGATCGATTGCAAAGTGCAAGTCGTCTAGCTGCATCCGGCCTGTTCACCGTACCCAGTACTTTCCCTCAGATTTTAATGTCTTCATAATCCAGTCAACCATCAGGAGAACGAGAAAGGGTGAGAGTAGGCAACCTTATCTGACATCTGTTTTCACTTAGAACGAATCTATGACTAGTCTTTCATGCATCATCTTACATTTTAATCTGTCGTAAGATTTTCGTATGATTTCATTTCATAATGCTAGATGAAACGTAATGATTTTACTAATACCACTATGAGTATATCAATAAATAGAATATTTATTATGTTGTGAATAATCTAAGCAGTTCAACAGCATTTGATGTTCAGGTATCTTGTGTATTACGATCATTATTCAAAAAGACAATTGACAAAATCTGGCTAACCACTATCATTTGAAATCATCAATCAATCAATGTTAGACCACCATTAGAAACCTGGAGGCACTGAACGGCCGTTTCGTTCTGGTATAGGACTCATCAATCAGAGTTAGACATTAACACCATTGGATTCCGGCCCAGTGGTCCGATGGTTAGGTGTTCGCGCACAATACAGAAGGTCCTGGGTTCGAATCGTGGGTGCGCACTGTTGATGAGTCCCATAGCAGGACGAAACGGCCGTCCAGTGCTTCCCGGTTTCTAATGGTGGTCTAACAATGATTGATTGATGATTTCAAATGTGTAAAAACACAAACCTCCAAAGCTCTGCCTGAAAATAACCACTATCAACCAACTACCTTGAGTCCATATACATCAGCACAAGGTGCCACACCTTTAATCAGTACAGAGAAGTAGAAAATTATCTTGTTAGGAATAAAAGAATTAAGATTAGTTTCAACTTCAAAATAACTATAAATTCAATATGAATAATTTAGAAGATATAAAATCAATTCGGTTGTGTCACTGAGACTTATTTTACTCAATACCATCTACGATGATCAACCGTTAATTATGGCTGTTGAATGTGTTTAATATCAGCACTGAACATCTGAAAAAAAGTAATTTATGTCAAGTGTTACAACCTATTTAAAAGCGATTTTAAGAAGTTATTATTAACCAGTAAGAAGATATACTTCACAGGGTATTTTGTTGATAGAAACGTCTAACCGTTGCCGTAAAAATACAACTTCTGAAAGAAAAGGAAGTCATATCTAAATCCGACATGTTTACTCAACATGGAAATGAGCATATTTCCAAGAAACCTCCAGCAGGAAATTCAAAAAATAAACGTTTCTTTTTAATCGTCTTCGTTCTTGATTTTTAGAATTCAGCAGCTGCTAGAATGTGGGTACCAAATACTCCAATGTCTGAAGATTGTCTTTTCTTAAATATTTGGGTACCTTCAAAACAATCCAATAGTAGTCATTTAAATTCAAAAGAAAAACTTGCAGTTATGGTTAGTTGGTGTCCAGTAATTCATTCATCATAAACTTATTTTTTTGATTTTTAACTGACTGATTCTCAATCACTATTTCTCTAGACTATTCTAACCATGTATATATATATATATATATATATATATATATATATATATATACATGTTATGTACGTCACTTAGTCGATAAATTCGAACGAGACAATCAATCAGCGTCCAGATAGGCTACCTTGAATCCCAAGCTGAAGATAGAATACTTTGTAAGCTTAGAAAGTATATTCTACAAACACCCAGCAATCACACAATACACAATCAAGCACACAACTCTCGTTTATTTATACATCATAGAAACGTCCTTGGAACAGTTACGACAATAGCACACTAAAATAAACAGCAGCCAATCATAGCCATGGATTTTGCTGGTGGGAAATGAAATCTCAATCAAGGTCAACTGATCAGCCCATGCTGGCAAACGTGAAATCCAAAATAAGGCATTTATCAAGCGAGTTCTGGGGATCTAACATCCCCAACAGTTTTTCTTTACATAAACTAAACATATTACATTTCATGAATATTTGTTCCTGTCAAACAATCACTTAGTCAATCGAACGGTTTGATTGAACGATAAAAAATCTTTATTGTGTTCATTAATGATTTGATTTTAGTAATCATAAGCCTAATGAATGCATTTACATTAGTCAAAATCATTGTCGCATAAATCTATAACCACTGACAAGGATGACCTATTCACTACCTTCGCATAACTTAGGGGCCTCTTATGATATTAAGACAATGAAAAGCGAATGTGCGACTAAGGTGCAAACCGAGTTAGTAGGTGTGAAGGATCTACTGAGGGAAGTTAAAAAACTCTCATCCCGCATCATTGTTGTATATATGTGTTCCACTATCCAGAGAGAACACACGACGTATGAACCTACTGTCGGTTACCGGCTAAAATGGGACTGCATCTCCTGACGTTATTCCATTACCTTATAGATTAGACCTTTTCGATCAAAGGTTCGGAAAGTGACTCCTCTAAGAAAACAATTTACTTTAGTTCTAGTATCCGTGAAGTATCTTAATCCATACGCCAATTCATTGATTTATGTGGCGCACATCTATTTTAGGTGTTCAATTGTTCCAATAATCAGTTGTTTAAATAACTTCATAAATATTCCAATACAAAGATATCAAATAACATTGTCATGATTGATATCAGTAGTATAATAAATCACAACTATGCATTGGCATTCATGTATCAAAAAAATATATATATACTACTTATTTCCTTATTATTATTATTTGTTTTCTGAAAAAAAAAACACAAAAAAACAATTTAAAAATTAAACAGTTATGGATTTATGGTGGTAGCTTTTATATGGGCACAGCAACACTGAGTGTATATGATGCTAGATTTTTAGCTGCCAGACAAAATATTATCGTTGCATCAATGAATTATCGTTTGGGTTCATTTGGTTTCTTGTATATGAATACAGAAGAAGTAAGTTGACTATTTTTTTATAGTTTTTAGTTGAATTCACTTCTTGTTATAATTAGCCTTTAACATATAGACTGGATTTGTGTTCATAATATAAATGAGTAAAAACACAAACCTCCAAAACTCTGCCCGAAAATATCGTAAAAGTGCTCACTAGTGACTAGATTCGTAAGGAAATTCTCGGAGTTCTAGTTGAGAATACGTGACCAGTGGAGTTCAGCCCTGTCAGGTGTAGGCAGTAACTACTACAAAAGACAAATAGGTGAGGTCCCAGTGGTCCGACAGTTAGGCTTTCACGCACAATACCGAAGGTCCAGGGTTCAAATCTTGCGAGGTGCAGGAGTCGCGGATGCTCACTGACACTGATGAGTCCCATACTAGGACGAAACGGCCTTCCAGTGCTTCCAGGTTTCTTCTAATGGTGGTCTAACAATGATTGATTGATGATTTCAGATGTGTAAAACTACAAAAAGTCACTTGTACTAATACTGAAAATATCAACTTTTATGTTTTTATTCAGTTAGAAGTACGGAAGAATTTAATTTCATGGAAAGAATGTCCTGTAATGTAAAGTATATCATAATAAAATGACATGTTTAATATTCATTTTGATCCTTAGTGAACTGTGTGCTGACAATGGGCGAATCTATACATTTAAATTCATAAGCTTATTTTCAGATAAGGATGTCAGTCCGTCAGTCAGTAAGCACGAACGTAGAATTTCGTACCTATGTGCATCAGTTCTAGTTGTCATATCATAACAGCACATAGATCACATTGTCAATTCAAATCTCATGGTAGCCAAGGTTGTAGAAGTATTTGGAGTGCCGAGAAAGATCAGCGGTGAGATGTATCATTCGAGAAGTATAATCCAATCAAATATTTCTAAAAAGAGACAAAACATCATGAGGAATTCAGAATATTAGAGTTCAAGGGAACACTGAATGGATTCACCTGCGCCACTGCAAAAGATTTTGAGCCATGTCGTCCAAGGTCTCTAACCATCGGCAACTATCATCTCGTGGACCCCAACCAGCTTGTCTGCATCCAATAACATGGCTCGGTTCACGTGTCAATGGCCATGGATTTGTGTCATGTTTTGGTCTGGCCATTCCTAGCATCTTCCCAGCCTATCCCTAAATCAGACAACACCCGTTGAGGCATACTTAACACATATCCTGATCACCTTAGCTGATGAAGATTTACTACTTCATTTATAGATTTGCCATCCTTCCCCAATATCCTGTTCTATCCTGTTCTCGATTGTCACAGGATACATGAGTAATGCTTCGGAAACACCTATGATCGAAAACCAGTAACCTACGAATATTCTCTACTCTCACTGGCCATGTTTCATACCCGTATAGTAGGACGGAGCCAACTACTGCATAGTATACACGTCCTTTGGTTAGTAAATGGAGATCTCGCCTACTCCATAAGTGATGTAAGTTCGCAAAAGCCAATCAGACCTTCTGCATTGGTGCCGAGATTTCGTTATACACCAGGCCATCAGCACTGATAAGACTCCCAATATATGTGAAGTGGTAGACATGCACACTTATACAAAAATCGTACAAATGTTAGTTCGTCTTGGTACCCGGAGGAAAATAGTTAAGTTTATTTTCGGTATTCATTGACCTTTTATTAATTTTCAAATAAAATGCTTTGACAAGTATGCATATGTGTGATCAGTTTGTTTTCGAAATGTATAACGCAAATACATCATATTTTTCAGATTAATTACGCTTTGAATAGAGAAATAAGAAGACATATTTTGTGAGATAGTACCATTTCGTGCTTTCTCGTCAGTCACATAATTTGATAGAACAGTGAGTAGACGTAATTGATCTGAAAAATGTGATGTATTTGCGCTATACATTTCGAACAATCTGGTCACACATACCACACTTGTCAAGGCATTTTATATGAAGATGAATAAAAGGCCAATTAAATAAAAGTTCAAATAGTAGACATAAGGTGATAATTGTAAATAAAGGAGAGAGAAAATTAACGTAATATGAAAAGAATGATAACGGATAGGAAAATTGTCACATTACCCTAGGCTTAAAGATTACCAAGGTAAATTCAAGGTTATGACAAATTGTTTCTGCACACATAAGGGGGGTTTTAATTTTCTAATAGCCAAGGCCTACATAAACTTCAAAATTCGTTCTTCAACATTTCTATACAATGTCTTGAAGGCTGTCTTGATGTCAATCTTATGCCCTGTCTCAATTATGTGTTTGGCCATCGATGAACATGATTTCCTATTTCCAACGTTAATCGGCTCATCTGACGTTAACTGATTTTGAAGCCACTTAGGTACATGTTCCACAACCCTTGATAACAAAGTCCGATTACTCCTCCCTATGTATGTGTTTCCACACAAACATGTAAATTGATAAATGCAGTGGGATGTGATGTAATCATTCGAGCACAGTTTAGGTTTATGTGAAATCATGGGCTTAGTCTTTTCAATGATAATCAGTTTATCAGAGTTGTATGTTTTCTCTATGGCTGCTTTTAGTCTCTGTCTTAATATTAGACCATTTGCTTCACCTCTAAATGGTAAAGTGATATAAAGCTTTTTCTTTTCAGCAGAATCAAAAACTTGTTTTTGTCTTAACTGATCTCTACACCTATTAATGAACTTTAGCGGATAGCCATTTGAAATCAATGCTTCAGTTAAGAATTTTGCATCGTCGTCAAATGTATCCGTGGTGCAAATCCTTTGTGCCCTATTGAAGAAGCATTTTACCAAATCTCTTTTATATTGCAGTGGACAAAAACTGCTGAAATGTAGGTACTGTCCAGTCCATGTCGGCTTGCTATAAACTGAACGCTTTATAGTTCCATTATCTCTTCGGTTCAACAATATTTCTAAAAACGGCAATCGATTATTATTATCTTCTGGTTCATGAGTTAATACAATGGCATTCTGAAGGCTATTAAGGTACAATTTGAAGCCTTCAGTTGCAATTTGAAAGGAACTAATTTCTTCATCACAAACAATAAAATAGGAACATAATACATGACCAATAATTTCCTCAGAAATACAAGATCTTTTGCATTTTGAGCCGAACAACTGCAGTTAAAGAATCATATCATTTGAGGAAATAATTGATTATTTAATCCAGACCAAAAAGGTTACAAGCAACATTCCTGAATCAAACATTCATTTTTATTGTTTCATACGTTTTTTTCTCCTTGCTTTAGGCACCAGGTAATATGGGTCTTT